>CM055114.1:36109518-36603349 GCA_029204225.1 Diphasiastrum complanatum
AGCAAAGAGAAAGCATTGGACACAAAAATAAGCACCATAGCCAACATTCAAAAGTTTACTTGTTTTGCTTTGTTACATTTGTGTTTATTGTTGTTTATGTTCTTTTCTCTCTCTCTTTGACACTCTTTTGTTTTTTTTTTTTCATCAAAGTTAAAGCTTTTTAAAAGTTTTCAAAAGCTTGAGGTAAAGCTATTTAAAACTTGTAAACCTTTTCAAAGAGAGCATAAGAAAGCTTCTCAAAAGGAGCAAAGCTATTTAAAAGGGTGTAAAGCTTGGAGTAGGGCTTGGAGTAAAGTAAGTTTTTTGAAAACCTTGATGACTCTTTATCCTTTTATCTCTCTCATTGACACTCTTTTGTTTCTCTTTCATTAGAGTTAAAGTAGTTTGAGTAAAGCTTGGAGTAAAGCTTGCTCTCCCTCTCCCTCTTTGTCTATGTCTGTCTGTCTCTCTCTCTCTCTCTCATTGACACTCCTTTTTTCTCGTTTTTATCACAATATCCTCAGTTTGGAGTAAAGTTTCTTGGGGTAAAGCTTTTGAAACAAAGTTTTTGGAGACAAGGTGAGCATTGTTTATTGTGAATCTTGTTTCTTTGTTTTGTTGAAATATTGTTGTTTTGTTTTATTAAAATCTTGTTGCTTTATTTGTGGGTATTTTCTTTCAATGAAACTTTCTAAAATAATGTGAAGAGCTAATGCTTCAGCTTGATAAATATAAACTTTTTAAAATCATGAAAACAGGTAAGACAGTTGAAAAGGGCTTCAGTGTTTAGAGTTTAGATTAAAGGATTATCAAAAGGGTATACATGAGGACATGATACAAGAGATTTAGGGTTAAAAGATTTAAATTAAATATTTAGAAACAGTGGATTAGAAGTAAGGATTATCAGAGAGAAATTGAATAAAAAGAGAATAAAGTTTATGTTTAGGTTTGTGGTTATAGTTAATTTTATGTTTTATGTTCATCATTGTTATCTTAATCGTAGTTCATTTTTCATATGCAGATGTCTGACCCTCCTTCTCTTGGGTCTCCACCTCATGAAGAGTGTATGAACTGGTTAAGTAGTGCATCTGCTAGGCAGAGAGAACAAATGGATGTTGTTCTCCAGCAGTATATGTCCATGTTAAACTCTTCAACGGCCTCACAACAGGGTAGTCCTCAGAGGCCCCCTACTAGTGCACATTCACATGTACCATCACAGAGGCCCTCACCCATACCGTCATAGAGGCCCTCACCACATAGGTCCACTCCTCAGACCTCCACACCTCACGTTGCTAGGTTAGCACCACGTAAGAGTCATTTAGGTGGTTGTTTTTTTGCTTGTGGAGGTGACGATGATTTTGAGGAGCCTAGATATAGAGATGACTCACCCGTGCGTGACACACCACCACCTGGTTACAACGCCCCACTTGCTAGAGCCGATCCGATATTATACTATGACATTGATACGTCAGGGGCTGTAGTTGAGGATGTTAAGGGGAAGGAGGTCCTAGCTTATATGAGAGAGCTCTGTCATGGGGCATTTGATAGGAATATGTTCAGAGACTAGAGCATTGTCTCTATCACTGAGAAGCATCGGGTCATAGATGATTTAAAGAGACGATTCCCTAATCCCCTTGAGCACACTTTCAATGATAAAGTAATGATAGATAAGATGTGCATGCTATGAAGGCCAAGTTGGATCTACATTATCCAACAATTAGAGATGTACCAAAGGTGCAAATCGAGGCAATTCGTCAAGCATTGTTGGTACTACTCTACTTTTATTTGAATCTCATATAGATCATGTGTGTGTGTGTGTGTGTGTGTGTGTGTGAGTTTCAAGAGAGAGAGAGAGAGAGAGAGAGAGAGAGAGAGAGAGAGAGAGAGAGAGAGAGAGAGAGAGAGAGAGAGAGAGAGAGAGAGAGAGAGAGAGAGAGAGAGAGAGAGAGAGAGAGAGAGAGAGAGAGAGAGAGAGAGAGAGAGAGAGAGAGAGAGAGAGAGAGAGAGAGAGAGAGAGAGAGAGAGAGAGAGAGAGAGAGAGAGAGATAGTTTGATGAGTTTTATTTCATATCACAGGCAGAATATGATTGCCAGTTTTCATCACAATACTTCAAGGACAAATTGTCGTCCAGTTTTCGTTCATTGAGATAGAGACTCAAGAACGACATTGATAAAGTAGAGGCAAAAAATTTAACGCCAAAATGTCCTGAGTGGATGGAAAAGGAGAGATGCCAGCTGCTACGTCAATATTTAGAAAGCAAAACTTTCCAAGTACAGGAAGATATCCATAGTGAACAACATTTGAGCATTTGAGACAATTCAACAGAATGTCCATACTCCTTTACAGTGGGGCCACTCTACATTAGCTGCAATGAGTTAAGATTGCCTAACTAAACTCCCATGCTGATTGTCAAAATAATTCACTATTTGATATATTTTAGAGCAAAATGGTGTCATAGAAAGAAATAATCAAACTCTCGTAGATTCAGCTAACAGCATGTTAGCTCATTGCAAACTTGTGAAATCATTCTGGGTTGAAGCTATTGCTACTACCAACTATTTCCACAATTTTTGCTACACTTAAATGCGCGGAATCTATGCACCTCGCCTTTTGTTTTTTCACATGAAGGTGCATGTAAAAAAAAATTACGTCAAAAAATCCATTAAAAAAGGTAAAAAATGACTTTATGGCAGGGAAGGACGCCCTCTTTGAGGTTCTACCTGAGGAGGGCTTTTTGGACCACAATTACTGTCCGAACACTCTTTTGTTGCCCATATTTGTACACTCGAGGTTGATTTGACGTCAATAGTCATAAACTATAGTTAACTAATCCCTGTATTTCAGGAACTTCTTTGTGGGCTAGGATGAATCAGACGAGCACTTTTCCAAATTCAAAAAAAATATGAATAACTTAAATAGGCAAAAAACATTGTTTTGGCGACCTCCTTATACTTTAAAGGATTTCTAATTTTGTAAAAGAATTTGGCAAGTGGAGATATGAAAAATTTGGCGATTTTTTTTCTTGCACATCTACAAAATGTTTTAGCCAAGCAGTTGCATTCAAAGCATTTAGAAATCTTTGTAATGTTGGATCTTTTTAAAGTCGCACATATACTCTTTGAAGCCGTGAGTTTTCGATTGCTTGAACAACTTTGTAAGCTTTGCAAAAAAAACTCTGTTGCATTTAAAAAATAAAAATAAGAGTTTTGTCAAATCTCACTGTTGCACATACATAGCCATTTTTTTCACTTTTGATCGTAAGAAGCAATTGGATTTCAATTTCTCGATGTTCTTTATGCTTAATTTTTGTAAGCAACAGGATGAACAACAAATAATACTTTGTATTTTTCAAATCTCGGGTCTTGTAATCAATTGTTTTTGATAATTTGTTTAAATCTGTGAAAATTTCAAATATCTCTTGTATTTTTTTTTTCTATTTTGATTTTAATTTGTGAATTGACACTATATCACCTATGGTTGCTTGATTAGTTAAGGTGTAGTAATTTCTTGATTTTGAATATCAGCTTTGACCTCATGTTGTTCATTTAACTCAACTGATTCTGTGTCATCGGAATGCTTTGGATTTTAACTAAATATAGCTCTTTTAGATTTAATGCGACAAACACTTTTGAGAGACAAGTCCTTTTTCAATATGCGAAAAGTTTGCCCGTCGAGGATCAACTGATTGATGAGGATATGTGGATGTATTAGAATCAATGGCTGAGTGAGTTGAAGCATGTGAATCGTCGTTCACTAATTCCTCCAGTTCATCAAGACAATGTTCCAATTATGTTGTTTCAATATTTGATAAAAAACAAAAGAAATTAACATTTGTAACAAGTTGTATTACATGTGTCATCTCCTGGTAAATACTTAGTTGAAAAATTCCAGATGATGAGTAGGTAAATGACGTTGCTATCGTATTATTGAGAGTATCAAGACGAGAACTAGATGAAGTGGCTTTTTATAAAAAGCTCTAATTAGAAACATTAGAGGAAGAAGACTCAATTGATTTTATGTACTGGATTACAACTAGTGGAATAGAAGTGGAGGAGCAACTTGTTGTTTCAATATTTTAAAAAACAGAATTTGGATCTTATGCAGAACATATGCAAAAAAAGAAAATCAAACACGAAAATTTAAATATAAATCACAATTTTAACATTAGCATGGTAGATAACTAGAGAATACAACATGCAAATATCCATGCAACATATAAAGGAGGGCCTGAGATGGATATAGACGTAGATACTAGCATCCACGCGAACATCATTTTTGGTAAACATTGTATATCCATGATAGGAGATTGAAATATTTAAATTGTGTGGATTATCCATGCGTGGATCTTTCCCAATCATTCCTGGCGAGGCAGCCGTCCCCAACTCTGAATATCGCCACAAGCAAAGACATTTTCACGTGGACAATCCACACATGGATTATCCATGCCATTATGAATCCCAAAAAAGAAGGGACAACTTTTGTGTGGATACTGCGTGGATACCCCCTGGTCCCCCCTGGTCCATGCTCGAATCTAACCAATTGCGGCATGACCAGTACGGGGATTTGTGGTCCAGCTTCCAATACCTGAGCGACTATTTTTCCATAGGTGGTAATGGTTTATTTAGCCTTGGCCAACTCGGTTGAAGCTGCTCCTTTGAACCTGTCAAAATGGCCTTGGAATCTCTGAAGGGCCACTTTGTATGTTTCCACTTTCTTAAACATATACGCGATCTCCGTCGGTGTGACCGGATGATCTGGTATTTGCGTTTGAAGATATGCATCATGCTCAAGGGTGGTTGCATCCAATTCACCTTGGAGACGCGTGCAATCCTGCTCTGCCATCTGCAAATGACCCTTCAGTAGTTGCACTTGTTGTTTTGCATCTTGCACGACCTTATCCACCTTGTGCGGTTGTCAGGGCGTTTTGTAGGGAGCTGACGTAGTCTTCCAGGCGATCAACCTATTGCTGGGCCAACTTCTTTTCAGCTTTAGACTTGTCTTCATGTTGTTTGGCGATCTTCAAGTCTCGATCCAGCTGGACAATCTTCTGGCTAATCAGAGTGTTTTTCGAGCCCAGATCTGAAATTCTCTGCTCCATTTCTTTTTTCTTGTCAAGCATAAACTGGATCACTCGCGCAAGGCTTCAAAGCAAACCGAGAGCATAACCAGAATCTACTGTTGTGGAGGCGGCAATAGCAGGAGGACCTGATGGTACTATCCTTGGTTGGCATGGAATAGGTACCAGTACTTCTTCTACTTCAAAAATGTCTTCTTCCTTGAAACCCTCAGGCACTATGGCGTCAAACTGCTTTGGTGATTTCATAGCTTGGTCAACGTGAAGTGTGGCTGGGCTATTTTCAGTGTGAGGTTGCTGGCTTACATTCTCAACACCAATAGTAGTGTCATGGATCTGTTCGAATCCTCTTTCAGGGGATTGGAGGTCAAAGGGCGCAGGGCTCTAGGCATTTCAAAAAATTTCGGTGGCCCCAAGGGGGTCCGAATCATCGAACATATCCATGAAAAATTGCGTGTTTGGTGAAGTAGCTTCGGTGTGTAGGGGTGAGGCGGACTGGACAGCTATGATGGGAATGGTAGCCCCAATTGTCACAGGCTGTCCTTGTGTGGAAGCAGAGGTGAGGGAAGCATCAGAGCGGGGGGAATAGGAAGTTCAGTGCGAACAACAGCAGGGGTTGAAAGCGCAGCTGACGATGTATGCCTAGTGCGATGTCGTGATGCGGAGGGCAAGTCAGGAATAACGATCTCGCTGCGTGGACGGCGACGACTATGTGAACTCGAGGCCTGGTGAGACGACTCGACCGGTGCTTTTTCATAGACCAAAAGCACAGAATCTAGGTGGAAGCCATGGATCTTGTTTTCTAGGTGAGAAGCGGCTAGAAGACACAATAAAGAGCCAACAACGAATTGCTGCCTAGTATTACCCTTAATAGCCCATTTGAGCTCACCGAAAACAGTCTTGAACCAATTATATGGTTCAAGAGGGGCTTTGGCCAACTTGGTGTATGACTCAACTATCCTATGGCGGATTTGCGACGTGATGCGGTCCTTATTGAGGTTGCCAACCATTAGGAAGTTGTTCAGTAGCTGGGCAGCAACGTGTATGAAAGGCTCAGTGATGGCTTCAAGGAGGTATCCGTCGTTGGTCTAGTGCAGCTCATTGGTGAGGTCAATGTAGTGACGAAATATTTGAACAGAAAAAATCATGGCTAACGCTTCACGTTCTATTGTTGAATAATTCTTTTCTAGATCTGTAAGCTGTCTGCTTGCAAATCGTATAGGATAGTCCTTCTTATAGTCACCTGGCTGCGTCAAAATTGATCCAATGGCGTATTTTGAGGCCTCTGTATGAACATGAAGTTCTATCGTCCAATTTGGAGAATGCAGTATTGGTGCTGAAGTTAACGCTTTTTTTAACTTTTCAAAGGCCTCTAATGCCTCTACTGTCCAAATAGGAACAATAGTCAGTTTGTATATAGGTTGTGCTAAATCCGCAAAGAAGATAATAAAAATTCGATAGTAGTTTGCATGACTCATAAACACATAAACTTCACAAATTGTTGTTGGTGGTGGCAATTCCACAATAACCTTGATCTTAGAATAATCTATGGCAATACCATGTCTTGATATCACATGTCCAAGCACAACTCCGTGGGAAACCCATATTTGGCATTTTTCTGGATTTAGAAAAATTTGATATTTGTGGCATCTTTCAAATACATTCTCCAATCGATCCAGGTGGTTTGCATCTGTACTATGGACTCCCAGGTCATCCAAGTAAATTTCAAGGAATTTCTGCAAATACTCTTTAAAAGCAAATTGCATTACTCTTTGGAATGAACTTGGTGCATTATAGAGTCCAAACGACATTACTTTGTAAGCATAGGTGCCCCATTCTGTTGCAAAAGCGGTTTTGTGGCGATCTACAGGTGCAATCTTAACTTGGTTGTAACCACTAAATCCATTCAAGAAACTATAAGCTTATGCTCCAACAAGGTGATCGAAAATGCTTTCAGTAAAAGGTAACAGAAAGTGATCCTTCCACATCACTTTGTTCAACGCCTTGAAATTCACATAGATTCTCAATTTTCCATTCTTCTTAAGAACAATGACAATTGGTGAAATCCACTCGGTATGCTCGATCTCATAAATGAAATCGGCATCAAGAAATCTCTGAATTTCTTTCTTTATCAGGTCCGCAACATTAGGATTACAACGATAGAACTTTGTAACCTTTGGAACTGCATCAGGTACTAAAGGTATGGTATGTTCAATAACTGACATTGAAATATCCTTTAGATCTTGATAAGTCCAAGCGAAACAATCTTGATACTTAATAAGTAACATGCAGAGTGCTCGATACTATTCAGGATTAAGTTGTGATCCAACTTGTACAATCTTTTCCAGTTCTCCTAGTTCAGCAAGATTCATTGGCTATGTCCTAGCTGGACCATCATAAACCTCTTTTGATTCTGGCACGTGTTCTTCAGGTTCACGATGTGCTTTAGGTAACGTGATAACCACGTCATCCAACGTATAATGTTTAAAATGTTCGGGCATATCATGCTGGACTACATCTGCTTGTTCTTTTTTGAAAAGACATGTCTTGGATCTTCGCTTAACCTTCTTAGCAGGAATTGATCTTGGAGGTGATGACTTCCGAGATGATGATGTCTTGCTAGAATTCTGACTTATAGAATCATCCTCAACTTTTCTTAACCTTCTTAGCAGGAATTGATCTTGGAGGTGATGACTTCCGAGATGATGATGTCTTGCTAGAATTCTGACTTATAGAATCATCCTCAACTTTTCTTTTGTCTTTATCCAGTAAGGGTGGCACATTCGCTGAATCAATATTTTGAGGGGTATTTTCCCATTTTAGGACCATATTATAATGTTGCTTAGCTTGCTTCTTTGTCATTGATCCTATGATCCTATCTTCCTACAATATAACTGCTTTAGGCGGTTTTATTGTTGGTTCATCAAGAATATTACGCACTCCAAATCTGGTCGGATCCATATGATTTAGAACCTGCTCATCCGTAGGTTTAGCATTGCCATCATAAGTCAAGGCATGACTCACAGGTATGAGATCTTCTTCAATCGGATCTGGTATAGGTTCCGTTGATATCTAGGCTACATTCAGTATATTCAATGGAAACGTGATTGGTGTATCCAAAGTTCGATCTAATAATGAAATCTTGCTCAAATATGATTGATTATCTTGTTGACACATATATCCTGCTGTACAATGAATCGTTACAAGAGCTTTATTCCAGTTGACAGTATCCATTTTAGAATCGTAATGGGCTCCCAAATTTTTCTCTGGACGGTCACAAGTATGATCCATTGTTGATGAATCGTCATCTTCTTTTTGAACCACTAGTTCGATAGTCCAAGTTATAGGATCAACTTTAACTTCACGTTCACGATTTTCAAAAGTGATTTTTCCAATTCCCCAGTTATGAATTACTTGCGCAACTCGTAACCATGGAGGTCCGTCCCAATAGAACTCGGTAGACATTTGGTGCTTCTAGTAAGTCCATCACCATGAAAGTAGTAACCAACTGTACTCCCGCAATTCTGACAGGTATATCTTCAACCATTTCTCGTGGATGAACTATCGTTTGATCGGCTAGCTTAATAGCAAAAGTAGCAAGCTTGATCTTTTTAAGGCCCCATTTTTCACATAGCTTTGTAGAGATCAGGTTAACTCCTGAACCGCCATCTATCACGGCTGCTTCTTTAGGAAATTGTCTATGCTGTATCGGTAGAGTGATATTCTTTTGTTCACTTTCCCAAGCGGCTCCAACATGGAGTACTTCGTTAGATTCTTCAAATCCAGCACAAAAAAGTGGCTCCTGATGGACTTCTGGTTCTTTTTGAGCTAACTTTTGCACTAAGACTTCTTTTGCTTTTGGCACCAACTTCAGGAACTCTCCCAATGAAATATTAATCTTGCTAGACAAAATGTTCATGAGCAGTTCTATTTGCGGTGATTCCGGTTCAGTCACCTTGAAGGGTTCCTCATGATGATGTACATGATCATTCATATCCGTATGTAAATTTCTTGCAATGGTGAAGAATGAACTTTAGTTGTTGCTTTAGCAGCTTCAAGCTCCTCTTCTTCTTGAAGATGTTTAATCCACTGTCTCATATCATGATATCTTCATTCTTCTGCATGAAGATTAAATTGGCAAGAGGAGTAGAGTGTTTTGGTGGGGCAGGTAAGGGTAAACATTTCGGGTATCCAAGAGCAGGTTGTCGAGGTCTTGTTGCTGAATTTCCTCCATATTGTGGTTCTTGATATCCCATTTGGGCATACCATTGCTGAATTATCCGGGTTGAAGTTGCAAAAAGCAGTCTCATGATCAGGCGAATTACACAATTGGCAAACACTGATTTCCATTCATTTTTCAATTGAGGACACTCATTCACTGTGTGATTTCCTAAAATAGAACACCAGACATTTTCCCTGGTAGAAAAAGTCTTTGCAAACTTCTCAGGTTTCTTGTTCACTTTTCCGTGAAAATCTTTCAATGCTTTGATCTTCTCATCAAATTGCGATTGCAACTTTTCCATCTGTTTGTGCTGGTTCTTCCCAAGTTTCGCGAACTCATTGAGCATCATTTCTGTAGTAGTGTTGGCATTCGTTGATGAAATAGTGGTGGATGTCGTAGTAGTCTGCCCTGCTGTATAAGGCAACATACTGATATTTGGCTCATTATCTGAATCTTCATCCTCCTCCCGAATTGCATCGTCCATAGCATTTCGCAAGAGTGCATACTCATTATGGCGTTTCAGCTCACGTCTGATCCATTTAGGTAGACCTGACAGAAACCACATAATCATGGCATTTTCATTAATCAGCTTAGGTTCGCACTCAGATCTGAGGTGTTTCACATATTCAATGTAATCGCGAACCATTTTTCGCTTTCCCATTTTAATTTTACTTAAAAGTAGGAAAGGGTCTTCCATAAACTTCCGCAATTTGAACCATGTGATGAGGGCTCGTTTAACAACCTCCCAATCTGTATGCTCAGTTTCATCTTAACTATAGTACCAATCTTGTGCTGCGCCTGTTAAGGCCATAGGAAACAACTTAAATTTATTTTGAGGATAAATCTCGCCATAGACTTCACAAGATTCAACATAGATCTGAAGAAATTTAACTGGATCGGTTAATCCATTGTATTTGGGTAGATCCAAACGGGGTGCTCTTCTAACAATAATTAGATTGACTTCTTGTGGAGCACCTCCAGGGGCAGCCATCTTTTCAAATTCAAATCAAGCAGACAATGAGATTGGATCTAGATTTTTCAATCAAAACTATCTCAGATCAGATCTGCTAGATCTATTTGACTTTTCAAGAATCTGATTGCTATATCATGAAAAAGATTTGGCAGTACCTCTATGGATGGGAAGCAACGTAGCATTCGTCACCTAATTTAGCAATGTCTAGCATTTGGTATCACAGCCACACTGATAATTGTGAATAAGGTGCAATTGCTTCAACTTAAGTTTATGTTGGTTTAAACTTGTTTTTGATGTGTTTGTAAGGCTTAGTTTTCATCGTTGGATCGATGTGAAAAACTTTGCTTTTCAATTCATTGAATTTGGATAGGTTTTGGGCCTTGTATGCATGCTAAAAGCTTGTCTTTTTACGATTTTGCTGGTTTTTAGCTAGCCATAATGATTGTAAAAGTTTATTATCCATGTACTGAAAACCTTGATGTCGAAAAGGGCTTTTAAATCTGTCAGAAAACGTTTGTTTTACTCAAAAGTAGTATTTTACTATAAATAGAATGTTTTGAAAATTCAGTAAAGGTCCTGGCAAAAGATCAAGAGTAATATTGGTATTTTTGCAAAAAAGTGACTTTTTTGGCAAAAATATGGCAATATGACAACTGATCTTCTGAAAATCTTTTTATTTTTGGTATTATTCTTTGCCGACCTGGTAGTAGATAGATCTGAATCACACCTATGCACAGTAAAGCAGGCGAAGGTTCTTTTTTTGTATTTTTAGGGTTTTGGTGATTTTTTGGTGTTTTTTTGACGGTAATCTGCTGGGAATTAGTCTTCGCCCTTCAAACTGAAGGTTTTGTGAACAAAACCAAAGGTGTCTGCAGCTCGGCAAAGGTTTTCTGAAAGAAGGTAAAAAGTTATAAGCTATGATGACACTTTTTGCGTCCTTTTGACCAAAATCTGATAGATTTGACCGATTTTTGTTATTTTCTCTGATATCTCAGATCCAAATGGATCTTAAGATTGGTGATCTGAATAGCTTTTTCTGTTTTACAATCAAATTAGATTTCAAACAAGCAATTCCACTCAAATCAAGCAAAATCAATCCCAAACTAATCCTAAAATGCGCATCTAACACTATTCATGCCACGACAAGATGCCTAATGCAAGCAAACCATCCAACAAACATGCTGCAAACTGAAAAATTGGCGTAGCTCCCCGACAATGGCGCCAAAATTGTAGTGGGTTTCTTTCCTTGCCTAACCTCAAACCAAGATCTAGTTAATCTAGCATCAAAGAGACAAAGTTAGTTGTCACGCGTAGGTTCGTTCCCATGAGAGCGATAGTATAGTTCAGATTTTAGCATGAATGGAAGATCCAAATCTAATTCTAACATCCATTAACCCTAAACATCAACACTACAATCCATTAACACTACAATCCACAATAGAAATATCTTACTCTTTCTCTCTCTCCCTTTCACTCTCATAAAAAGTATAATAACATTCAATCCCAATAACATTCAGATCCAACAATTAGCAAAAATCAAAGAAAACATGAGAGATGGAGAAGGAAAGAAGAAGAGCAAGGACATTCATCAATCCATTTCTGAAGAGAATCAATCTGCTTTATTGAAATGAGGAAATGAACATGTGTAGGAACTTGAGTCCTTTTTATAGTAGAGAGGAGGACCCTGGCCTCTGAATTCTATTGGTCCATTTCTGCCTCCCTAATTATTCAAATTCAAAAAAGTGTGGGAACCATCCAATTTGGAGGGAAACCCGACTTTATTCACTAACTTGACATTTAGGCCCTGTGACATTAAAAGTCCTGCAAAAAGCCCTAAAGTCCTTTTATTGACTTTCAACTAATCAAATCTCTATGTGATCATCGGGTTGGACTTACACACGTAGGGTGCCAAATCCCTCTCACTTATTAACTAGGGTTGGGGTTGCCTTGGGATCCGCAAAACCTCCAACAAAGATGAGTGAAGGAACTTCAGTCACTAATCATCTGAATGAATTCAAATAGCTATTCAATCAGCTAGCTGCAGTAGGTTCGCCAGTATCACACGAACTTTTGTACCTATTACAAGAGAACCAATCACAACATCAAGGACTGTCGAGTTCTCAAGCACAATGAAGCAAAGAAGAAGATGCAGTAGGATGGAGGATCTGATTCTACCAGAGCCTCTCATGAAAACCCAACATTGCTAATGGTACAAGATGATCAACAATTTAGAAATGCCTTGCTATGGTATCTCGATTCTGATACACATCAAATCAAAGGCCAAGGTTTCATATGCCTTCATCTTCCAAAGGTAATTCAACCTTGTTTAAAAATGTACTTTGTGTACCTAAGCTAACAAAGAATTTACTTTATATCGGCAAACTTATAGATCAAGCCTGTAGAGCCTTATTCAATAGAAAATGTAACTTGTACATTCTGAGTCATGAGTTTGCACTATCTACTAATGCCAGTGTTTCAAATGCGTAGTTATGGCATCAAAGATTAGGACATTTAAACAGGAGGTCTATCTTGTACATGCATCATAACAATATGGATAAGGACTTAAATGACAAAATTATCAGAATTCACACAAGTGGGGAATGTCCACAAGAGTGACTGATCTTAATTAAGCTTTGTGATTGGCACTATAACCTGATTCTAGATTGATCAACAAAATCTAGTTCAGAAGAAATGGCTAATTCACAATCTAGCATGCTAATCAACAGAATATAATAGCAATGAATCAAAGAAGGAATAAAAGTACAAAATTTCAGTGTATGAGCATTAGCCTCAACACGAGTTAGAGAGAGAAAGCTAGAGAGATAACAAGCAATATTTGCTTAGATCCAAAATGTCATGAGATAGCTACAAAACTTTGGTTCTTCATCATTGATTGTGTGGAGAGCTACACATATTTATGGAGTTTGAGGTAGCTCGAGGTAGAACCACATCTATCCATTCTAAAATGACATCTAAAGTGACATCTAGAGTCTATGTGACATTTGTCACTTGTCATGCATGAAATTCTACCAACTTTTTACAAGTGTACTAGTTCTAACTAAAAATGTCCAAATCATCATGCATGTGTCCATTACATATTGTGCATGCCTTGCATGTCACTATGGATCACTTACAATTAATGCATGTGAATTGCCACGAGTTTCTACAAGCATAATCATGTTAATTCTATGTCTACAAACTATATACAAGTTGCATTTATCAAACTAGATAATACGTAACCATGTAGCTCAAGTTCTATGTTGGCCAAACTTGGCATTTTGCATTAATGAGCTACATACTTGCATGGTACAACATTTGTAGCAAGCCAAGAAATCAATATGGATTGTTTTTCAATTTTAACACTCCTCCTAAAAATGATCTATATTGATTTGAACATGGATCTTGGTATAACTCCAAGGTTGGCTCTATGCTTGTTGAAGAAACTTTTGCTCAAAGGTTTGGTGAGCATATCAGCAATGCAAGATGATGTGTCGATGTGCTCCAATTTGATTTCACCTCCAATGAGCTTCTCTCTCATGAAGTGATGTGCAACTTCGATATGCTTGCTCCTTGCATGGAATATTGGGTTGTTGGCAAGGGCTTGAGCTGAAATGTTGTCACACATGATCATAGGTATATCTTCTTCCATAATTATCTTTAGCTCCACTAGTAACCTCTTGATCCAAAGCACTGCCTTTGTTGTTGCAGTGAGCGCCTTGTACTCAGCTTCACATGATGAGAGTGATACAGTATCTTGCTTTTTGGAAAGCCAAGATATCAAGTTTCCTCCAAGATATATGACATAAGCACTTGTAGATTTTCGATCTGCTCTATCACTTGCAAAATCCTAGTCAGAATAACCAATAATGGAAATATCTTCACTTTTATACAATAAACCAAAATCAAAAGTTGAAGATATATATCTAAGCACTCTCTTGGCCTTTTTCCAATGATAAACTGAAGGATTTTGCATAGCCTGGCTCAACTTATGAACACTAAAGCTTATGTCAGGTCTAGTTATTGTGAGCCAAATTAAGGAGCCTATAAGACTTCTAAAAAGTGTGATGTCCTCGAAGGATCTTTCATCACCTTTATTAGAGTCCTTTACATTTTGCTCCATAGGTGTTTCTATACTCTTACAATTCAACATATTGAACTTTTTTAACATTGAAAGAGCATACTTAGATTGACATACAAAAGCTTTATCTTTAAGAAAGTCAATCTCTAATCCTAGAATATAGTGCATTTTTCCAAGATCTTGCATCTTGAACTCTTTTCCAAGTGCAATCTTGGTTTCCTCAACTAACTTGATACAACTTCCTGTCAGAATGATATCATCAACATAAATAAGAAGGATGACAATATCTTTATAAAAAAACTTGACATATAAGGAAGGATTATAGTTACTAAGATTAAATCCTAGTGACTCAAGAAAGGTGTTAAGTCGAGAATACCATGACCTTGGAGCTTGCTTTAATCCATATAAACTTTTGAAGAGTAAGCAAACTTTTTCTTTATCATGGATGAACCCAATAGGTTGATCCATATAGATCTCTTCTTCTAGATAGCCATTTAGAAATGCATTAAAAACATCTAGTTGAAGAATTTGCCAATTGAAAAAACAAGCAAGAGAAATTATGATTCTAATTGACACCATCTTTGCAAAGGTCTCCTCATAATCAAGTCCATATACTTGAGCAAAGCCTTTAGCACAAAGCCTAGGATTGTACTTGTTGATTGTGCCATCTTGATTATACTTGACTCGAAAAACCCATTTGCAACCAATGGTATGCTTATTGGATGGAAGATCCACAAGCTTCCATGTATTATTGGCCATCAAAGCATCATATTCCTCCTTCATGGCAAGGTACCATTCCTTTGAGTTGATAGCATCATATACATCCTTCGGCTCCTCATGAGAAATAAAATAGGCACAACTAGTGGAGTTGATTTCCACTTGCTTTCCTCTATCTTCATAGGTAAGCCTTCTAGGCTCGAATCTTTCTCTTTGAGATCTCCTTGGTGAAAAAATTTGAGGTGACTCCTCCTCAAATCTCGGTCCCATCTCTCCATGATGATCTTCAAGGGTGATGATTGGAGTACCTTTGTAAGAATCTTTGAACTCGGCTTTCTCAAGAATGTATTTTTGATCTTCATGGAATATCACATCTCTACTCTCGATTGTAGTTGAGGTAGAGGGAACATAGATTCTATAAGCTTTCTTGTTGGATGCATATCCAACCATAATCCCTTTTACAGAATTAGGATCATCTCTTTTCCTTGTTTCCAAGGGCATATTAACAAAGCAAGTACAACCAAAAACTCTAAGGTGATCTACCTTAGGTTTCTTCTGAAACAAGACTTCAAAAAGTGTTTTTCCAGCAAGAGCATTGTGATCTATTGCACAAATAGTTTGCACAATTCATAGCTTCACCCCAATATTCAATAGGCAAAGAAGCTGCTACTCGAATTGCTTTAGCACATTCACATAAAGATCTGTTTTTCCTCTCAGCTACTCTATTTTGGGATGGAGAATAGGCACAAGAAAATTATCTCTTTATTCCTTCACCTTCACAATAATTATGAAACTTGTTGGAGATATATTCACCACCTCCATCACATCTTAAAGCTTTAACTTTGCAAGAAAATTGTTTTTCTACATAAGCTTTGAAGATAAGGAAGTGATAAAAAACCATATCCTTTGAAAAAAGTAGATACAACCAAGTGTATCTAGTAAAGTCATCAATAAAGGTGACAAAACATGTTGCATCACCAATAGTTTTAGAAGAGGAAAAATGTACATCTGAATGCATGAGTTCCAATGGATAAGTAGTCTTTATAAAAGACTTCTGATATGGCTTTCTGTGTGACTTTGCAATGGCACAAGCCTCACAAGGCTTGAAATCTTTAGAAAGAGATTTTGGAAGACCAATAGCCTTCTCCTTCTTAACCATAGAAGACATAGATGTAAAGTTGAGATGTCCCAACCTTCTATGCCATAGCTCCTCCTTAGATAACAAAGCAACTTCACAAAGGTTTGCATTCTCATAAGAATTCAACTTAAAAATTCCACCACATCTAGTTCCATCAGCAAGGATCTCATCTTTTCTCTTGATAAAACAAGTATTGGAGTTGAACTTTACATCACAACCATTATCAAACAACTTTCCCACACTAATTCAGTTCTTTGTAAGTTTTGGAATGAAAAGAACATTAGAAAGTGCAAGAACTTTTGAAGAAGTAAGTTTCAATGGAATGTTGCCAATTTCTTCTATTGGACACTCATGATCATTAGTAGTATAAATAGATCTCTCGAGTCCTTTGAAAGATAAGATTGAGTTAAATGACTCCTTTGAATAGCACATATGTGAAGAGGCTCCACTATCTATGTACCAAGCTCCATCTTTCTTAAAAGGTGATGAAGAAAAACTGGACACCCTAAGTGATCCTTCTCCATCACTTGCATCAGAATATTCTTCAATCTCTTTGGAGAGATTAGCTTGCTTGAGTTGGTTTTTCTTCTTAAAGCAATTAGAGGCATAGTGCCCCTTTTTGCCACATAAGAAGCACTTCATTTTCTTCTTCTTGGTTTTTGAGTTAGAGGGATGAGCTTTCATCCTCTTCACCATCTTGATCTCGATCTTTGGCTTTGTCTTTGTTGTATATTTGAGAGAATTGGTTCTTACTCCTTCCTCTCTGCTTGCCTTTGACAAAGAGGGCTTTGTCACTTCCACCATGTTCAAGTTTGTTCATCCTGGAGAGTTTATAGCTTTGTCTAGATTCTTCATAAATAAGAATTCCTTGGAGAGTTTCTAGATTAGGTAACTCCTCCTTAATAGCAAAAGACTGAACAAGATTATCATAGTCATTTCTCAAGCCATTCAATATGACTTGAACTAGCTCAACTTGGTTAATGGTAACACCAACACAGGAAAGCGATTTAAAGACTCCATTCAAAGCCTTTCATGGATACAAACCAGGTCTGAAGCACCTCCGAGTGTTTGGTTGTCTTTGTTATGTGCAGATTTCGTCTGACTTGAGATAGAAGCTCGATCCTATCATTTGCAGAAGTATCTTCATTGGATCACATATCTTCATCGGATACTCGACATCACAAAGCCTATCGAATCTACGATGTTGAATCGGACCGACGAATCACAGTTAGTCGATACGTCATCTTCCTCGAAGATAGATTTTATGACTTCAAGCAGAATTAGGAATGCAAGAGTTCGTTCCAACGACTCCCATTACCATGGATAGGCTTCGACCTACGATTGTTCTGACAACAATCGAAGATACCGATGTTGCACACGTCTCAGCAACCGACTATTGTTCGAAGGTCTGCTCAACATCGACAAGAGCTTGATCGTTACATTAGAGGAGTTTCAAAATAAAAAAAGTTAATTTTTCCTAAAGATGCTTTTTATTTTTTTCCTTAGTTTCGTCTGCCATGTGGCCCAATGAAATTGCATTTATTTGAAATCTACGTAACGTAGATAGAAATAATAAAGTTATAAAAATTAACTTTTAAAAATTTTGAATTTGCTGTCGGGCAAGATGGAAAAATGCTATTGGTGAATAGTGTCTACCCCGAACATGTGAATATGCCCGACGACATTGTCTCTAGTTAATTATTTAACCACACTGGTTAATATGTTCATAAATTTCAAACTACACAGGTTTGCCAATAGTAAGTCATCACATGCATAGGAATTGGTGACATGCATCACAGTTAGACAGTAAGCATAGTTACCACATGTTGTAACTATGGTTTAGTTATCCATTCACATTGAATAAGTATCATATAACATTGAGTCAATTTGGCATTTCATAGATTTGAGAATTTGGCGCTAAACTTTGGAAGTAATCGGTATGGCCAGGAGACCAAGATCTAAAAGAGTGATTCTTCACAATGAGAAGGATGATGCCGAATTTTGGAAACCAACAAGATATATCAAAAACTCATGGGTTCTACTGCATCCATTCTCAAAAGGCATGTTTAGACCCCAAAAAAAACAAAAAACATGACATTCAAATCATATTGGAAAGCAAAGATCCTTGATTTTAGGACTTCTCTAGGAGGGCAATCAATCTCAGAAGTCTTGGTTCAGCATGTCTATATGCATTCAGAGCTATATCAACAAGATTTCAATATTCATGATCGCCAAAAAAGTAACTGTAAGTTTAACAAATTTTGGGATCTATATTATAACATTCATGCTTTTGAAACTTGTTGAAATCATATCAATTATTATATATGTATTGCATTCTTGCAGATTTATATCCATCCACCATAAGCGAATGGGAGCCAGCACAATCCCTACCAGTTATATTGGATGTGATTCATTCGGATATTGGAAAATCACAATACAAAGGAAGAACTTCTAAGGAGCTTGTAGATAGTGGTATATTTTTCTATGAGTCCAAGTACATTCCAAATATGCATGGAGGTTTCGGAATGCTTGAAGATATACCACTGTTACATTTTGAAAGTGATGAATGGCTTGCACCTGACAGTATGGTGTCAGAATCTTTTAGATGCAAATTACTATTAGATTTGAAAAACTCAATGAAATCTAGCACTGGATCAAAAGTCAATAGATTAAGTTGGTTCCTATCCTTATCTGTATTTGTAGATTTTTTTTCAAATGCAAATGTTCGTAGAACACCAACATTATTTGTTTGTAAGGATGTGCCAGATGACACTCTTTTAGATCTGATGGATGTGGGTTGGGAATGCAAGGCAATTGGAGATATTGAATGTAGAATTAAGAAATCATCTATGATATTTCGTTATTGCATTGCAAGACAAATGCTTAGTCTTACATTCAGTTACCAGAGATGGAAACGAATAAGTGAAACATGGATGCCACTCGATCAAGACCTTCAAATGGATGATCACACAGATTGAAAAGAAGTCCACATTTTCAACAAAACAAGAAAATAATCTATATTAATTTTCTCTGAATTTCTTCAAGCACTGCATGCGAATCCACGTAGTGCGTTGGCATGAAAGAAACACGGTTCTCTCACAAGTAGTAGTCTCACTTCACTACCGGACAGTTGGATCTTCTGATCCTAGACAGAATTGTCTTCGCGTGCAGGCAGATATGTATTCTGTATATCGTCTTGATTGCTTACTAGCATCAGACTATTTTTCACTGTTACACTATGTGTATTCTATTTTATCTATATGTCAAGTATCATCCAGTAAGCATGGTCGCTCTATGTAAACCTAAGATTAGAGTGATTACGTATCTACGTCTAACTAGGGAATTACAAGAGTGGCAGATTAGCCACGACCTAGGAAATATCTGCTGACGTCATGCCATCAGATCAGATTACTGTACTTATGGGTACTTGCGTGATCTTTGGTGGTACTCCTTGGAGCATGAGCGCTGAACGGGTTTCGTGTACCTCATCTGTCTTCTTCCGTACTGGACCGCGAAGGAATCTCGTTCGTGGATCTTTTGTGTTCGTGATCCGTTTGTCTTCGTCTTCGTTGACTTTCGGATTCGCGAAACTCTTCGTGTTTCATGTCTCCAGATGTTCGAGTTCGCGAACATCTTCATCAAGCGAAGGGCTAAAAGCTAGCAAGGCATTAGAGGAGTTTTGATTTTCAAAAAGACCCTTTAAGAATTCGTGCAAGATGTCTTTTTTATTATTAAAATATTATAACACTAATACTTTTGACTTGCCATAACTTTTTAATTGTAGCTTAGAAGTATGTCATCTAACATATCATTAAAAAGCCCTTGTTGAGCGCTTTCCAATGCACCAGACTCCGCTAAATTTGGACTTACCACTAAAAAGTTATGCCATTTTTAGTATGAAATCAAAATGTGGGCTCAAAAAGTTATGTTACGTAGATTTCAAATTTGAGTGTTTTGATTGGTGCATGTGTAAGAAACATTTGAGAAGAAATATAAAAAGAATCTTTACAAAGGGTCTTTTTTGGATTTAGAACTCCTCTAATGCTTTGTAATCAGAAACATTTTGTTTCTTCACTAACTACAATTATAGTGGAGGATCATTGGAGCTTGAGTTATATCATAGAAGAGCTGGTCTTAATGCACAATGAAATTCTACCATAACACTTCAAATTCAATATCAAAGGAAAGCTTGGAAGATTTTAATCTAATTTGTAAATTAGTCAATGATCATATATGTAACTTTATTAGAGAATAGAAAAATTAACAAGTGCTTATCTTTCATGTAGATACGAAAAAGATAGGAAAACACAACACCCTGCAAGGATCTTCCAACAAATATTAACATTGTAGAAGAACAATGAAAATCCATACAATCAATTGTACAAATTGGTATTTGCATTCAATAAAAGATCATTCGAATTTGAGGATTTTGTACATCTGTTCAAATGATTTTGTTTCTGTATGTCCATATCTCTATAATTCTATTTCTATATGTTTATATGTCTATCTATTCAGCTTGGATATTTACAAATTGCCCAGCCTCATTGAAAATCTGAACATCGTCTAGCTTAGATGGCCCAGCATCAATCTTTGGTCCAGCAGTTGACCTGGCCAATAGACTAAGAATGATCTCCTGTTGAAATCTATACACTTTGCCAATAGTATAATCACCTCTAGGGCAAAGTGCAATAAACACTATATTAGATGAATATTAATAACAAACAATAGTTTACATGAAGATAAAATAGAAAGGACTAATAACTCACCTTTGAAATATCAACATCCTCCTGAAGATTATACCACTTGAAAAATAACTTTGCATTGTATAGTACTAGTACACCACGCACAGCTAAATGAGTCATTTTGCTGGGGTGTTTGCAATACATTCAACTGATTAATAATGGTAATACTTAACAATGATGATAAACAAAAATACACCAGAAATGCTCAATGATTACCTCAATGCTCACAATTTCACATTTCCATGTTGTGGGATTCTCTATTGGAAAATATTTACATATCTCCGGCAGTAGTGAGTCAATATCCTTATGTGTGTTGCTGGCAGAATTCATCTTTACACAGAAAAGATTTACGATATTATTATCTGTGATTTTTACAGAAATTACAATTAAGCTCCAGTGATCATCGCAAAAAATCATGAAGAATTTCATTAAATAAACGATACAGTAATTACAAGTAAAGAAGTAGACAAGTAATGAATTTGACAAATAAAGAGATAGACATACTTGGTATGATATGCCATCAACAAAACTTCACAGCAGGTGAGAAAGCACCAAGGATACATTTCAACAAAGTGTTGTTGTTGTCCTTGATGCCTTGTAGAGAAAAATTGCTGAGAAAAAACACTTCTTTCATGGAATTCCTTGCTATATCATATTGCAGTAAGGGGAGACCAGCCTCAATCACTGGATCGCTAATAGAGGGCCCTTCTATCCTTCATCTGCAAACAATCTGAAATTCTAAAATTAAAAGTAAAACCAATCTCTTCTATTTGGAAGAGGATTGGCATGCCAATACTATCTATTGCATCTAGAATATCTTTCTCAAACTTTAAATAATCATCAAAATTTAAATATGCTACAGGTTTGACATTAACGGGAGGAGGTAGGAGAGAATCTACAATGGAGGGAATGTCCAGTATTTTTGTGTCTGAATCAACCACAGTATCAAGAGCTACAATATTTACAATTCCATCACCTCCAGATGTGGAAGCTTGAAGGGTCATACTTCAGACCTTTTTGGGAGCCTGAGAAGAGGATGGCTTGCTCCTTCTGGGGGAAGGTTGCTTGTGAGGCCTCTTGGTAGGTAGGTTGGTCCTATCAAGGTGTTTGTCCCGGGGAGCATCGGGTTCACCCTTATGAAGTCTACAAAATCTCTCCCTCATTCTATATAGGTTTTGAAAATATTTGGACATTATGGTCACTCGCTTGGCATGGATGGAAAGCAAAAAAGAATCTTAAAAAAAAAGAGCCAAATAGTCCTCTGCGGACTCTTGCAAACAGTGCAATGCTCCAGGTGTAAACCTGATAGCACTCTGTAGATTATCTCGAGTAATCAGACGGACAGTTCTCTAGAAGAGGGCTCTAGGTATCAGGAGCAAGGTGGATCTCTGATATTTCTTAATCTCATAGAGCCATCCGCTCCTGTTACACCTGCTCCCTTATGCAGTCCTGCTTTTGATTAAACATCTTCTAATCGACAAATAGCTTCCTTCGCAACTGATGCTGGCTACTATTCTATGCAAAAACTATTTGAAGATAAACAAGCTTTTCTATTATCCTAACATCTACATGAAGAGTGCAGACATGCACATTTTTCAAGGGAATAGGCAATACTGGCTTCCAGTTTGGATCTGCATTTTCTCAAGTAATTCTTGTATTTCTAGTTACATCTTTTGTCATTTTCATGCAGTATAAACAAGAATGTTTAGATGTAGCACCGTGAGAGAAATATACATGCAATTCAATGTTTTTAAATCACCTGCTAAGTGCCATTCAACTTGGAAGCCTCCAACTCTCGAAACTCTGAGAAATTCTCCTTCCATATGGTCCTTGATAATCCGAGGGTAAGATGTCCTAGAGAATATCCATGATAATATATTGTGATTCTCCTTCAGTACCTATCCAATGCATAAAACCAATTTAGTTAAATATGAATTATGAATCAAGGTAAGGAATTAAACTTAGTTAATAAAGAAAATAATTACCTGAAAAACTACCAACCACCATATATCATTTTTGGACTGGACACTAATTTTGAAGTCTCCTTGGTCCACTGTTTGTGATAGTGCACCATTCATGAGAGTTATACTAACTCTCTCCATCTTCTACCCTTTCACAATCTTTGACTCATCTAACTTAAGTACTATGATTATTTTACGATTCACCTTTTCTAAGGCTATATCATAAAATGTGACCATGTATGTTAACAAGTGATTTAGATTAAAAAAGTTGTTTGATGAATTATATGAAATGGATCTTCCATCAGTTTCATACACTTCCTCTATATGAAATGGGGTACCAATGATTTTATGCATACTTAAGTTCACTGTTTTCCTCTCTGTCTTCAAGTGATATGACCTAGGAATAAGGACTTTTCTAATTCGAACTTGCTTAAAGGCATCTCTAATAAGTTGAAATATTGCTGAATATGCTTCTCTGCTAATACTAGCAAAATCACAAGCACCCTGAATTATAGTTTTATCTAAAATTTTTTGAATGTCTAACATCAAAGACTCTGCAATTTTGGACTTTACATTGGAACTCCTATTGTTCATTGTGATACACTTAGTGGATTTGCCTATCAATATTGAGCCCAACGACATTACAATTGATGCATTGTCCTTTATATTCTGATGAGATACTAATGCAGATCTGCAAAAAAAAACCAGATAGTTAGCAGAACAACATAGTAGTAGAAATAAAACCATATGTCACTAATCAAGTTACAAAAAAATAAAAGTATGCTTACTTGAATGCTCGAATTCTTCTATTTCGATAACCTCCTTTTGAAAGGTTCTGAATATCTTTGCGACTTTCCCGCTTTTGCTTCTTACTCCTAGCCTCCTTCTTCTTAGCCTCTTCCACATCCTTCAGTAATTGCAAGTTTTCCATATGAATAGATTGTAAGATTGATTGCATTTGATCTAGTTTTGATTTGATATTGAATGCTAACTTTTGTAATGAACCATTATTCTTCTGTAATGATTCATTATTTCTTTTAAGTTGTTCATTTTCCTCTAAAGTCTTTTGGACATGACAATCTCTTTTTTGATAGAAAGAGAATATGTGTATCAACTCACATTCTAAAAAGTGATTTTTTTTCATTGAAAACTGATTTCCATAGTTTTGCAATCTCTCATAATATCCTAATAATCCATTATGCCCATTGCATATCCATATTACTAGATTAGTTATTGAAGAGAATGTGGGATGAGTCAATGTGCTAGGATCTTGAGGATACAATGATCCGTCAGTCCACAAATCCAAGTTCTTTTTTCCTTCTACCCTATAACGGGAACGATCAGCAACAGATATTGGAACTCCTTTGCCTCCTCGTCTCTGTATGGGTGCCAAATCATTAGGAATATCCAAATGTAGATGATACAATGTCGTCATCAAATAAATCAAGACAAAACAAAACAAAGTACTTATCTTTAATTATATTATATACTCTGTCCGTCATATATTCAGTCCGATGTGGAGATGGCGCTCATAATCTCAGTCTAATGTGAAGATGGCGTTCATATTTGGAGATGGTGCTCAAATTTTCATTCCAGTGGAGGGATGCTTTTTTTCTTGATTTGAATTTGTGGATGGCGGTCATATTTTCAAATTTTGACAAGTTAGACTTGAGCAGCTTAGAGTTGTTAACTGTGACTGTAGACACTATGGTTAGATCGTTGGGAGTTGGGGTGGCCGTGGGAGTGGTGGGGGCAAGCAAATAAACAATATTGTTTTATTTTGATATTTTTTTCATCCTACATGGCATTCCTTAAAGGGTCTTTTTGATATTGAGAACTCCTCTAATGTATCTCTTAGACATTCATCAGTTATGATGAACCTGCCTCAATAGCAGAAGCATTGTCGAGTTCAAATGCAGACAACTGGCGCACAACCATGAACGTTGAGTATAATTTATTGAAGAAGAACATGACCTAGCATCTTGTTATAGCTCCTCCTGATGCAAAGATTATCGACACTAAGTGGCTCTTCAAGTTGAAGCTTAATCTAAATGGTTGTATAACCAAATGGAAAGCTCGACAACTCGTCAAAGGATATGACTACGAGATGTTCAGTCCAGTATTAAGGCTTCAGTCAATTTGATCACTACTTGCTATCACAGCTGCCGAAGATCTAGAAGTTCACCAGATGGATATTCAGACAACATTCCTGAATGGATACATACAAGAAGACATCTATATTTATCAACCCAAAGGTTACGACCGTCAAGGTCAAGAACACAAGGTATGTAAGTTGCAAAAAGCTCTTCACGGGCTAAAGCAAGCTCCAAGGGCCTGGTTCGGTATAATCAATTGATTCTTGTTGCAGCATGACTTCATTCCAAATTCCACAGACTCTAATGTTTATCTCAAACACATAGGCCCAAGCTATGTTATAATAGCTCTATATGTTGATGACTCTCTGATCATCAACAATTCAAATTAGTTACTTCATGAGACAAAATCGCTATTGTCAAAGAAATTAGAAATGACCGATTCAAGCTAAGTGTACTATCTCCTCGGGATCGAGATATCTAGAGACAAAGCAAGCAGAAGGTTTGTGATAAGCCAAGAAAGGTATCTTAACCAGTGTACTTTATAGGTATGGCATGGAAGACTGCAAGTCGACATACTCGCCTTTGGATCTAGGATTCAAACTATCAAAGGACATGTGGCCGACGACTAAAGCAGAGAAGAAGGAGATCAATCGGTAGTTGGATCGATCATGTATGCCATGGTCTGCACTCGACTCAATCTTGGCGATACGATTAGCACATTGTCGCAATTTATGTCAAATCTCGGCCTACCTCACTGGAAGGCTCTACTTAGAATACTAAGGTACATTTAAGCCACAAAGCACTATGCTCTGTGCTATAATGGAAATACCGAGGACGCTCTAACTCTATATGCTTATTCTGGGCTGGAGATGTGGACACACAAAAATTCACTTCTGGCTACTTATGTTTTCTAGCATGAGGACCCATTTCATGGAGGATTCGAAAGCAGAAATGGATTCCACAGAGTTTGAATATGTCGCAGCCACCTCTACAGTGAAGGAAATTATCTGGCTCAGAAAATTGTTCTCTTTGTATATTTTATTGTATTTTAAGAAATGTGAATTGAGAACATATCCTTCTAGAATAGGTCAAGTTTGAGTTAGGTAGATCTACATTTGTTGGCATGCACAAAGTTTGGTAGCATGCAAAGTTAGGTAGAATGTAACTAGGAAAAATCTACATTTGTCTAGGAAGTAGATATGCAACTTTTCCTCATGCATGTACTTTGAGATGTGGATCTATGATAGTAGAGTTAACTAAAACATGTGGATCAAACATTGTACACTTGGAAATCCACCTAGTAACTTGAGCCTTATTGATGTAGGGAATTTTGGCTTGTTTTGCCATATTGTGAATATTGAGATTTTGGTGATTTTGGCTCATTCTCTCTCTACCTGAGTGTTTGGACTCCATATTCTCTCTCTACCCAAGAGCAGACTGTTTTTCCTATTATGAGCACTTAGAATTATTTTTGACATCTATCTCTCATTGTGAGGACTTAGTTTTTTTAGTCTGTCGTATGTCATTGTGCTCTTGCCTTGGATTTTACATGTGATCTGTTCATTGATCATTCATGTGCAATCACAACACCTCAATAAGATTCTGTAAGGTGTGTGGTGAAGTTCACATGTGCTAAAAACTTCACACTAAACACATTAAAGTTCAAAACAATTTTCTTAGAGAAAAAGTTCTGAACAAGATTGTCAAATTAAGTTACTGTCATACTGATAGTATGTTGGTTAATATTCTGACTAAGCCCCTGTCGAGAAAAAAGCATGTTGATTTATGCAACTTATCTTTCATTCAAGATCCTAGGAGTTAAGCTTAAGGGGGGTGTTTTTTGAGCACTACAATATTCTCTCTCTACAACGACAACAGTCCTACTCACATAAGGCGGACAGTCTGTATATATATCCACTTAAAGTAGAGCAGGATCGACTTGACTAAAGTCCATCAACATCCCTGTCGACATACTCGACTCGACTCGACTGAAGTCTATCGACATCCCGACTTCGACTCCTTTGACATCTTCTCAAGGGCGAACAAGTCGACTAGACTCATTCGACACCTTCAACGATTGTCGACTATCACTAGTCAAAATGGAGCTCATCATCTACTCTATACACTGCAGATTATCAACTATTCATTGTGCAGTAACTGCATCACTTCACAACTGTTACCTGCATAGTTGTACAACTGATGTGTATATACATACAATAAATCAGTAACAAAACAGAATGAACATACATTCCATATACCATACATGAGCCAATAATTAGTGGTAGCGTGAATCAAAGTTCCTCCATGAACTCCCTTGTATCAAACTATTTGATTCCATAAAATCAAGATTTCAAAGAGAGTAAGATCACATCACATAGTGCGCTATTATTGTGAACCATTCTCGGGCACGAGATTATGATATGATTGTTGTATTCACAACAGCCTAATACAAATGTTTTATTTTCTTAGGTGTATTTGCACTATTGAATGCTTTCTGATAAATCCTTTCTCATGTACTGATACTCGTTCCTTGACTCATTTGAAATATCCCATTCGAAGGAAGCATGGCTGTCATAGATGCCTAATTGTTTTCGCTACTTTGACACCTACAAAGATATTCCTCTATTCAATCTAAGTAATAGTCTGAATCAACAGATTGGTAAAGATCCTGTTATAATTTAATGTCCTTGATAGAGAATGCCAAAAAATCTAGTAGAAGAGACATATCTAAGCACTCTCTTGTCACTTTTCCAATGATGCATCAAGGGACGTTGCATATATTGACTTAACTTGCTTACATTATAACTCAAATCTGGTCTAGTGATTTTCAAATAGATTAAGGAGCCTATTAGCTCCCAAAAGAGTGTGATGTCCTCAAAGGATGCCTCATCACAATCATTAGTAACTTTACAAACTTGCTCCATAGGGGTGTCAATCCCCTTACAATCTTTCATGCCAAACCTTTCAAGAATGGAAGTAGCATACTTTAATTGACGTATAGAAGTAAAATCACTACCTCTACTAGCTTCTATTCCAAGTATGAACTTAAGAAGTCCTAGATCTACCATCTTGAATTCACTAGACAAAGAAGCTTTAACATGTCTTATGCCTTTACCATCATTTTCTGTCAATATGATATCATCAACATAAAGTACTAAAATGATGATCTTTCCATCATTACATTTGATGTACAAAGAAGGCTCATAAGAGCTAATCACAAAAAGTAGAGAAAATCATGCAACCTAGAGTACCAAGCTCTAGGTGCATGCTTCAAGCCATATAGGCTCTTCCTTAAGTGGCAAACCTTGTCCTCCTCACCAAAACTTGCATCTTCAAAAGTTTTATCTCTCAACAATGTTCTTTTTGTTCCCAAGCTTACAAAGAACCTCATAAGTGTTGGCCAATTACCAAACAATGGCCTTGATGTCAAATTCCATATTGACACTTGTGTGACCAAGAAAGATGATGAGATCCTTGCACATGAATCTAGATTTGGAGGCATCTACAAAATCTTGTCATGTTGCATATGTGACCAAGCTTTCCAAGGAGGATTCATGACATAGAAGATTGGGCCATCCCAATTACAAATCTATGTATTCTATGGTCAAAGAAGCCAAAGCTATTGGCTTGCCAAAGGCACTATCCAAGGAGATCAAGTCATGTGAGGCATGTGCTATTGCCAAGCCACATAAGAAGCCATATGCAAGCTCTTCCATCAAGATTCACATCCTTTCGAGTTGGTTCACTCGGATGTGCATTTTTCATGCAAAAGCAAGGGGAGATCCACTTGTTTTGTTAATTTATTGATGATCACACAAGATACACATGGTTATATCTTCTATCTTCAAAATCCACGTGTATGATTATTTCCTCAAGTTCAAAGCTTATCTTGGGAAGCAACTCTCTTTCAAGATCAAAGCTTTGAGGTGTGATGGATGTTGGATTCCTATACTCTTCATCCCTATCTTTCTTCTAATCTAGATTCATTATCCAACTGTTGTAAATACTTGTACAGTCGTGTGTTCAGCAGAAATACAAAGAAATTTGAGACAGTCCTGATGACATGAAAGTGTTTGACCACCTCAACTATTCGACATTTGCCACGTCGAACATTTCGACGTCTTTGACTTTCGACCACTCAACCATTCTACCATGTCGAAAGTCTGCCACCTTGAACATATTCTATTCGACCACGTCGAACATTTTGACGACTTCAACTTTTGTGCTCACAAGTTGGCCATCTGTCAATCTCAAATCGAGTCGATTGGCTCAACCATGCCATCGTCATGACCGGGCAGGATTTCTAACGGACTCGAATACTGTTCAAAAGCGACTGACAATATCATGTAGTGGATTAATCTAATTTGCAATGTACAGATTAAGCATTCTTTCAATTAGCTAGCCACATGTACAAATATCCATCAACTTACCAGTTGCAAGGTTACTGAACACTATTTTAGCTAAATTGTTGATCTACACGATTAGTAATTGAACATCCAGAGCGCGATTGTTATCTTCTTTCTCTCTGTTACTATAGAGTATTGTCTTATAAAAAATACAACTCTGTCTGCATTCAGATTGTTATCATTCGCAACTAATTAATATTCGTTTCATAAATATGAGTTGTTTATGTTCTGATTAAATGCTCATTTTATTCATGTTCAAATAGATTCATGCTCGTAGATAAATTATTTGTAGACTAAACTACGGCGTGTGACTAGTAGCATAAGTCGAATTCGTTGTTTAAATCATTGTTCCTAGATGCTTTACGCTTCCGCACATAAAATCTAAATCTATAACTCAATTGTTGACAGATCCTCTGCTTAGGAAGATCTGTTTACTATTTTTTGTTCTTCTTACTTCTTCTTCGGCCTGTCAACAGAGATAGTGGGCTTTTGCTTAAGTTACTCTTTCTTGTTTAAAGCCCAAAATCAGGCAGAAGAGACAGATCTACGTTGTAGTAATGTCCTGCCTGTCAGAGGACACCAACAAAGGTCACTCTTGAACTAATGCACATGCATAAACAACCAGTCATGCATGCCAAAGCATTCAACCATAAAATCAGTGTGCAGATCCGTTGAACAAATAGTGAAATCCTACTCTAATGCTGCAATATCAAGTGAACAGATCCTTAAAAGGCTGAAACTACTCTACACATGCATTAACCTACAAAGTAGAAACAAAAACTAAATGGATAGCTTCTTGAAATCTAAAAACAAAACTAGCATACACATTACCACTGCAAGAAACAAAGCAAGAAACTAAACTAACTCTATGATATTCTCTGCTATCAAATGGATTTGTAGATGGTTCGTGTAATTGTGATTGCATTCAGTAGAATTAATGACGTCCGATTTATTCAGCTGTAGGAGACACCATGTTTGGTGGATAATCTTTTGTGATATGGAGATCAGTATGGTGTTCCATTGGGTAATATTTTCTTTTTTATTTTTGTTTGTTTGTTTGTTTGTTTTTGGTTGGTTTGAAATCATGTTAGTTGGTATGGTTTATCTCTGTGTAATATATCAGTTACTTGTTGTGTATTGGTTGTGTTAGTGGTTTGGGTAATGGGTAGGCTAGGCAGTTGCGTAATGGGTGTGCTAGGGAATTGGATAATGGATAAGCTAGTGCTATTTTTTTTTGTTGAAAAATTAATGGGGTCAAAAATTTGGAGTGGGTCGGAAAAAGGCCGTATCGAAAAAATGGATGGTAGCGAAAAAATGGGTGTGGATCGAAAAATGAGGTATGAAAAAGTGATGGGAATCGAAAACTGGTGGATCGAAAAATTTGGGTGACTCGAAAAATTGATGATATCGAAAAAAGTATGACTCGAAAAAGAGTGTATCGAGAAAATTTAATGAAGTATAAAAAAAAGTAACGTAGTATCGAAAAAATTAACGAAGGATCGAAAAATAAATGAGGTATCGAAAAAGAAACGAAGTATCGAAAAAATTAATGCAGGATCAAAAAATGAATGAGGTATCGAAGTAACGAAATATCGAATTATGTGGTATGGAAAAGAGATGGGAATCGAAAACTGGTGGGTCGAAAAAATGATGGGTCGAAAAACGAGGTATCAAAAAAATGGGTTATCAAAAAATTGTGGTATCAAAAAATTTGATGTGGGTCAAAAAAATGGATGGTATAAAAAATGAATGGTATGAAAAAATTGGATGGATTGAAAAAATGTGGTAGATTGAAAAAAATGATGTATCTGAAAGTGGAAAATCAAAAACTAGATGGTTCGGAAATGAGGTGGATTGGAAAATGAACTGGATCGAAAAAATTTAGAATGGTCGAAAAGTAACGAAAGAGCAAAAAAATTTAACGAAGGAGCGAAAAAATTGAATGATAGATCAAAATTTTAATGATGGATTGAAAACATTTAATGATGGATCAAAAAAATTTAATGACGGATCAAAATTTTAACGATGGATTGAAAAAATATAACAAATGATCGAAAAATTAATGAAGGCTCGAAAAAATAAGTCGGTTTGGTCAAGATTTGAGTAGGGACTATCTGGTCGAGATTTCAACTAGGGTCAGATTGTAAAATTTGAATGGAGGGTCAAATTTTATTTTTTGAAGAGGCTCCATCGAAGTTAAGTTAAGTGGGCTCTGTTGAAATGTCATTAGGGATTTGGTCGAGATTGTGGAAGGAGGCATTCGGACAAAGTGGGAGAGATTTGGGTGAGGTGTGTGGAGGGACTTGAAGGTCAGGATAGGCAAGAGCTTAGTTTTGCAGGTCATGTGGTTGCTTGTAGATTTGCAAGTTGTTTTGCTTGCAGATTGTTGAGTTGGCAGGTATGCAAATCATTTTACAGGTCATGTGGTTGCTTGCAGATCGTTGAGTTTGCAGGTATGCAAATCGTTTTGCAGGTTGTGTGATTGCTTGCAAATTTGCAAGTTGTTTTGCTTGCCGATCGTTGAGTTTGCAGGTCGTGTGGTTGCTTGCAGGTTTGCAAGTTGTTTCGCTTGCAGATCGTTGAGTTTGCAAGTCGTGTTGCTGCAGCTGTGTGCAAAAAAGGTTCTTTGCTTGAACAAATGTAACAGGGGGTTCAAGTAGCAACGGGCTTCCAGTGTAGAATAGTGTAGAATAGTGCTTGTTTTAAATCGTTTATTGTAGAATATTGTAGAATAGTGCCTGTGTAATTTGTAGAGACAAATTGCCCCAAAGTAATAAAGACTTTCCCATCTTCAAACTCCATATAGACTTAGATGATATGAAATTATCAATGATCAATATTGTATGAATGATTTGAGTAACATGCATTGATACATGTAGAACTAAGAATCTTATATGAGCCATGTCAGATGGTATGAATACTAACCTTACTTTGAAGGGTGTGTAGGTACTTATGAAAGTGCCTAAAGGACAAGAACAAGAATAAGAAGCCTTTTGGGCTTAAGAATTGACCTTTCATTTGAGGGTATGTGCAGGTACTCGAGAAAGTGCCAGAAGAACAAAAACAAAAAGCCTTATAAGCTTAAAGACATGGTAAAGAAGGCTTTTTGATAAAGTCTATAATGAAGGCTTAGAAGAGTCTATAAAGAACAGGACAAGGCCAAGGGTTTGATCACCCTAGTGACCTTTTCCATCATGATTGAGGATGGGCAACCTCTAGAAAATAAGTGCCAATGACCATGATTGAGGATGGGCAACCTCAAAAAGGGCTTAGAAATAGATGGACATTATGCAAAACAAGATGGACATATATCTTGGCTTTTCCTTAGGAAGATTGCACTTGGGTGGATTCCCAAGTTGTAACCATGGAAAACTATATGTAAATAAAAGTCAAGATTAAAGCTTGTACCACCTATCTCCCACCTACTTTATCACCCATTCACCCTCTCTAACTAATACACCTCATCCATGCACTCCACTTCACCATAAGTCCAATTGGAGTCTTCCTCACACCTCATGCACTTGAGCTTGACACCTCACTCACTTTGGAAGGACACTCCACTCTCTATATAAGTGGAAATGCGCCCCACTACCAAGGGGATTCTATGATTTTGCATCCAGGCTCTTCCCATTTGTTGTTTGTTGTGTACAGGTGCTTTGGAGAAGAAGATTGAGGCATTGGCTCAAGGGGGCTATAATAATTTGTGGATTGTAGGATTCTTGGAGCTCAAACCCTCTTGGATCTCTATCTCTCTTTCACATTTTCTCACACACACAAACACACACTCTCTCACTTTCACCCTCTCCTGAAAACCATGGTATGTTCTTGAATCTGATATGCATATGTAAGAATGGTTGATTAGACTCTTGCATGTCATGCCATCTGTGGCCTAATGTCCATGCATGTCAGTTTAGACTCTTGCATGTCATGCCATCTATGGCCTAATGTCCATGCATGTCAGTTTAGACTCTTGCATGTCACGCCATCCATTGCCTAATGACCATGCATGTCAGATTAGAATCATGCCATCTGTTGCCTAATGTCCATGCATGTCAGTTTAGACTCTTGCATGTCATGTCATTTGTGGCCTAATGTCCATGCAGGTCAATTTAGACTCTTGCATGTCACGCCATCCATTGCCTAATGACCATGCATGTCAGTTAAGACTCTTGCATGTCATGCCCTCCATTGCTTAATGTCCATGCATGTTAGTTCAGGCTATTGCATGTGGAGAATCTATGATCCATCACGATTGCATGTCAAGAATCTATGATCCAACATGATTGCATGTCAAGAAACTAAGATCCATCATGTTTGCATGTCAAGTATCTAAGATCCTTCATGATTGCATGTCGGAAGAATTAAGATTTATGAAGAAATTTCTATGCTTATGATAAGCTAGATTTGGAATTAAGACTATTGCAAGGAACTAGGTTTATGTTCTTATTTTTGAGTCCCTTTGTGGAATCCAATGCACTAGAGGAGTTTCGAACACCAAAAGGGCCTTTTGTCAAGATGTTGTTTTTGACTTTTCAACTATTCGATGTACACTTGGCTCAGTTATATATTTACACCTATGAAAGACTGTAACGTTGTTTGCCATCGATTTCTTTTTTGGAACTTTCTGGTCATAGTTTTATACAATTCAAAACTTCTGCTAGGCAAGGTCCTGACTTGTGATTGGACCGTAATTGCCGCCCGTGAGCTTCTTGCTAACACTTGTGGTATGTACATAGTATGCACAAGCAGATTCAACTACTATGTCAGAGATATAGGAGGTCTTCTCTTTTAGCTCCCTACAATGCAGGTCTTTGATATGCATTGCAAAATTAATATCATCTATACAAAACATAAACTCTCCTCCAAGATCATCTATTTTCTTGGCTATATACATGTCAAAATCAATGTACCTCTTAGAATCAAAGAATGTGTCTTTAGGTTCATTGGGAAGTCTGATGTGCAACTCTTTAGCACTTGCATCAACATTAGAAACAATTAGGTCCACCACTGTATTTAGGTCATCCGCATGTATAGAAAGAGAATTGTGCATTTGAATATCAGGGGTTAGGGGAGGACTCTCAACCCATGGAATTGTAGATGTGCTAGCTAGATCTTTTCTAATGGGAGGAGGTGAGGGTGAAGAGCTAGGAGACTTGGGCTTAGGTTGTGCTTGCTTTCTCTTTTTTTGAGGTGGAACAGGCCCCTTTTCAAGAGGAACTTGCCTCTGTGTGAAGCCAAACTTAAAAATGTTGTCATAGGTGTTTCGAAGGCCTCATGACAAGAAGCATGTCCTTGGGCATCAGTGTCACCCTCTTGCCATGTATCGAGCACAACATCGAATCCTCAAAAAATTTTGTCTGGAAGTCCTCGTATGCAGTACGGAGTGCCTCCAATGAAGTGATATTCCACCTCACTAGATAGGACAGATGAGTGGTCATATCTTGTGTAGCCTCACTCACAGCCAGGTAGAAGGCTGCTTTCGGGATTAGAAGTTTAATGCTCTTCTGCAATGCCCTGATGTCCCTCAACCATGGACGGTGAGGTGTTTCGCATATTTGCAGACGTTCGGGTTCAGAAGTCTACAGACGGGAAGGTTGAACAAAGTTGGAAGCAGAGTAGTTTGCTTCGTCCGAGCCATCGAGGCCGATATCTATAGCACGCGAGGACAGAGATATAGCAATAGAAAAAGTTAGATTCTCTCGTGTGATGACAACACTGGAAACTCTGAGAATGATATCGCTACGACACGAGAGGGTTGCAGAGTTAGGTGGGGAGAGGAAGGGGCTCACGTGATGGCGATATTGGGCACATTCAGGCTATCGCTACAATGCGAGAGGGTATCAAGGACAAGCCTGGGAATGAGGTCGCTCGCGTGATGGCGATATCACGTATGCAAATCGTATGGAAGCAATTGAAGGTAAACGCAACTTACATGAAAACCTATACAATCTTCGAGAATGGACTTATAAAGACGAAAAAAGCTCCCACGTGTGAATACTTGCGACACATGGCTCAATCAGTAACTGATGTGTGGAACTACACATCTGTATATGCACGTGTGAAGCTGCATGTCTGAAGCAACACGTGTGGGATCTCACGTGTGGACATGTGGCCGAATGGTTCAGCGACATGTATTCTCGCACGTATAAGCTCACATGTGTGGGCAGGTGGCCTAATCAGTACCTGACGTGTCGATCTACATGTCTGTATCCACACGTGTGAAACTGCATGATGGAGCAACATGCTTGGGGATTGCACGTGTGGCCACATGGTTGAATGGTTTAGTGACGTGTATTCTAGCACATACTAGCTCGCACGTGTGGGCACGTGGCCGAATGGCAGATTGACGTGTATTGTAGCATGTGTGGTCTCGCATGTGTGGACAGTTATATTATGCATCATAGATCTGATCCGTTGTTGGATCGACGCATGTACGGCTTGGATTTTAATGGTATTAGCTATATAAATGTTGTTTGATCAGTTAAAACCTTTCAGTAAGTTTTCGATTTTCACTCCCTATAGCTCTTGGTGTATCAACGCTACTAGTTCATTGCAGTGTCGCTACCACGCGAGAATCTACTTCAGATTCTGAACGATCTTGGATTCCTCGCATTGTTCCAATATTCGGTCATTCACCAATATCGTGATCACGCGAGAACTGCCTGATTGTCTTCTAACTCCCTGCCACCCCGCGTCACAGCGATACTCGGCCCTACTATTCATACTTTTGAGATGGCCGTCTCATCTTCTAATACTTTTGATTCTGCGTTGCATGCCTTCCTCTTTGAATCCGGTGTTGGTAACTACATAGGTCACTATAAGATGTATTTCAATATGTCTTTTGATATCGAGAGGTCTGGATTAGAACATAAATCATATTTTTCAGCATTGTATAAAGAGTATTATGATAGTCTGAATCAGTCTATGTTGATAATGGATAATCTATGATTCATCCATTTCCATGACCTGGTAATTGCCCAACTATCTTCAAAGCAAGCCCACAACTGACGATTTATGAAAATAGTGAGTGATTTTAAACATGTGGTCCATTGTGGCCAACATAATCAATCATGTTGCTTTTTGCAGGAGGGCATGGGCTTTGTGTTTCTTTCTGCTCTTGTTCCTGAAGAGGCAGGAACTTCGAGGCTAAGCATTGAGGGTGCCTCATCATCAACTGATTCTGTGATATCAGAGTCAACTATTGTTGATGACGCTTTGGGTGTTGACGAGGAGACAAGATTGGCAGCAATGTACGACCCAGTCGAGTCTCGTGCATTGTCCATTTTTTCCTTATCTGACATGAATCCATATGACAAAACCAAGACTGTCCTCGGTTTGTCGGTGTATTACATGAATAGTGTCGCATACCTCTCTCTGAATGATGTTGGAGATGTTCTTGATCTGAGGGAGGACAAAATATTATCAATTTTGTCTAATTTCATCAAAGAATTCAAGAACTTCATAGAACTCGAGGGTGATGATGATCTGCGTGCTTCTATTGATTACAAAGATGAAGATGAATGGCTGTTTGACAATCCGGAGCATATATGTGTCACAGTCTTCGGGAACTAATCCATCCACTGCCTCAACGACCATTGTTGCTGGTCATGATCTACATACTGCTGCACTTATTCAAGTTGATGAGCGTGATCTGCAGATTTGTTTTCAATGGATGGAGGTGGATTAGTTCATTATCAATTGCTTTTATTTGTTTGTACCTTCATTTTGATTGGGACTAAAAAATGCTGAATGCATATTTTTTCATTGGATGCAAATGCATCTATTCATGAATTAAATGCAATATATAGTCTATTTATGATTTGAATGCAATGTAAATTGATCTTCAAGTACATGATTTTCATGATGGAATGCAATGTATAATCTATGTAGAATAGAAATGAAATCTATGACGTAACGCAATGTATACTCTATGCAATGTAGAATAGAAATGAATGTCATTTTGATTTACCTCTTAAGTGAATGCTTGTATAATATTCCTCTTCTTGTTGAACCTTTTTCTCTTTCAAAAATTTTATCTCCATTGTTTTGCAAATCTCGTTCTTGTATTTGTACTTGACCCCTAGTTAATAAGTGAGTGGAATTTGGCACCCTGCGTGTGTAAGTCCAACCCGATGATCACATAGTTATTTGATAATTAAAAAGTCAATAAAAGAACTTTAAGCCTTTTTGCAGGACTTTTAATGTCGCAGGGCCTAAATGTCAAGTTATTGAATAAAGTTGGGACTCCCACCAAAATTGTTTCAAATTCAAATTCAAATTGGTTCCCTCCAATTATTGAACGGGTTCCCACTCTCTTTTAAACTTGAATAGTTAGGGAGGTAGAAATGGGCCAATAGGATTTTGAGGCTAAGGCTCTCATCTCCACTATAAATAGGGGCAAACTCGAGTTGCTCCTCATGTTCTCTCTTCATTTCAATACAAGCGAGAGAGCCTCTTATGGTTTGGATAGGGAATGTCCTTGCTCTTCTTCTTTCCTCCTCCATCTCTCATGTTTTCTTTGGATTTATCAATTGTTGGATTTGCTGGTTGTTGGGATTTATCTTTATTATACTTTTAGTTAGAGAGAGAGAGAGAGAGAGAGAGAGAGAGAGAGAGAGAGAGAAAGTAAGTTTTTACTTCACTGAAGTAGTGTTAGTGGATCGTAGTGTTAATGGAGTAGTGTTAATGGTTAGCTTACATTTAGGCATCTTGGTCTTGGCATGCTAGGATTAGCTTTGCATTATGGATTTGAAAGAGTTATGTCCAAAAACGTTCAAAAAATGAGTGGGGACTGTATTTTCTGTTTTTTTTCTACTCTTTTTTATTCAATTTTCGCCCAATTTTCTGTTTTTTGTAATTCAATCTGAATAGGCACCATTGTAGAGCATTGAAAGGGCTTTCTAGCCATATGTTTTTGAGTTCCGTTCAGTATTGAGCAAGTTACAAATTTTTGAAGTTGGCAACAAAATTATGTAAACTTCTCAAACATCAGAAATTCTGTTTTTCTATTTTTCTGTTCTTTTTTATTCAATTTCTGCCCATCTTTCTGCTCTTTGTAATTCTATTGTAGAGCATGGAAAGGGCTTTCTATTCATAGAATTGTTTTTGGATTTTGTTAAGTATTGAGCAAGTTACAAATTTTTGAAGTTGGAAACTTTCAGATTTTATATTTTTCTGCCCTGTTTGATTCATTTTTCGCCCAATCTTTTGTTCTCTATCATTCCATCTGAATAGCTAGTTGTAGAGCATTGAAAGGGATTTTTGAAAATATAATTTTTTTCTCATTTCATTAAGTATTGAGGAAGTTACAAAATTTTAAAAATATAAAAAAAAAAGAATTTCTTTAACCTTCTCATTAGCTTCAACAATGGCATTGCTAGCAGCTGCACCTTTCTACAAGTATCAAACTCAACAAGCATTATCTTGGGATGTTTTTTTTGGATGGTGTCGACTACCCATTGTTTTTGGATTTCGTTAAGTATTGAGCAAGTTCCAAATTTTTGAAGTTGACCACAAAATTTTGTAAACCTGTCAAAAACAGAAACTTCCAGATTTTTTATTTTTCTGCCCTGTTTGATTCATTTTTCGCTCAACCTTATGTTCTCTAGAATTCCATTTGAATAGCTACAGTTGTAGAGCATTGAAAGGGTTTCCGGAGATATGACTTTTTTCTCATTTCATTAAATACTGAGGAAGCTACAAAATTTTGAAAATATCAAAAAAAAAAATTATTTAATCTTGTCATTAGCTTCAACAATGGCATTGCTAGCAGCTACACCTATCTACAAGGATCAGCATCAACAAGCATTATCTTGGGATGCTTTTTTGGATGGTGTCAACTATCCATTTGTCAATGAACAAGGTTATCATGAATGGCCACTGGACTCATATGGCTATTATTGAAAATTTGTATTCAAGCTTTGAGGCAGGTGTCGTGGGACCGCCACCAGTTTTGGTGGGGAATACTGTTGGAGGGTTTGCGGATCCCGAGACAACCCTAACCTTACTTAATACCCTAACCCTACTTAATAAGTGAGAGAGATTTGGCACCTTGCGTGTGTAAGTCCAACCCGGTGATTACATAGTTATTTGATAATTAGAAAGTCAATAAAAGAACTTTAGGCTTTTTTGCAGGACTTTTAATGTCATAGGGCCTAAATGTCAAGTTAGTGAATAAACTTGGGACTCCCACCAAAATTGGTTCAAATTCAAATTCAAATTCAAATTGGTTCCCTCCAATTATTGAATGGGTTCCCACTCTCTTTTAAACTTGAATAGTTCGGGAGGTAGATTTTGAGGCTAAGGCCCTCCTCTCCACTATAAATAGGGACAAACTCGAGTTGCTCCTCATGTTCAAATCTTTGTTTCAATATAAGCAGATTGGCTCTCTTATGGAATGGACTTGTGAATGTCCTTGCTCTCTGTTCTTTTTCCTCCATCTCTCATGCTTTTGTTGTATTTACTAATTGTTGGATCTGAATACATTCGGATTGTATGTTCTTATGCTTTTTGTGTGTGTGTGTGTGTGTGTGTGAGAGAGAGAGAGAGAGAGAGAGAGAGAGAGAGAGAGAGAGAGAGAGAGAGAGAGAGAGAGAGAGAGAGAGAGAGAGAGAGAGAGAGAGAGAGAGAGAGAGAGAAGCAAGCATCTATCTCATTGTGGATTGTAGGATTAAAGGATGTAGTGTTAATGCTTAGGGTTAATGGATGTTAGAGTTAGATGTGGATCTTCCATACATGCTGAATTTTGAGATATGCTATCGCTCTCATGGGATCAAACCTATGCATGACAACTAATTTTATCTCCTTGATGCTTGAGTGCTTGGATCTTGGTTTGAGAATAGGCTAGGAAATATACCCGCCACAGCATGGATAATTCACTCCTGAAAAATTATCCACACGGTATCCTCGCAATATCCACACAAAAGTCATCCCTTTTTATCTGGGATTCATTATGGCATGGATAATCCATGTGTGGATTGTCCACGTGAAAATGTCTTTGCTTGTGGTGGTATTTGGAGTCGGGGACGACTGCCTCGCCAGAATGATTGGGAAAGGTCCACGCATGGATAATCCACACAATTTAAATATTTCAATTTCCTACTGTGGATATACAATTTTTACCAAAAATGATGTTCGCGTGGATGCTAGTATCTACGTCTATATCCATCTCAGGCCCTCCTTTATATGTTGCATGGATATTTGCATGTTGTGTTCTTGTGTTAGTGATAGGCTTGTTAACGAGGGCAATGGAAAAAGCTATTTTGTCACATCCCAATGTTACTAGCTTCAAACTACAAAAAGAAAAGATTGCATATTTTCCCTCTACCACCGCATCCAACACATTTTTCAAACATTGTTTTAACTGCTACATGAAAACAAAAAGAATACATTGAAATATTACAAGAGTAATGCTATGACAAGCATAGAAGAAAATCAAAACTCAAACTCTTTGTTATGCTCAACATAGCAAAGTGTGAACAAAAGACATCAGAGCTATGTTGAGCATAGATAACAAGAATAAGAAAATGCATTTCTTAGCTCTGTCCAAAAGTAGTGACTGATGACTATACAAGATATTATAGAAAAATGCCAAACAGAAGGTTTGATTATTCTGGAAGCATGCAAGATCGCTAGTTCGCAATGATGTTTGTTATGCTATGATTTGGGTCCTCAGATAAATTATTTTTCGATTTTGAACTTTCAAAAAGACCGCTTGTGGGCATTTGAGCCCACCATGACAAAGACTAGACCTTGCTATCGTGCCCCAACTCACCGCGACTAGACTAGGCACGTGCAACAATGACCTAGGAAAATGGAGCTATGACAAGGGCCTGGACAAATGTGAAGGCGACTGCAACAAAGTGTCTGTGCAACCTTGTGACCGCGACCTGTTCTAATGCAACCACAATAGGGAGAGTTCAACAAGGGCCTAGGCAAATTTGAAGGAGACTGCGACCAAACGACTATGTGACCTTGTGACCGCGACCTTTCCTAATACAACCACAATAGGGAGAGTGCGACCCCAACCGAGAGACTACGATTGCGATTGTAGGAACCAGCATTTAGGCAAACTAAATAGGCTGGATCTGTGGTGTAGTTCTTGCGTATCTCTTTACAATCCAGTTCTTGATGTTCTTGGGATGTCCAGAAATCAATAGACCGGTTGGTTTCTTCATTCTTGGACTTCTAAAATGCTGTAGATTAATTCTTGTTTCTTGCTTTGTCAATTTATGCAAGTGTAGCTCAGTGTTAGTGAAATGCAGACTCTGATTCACTTCGTTTTAGAGTAGGTAGCTGTAGAATTTACAGAATGTTCATTTGGGCTGCACTATGATCTATGAATGAGCGTTCTTGGCTTGCATCTATGTATGAATGTAAGTGCGTTCAAGAGAGACAACCATGAGTAGTCCTCTGACAGACAGGACAAAAATATACTACTACGTCAATCTATCCCTTCTGCTTGGTTTGGCATCGTAATATCAAGAGAACACATAACGAATGCCCTGAAGCCTGGTAACAGGCGGAAACGGTTTTGAGTAAGTAAAACAAAAAGAATAAGAAAACCAACAGATCCTCTGGAGTAGGGGATCTGTCAACATTTGACACCGTTGCTAATTGAACCCCAATGCATTCTACATCACACAGAACATCAACATTGTCCACACTCAGATCCCTGCAAACAAACTCCAAATCGTTAAACACATCTGAGTTCCTACAAATTGAATAGAGCCACATCCTTGGCTACATCATTACCCAAATCCACGAGCTGTTAGACTCGCCAATCATTTGCAAGCAAATCTCAAGCGACACACTACATCAGATCTCAACCAAAGCACTACATCAGATCTCAATCGACGCACTACATCAGATCTCAATCGAAGCCAATCTGACAGATCTCAATTGACGCACTACCTCATATCTCAACCAACGCTCTCAATCAGATCTCAACTGACGCCCTCAGTCAGATCTCAACCAACGCCCTCAGTCAGATCTCAACTGGCGCCCTCAGTCAGATCTCAACCGACGGCCTCAGTCAGATCACAATCGACGCCCTCAATCAGATCTCAACCGACGCCCTCAGTCCGATCTCAACTGACGGCCCTGTGTCAGATCTCAACCGATGGCCACTATTAAATCTCAACCGACGACCCTCACTGGAATCTCAACCGGAGGCCTTACTAAAATCTCAACCAGTGGCCAAGCTGAAATCTCAACCGGAGGCCCAGGTCAAATCTCGACCGGAGCAATTCACACCAATCTCAACCAGACCAACTCCACACCAGATTCCAAACACACCCCACGTGTCTATCGTCATCACCACATCCACTGTACACCCACTGCACATAACTCACCTCAGTACCTTCGCATGCAACCGCAACCAACACACATTCGTCCACAGACGTAACGACCGCATCCAACTGTAACAACCGCCTTGACCCGTAGCAATCCCCACAACCGCTGTCCGTTTATCGTCGTCACCACATCCACCATAACCCACCACACATAACTCACCTCACTGCCTCCGCATAGACCGCAGACAATCGCACCCCATCTGTATTCCTCCTTGAATCGCATTCCAAACACACCACCTTCCTCCACCATTCAACCGTGACCAACACATTTCCCCATATACAACTACCACAACCATCACCAGCTCACATCCGCCCTTAACCAAATCGCATCCACTTCTCAACCCATTACACTCGCACCCAACAAGCAGACAAGCACCTACATTAACCATTCACTCGCACCAACCCGCAATCAAACCGTAAACCTCCACCTAAACCACATTGACCCGCCTAACTAACTTGAACCGTTACCACTGCATTACCCATCCCGACCGTCCTTCAACAACCAACAGGCCACCCTCTACCCACATCCGCAATCCGCCGTTGACACTGCACTTAGCCGCTGACACCTCAATCGATTGTTGAAACCACAATTACCCCCTAACACCACACTCCACTGCTGATACCGCAATTAACCACCGTAATCACAGGTAACCGTAGACACTACATATACCCGTAGAAACCACTCAAACCGCATCGACCGCATTCACCAAAACTCGCATTTGATCGCAACTCGTTTCCAACCTGCTTGTGAACAATCTAGTAAACACCTCTACTAATTCAGCCGCTTGCCTTTAAAAGTCCTCGTAAGATCCAACACTCTGGAGGCAGTCTGCTATTGTATGCCACAAACTCAGAACTAGTGGCCATCCTGTGCAGCTAATCACCACCATGACCAATTGCTTCAGTACAATGAACCGTAGGTTTCTTCTAATCAAGATGGTTGTAAGTACAAACCATGCGTCGTTAATCAGACACACAAATGATTTTTGTGATTATATTAAGACATCCAATGAGACTAATAATTGTGTTACTAATGTTAATGACATTAGCTTTCAACATTAGTTTAAAATCAAATGTAATGAAACAGACATTATATTGCTATGGGACAAACAATTTTCGAGTTTGGTTTCATGGCTACGATGGAGTTCATTTTTTGCTCAATATGGCTTCTATTCAAATCAAACTTGTTGCATTGTCTCCTTTTAAGTCCATGCTAAAAGAACAAAAGGCACAAAGAAAACATCTTGAGATTGATCCATTTGCCTCATTGAATTTTTTGAAATCAAGTATTCAAACAACTTATCAGTTTTTTAATGAATTTGATTGACATTGGAGGATGGACTTTTTCAAGTTTGCTCAACCTCGAAGATGCATCATCAACAACATAATTTTATTGGCTTTATAGGTTAGGAGCTTCAACTACAATTGTCGAACCTACAAAGCTTCCACAAAATAATAATATTTTGCAGCTTTGCAAGGTGAGAAATGCGAAATACTATGTGTATTGGTTGCGCACCGCTTCAATGAATGCTTTTCTGAAAAGCTACAAATTTAAAATGTTGCAAGTAGATCCGATGGGCAGAAAAAAAGATTGTCAAAAAAATCAACCAAATGCCGATGATTTTAATTTACAGTATGTAGATGTTTTGGTTTTTATTTTTACTTAACAATGACCAATCATCTACAAAAGTCAATTATAGCCATATTGAAAGCTCAACTTGAATTAATGGGAAAACCATCATCCTCAAGCAACATAGAAAAGTTGACTTACAAGGTTTTGTTTTGTCACCACTGGATGTTGATTCACTAATGAAGAAGATAGGTCTTCCACTTCATTAGCTGAAAATGAGAATAATCCTTTTTGGTATTTTTTACATTATCTATTTTTAGGCCAAAATGATAACTTATTCAAAGTAAATCTCTAAATTATATCCAAAAAATTGTCCAAAAATGCATATTTTAAATAGAGCACTACAAGTTTTTTTACAAACTTCGTAATACCATAATAATAAAAAATGAAACAATATTTAAAGATTCCACATGGTTTTTCAAAACTCTAAATCCCATAAAAATACAAAAGAGTTTAAATTATATTTACATATTGTTTTGTCAAAATACATTTTCTAAGAATACGCAAGCACACATAAAGGCTAAAATCCATTAAGGGAAATATGGGCTAAAAATGAGCCCTTTAAGAAGTTTGACTTTAGAGAGAGGTTACGTAGAGAGAGAATGAAAACCTGTACCGTTTGGTTGCCATTTTTCAAGTTTTCGATAATGCCCACATTCTAACAACTGTGATTAAAACTAGCTCTAATTAGTTAATCATGCTTGTAATAACAGCCATACATTTGTCATATAATCCGGGGCTGTAAACGTCCACCAGTAATAATATTACAACATGGTACATGCACCAAAAAGTAATGAATGGTCTATCATTAAAGCCTAATGGTCGTCAAATTCTGTACCTAGAGATACGATACGTTCGCGGACTTAAAATTTGCTTTGCACAGGAACATAGATCATGCTACACAGTAACACAGACAGAAAAACACTCTCCACAGCAAGCTCACATAGCAAGTGTATTTCTCAAAATGAAATTACACTGTACATATAGTTGTTCACTCAAGCAACCCATACATGACCCAGGTTGTCGTTGGCAGGACGCGTGTCCCGTCGACTTGCCTCGTGGCGAGGCCAACTGATCCTTATCAACTGATAGGACCCACAGTACAGTAACACAATGATTCTACTTTAATTCTGATTCTCTCCCTTAAAGTAGAGTCTACTTTTTATACAGTCATATACATAGCTTAAAAGTCAACAAACTTTAAGTACAGAAAGCTTTGATCTAAACTTATCAAACTTTTCTCCAACAAGGCTTAGTGAAAATATCAACTAGTTATTCTTCTGTGCTACAATGAACAACATGAATTTCACGACTCAGCAGCCTCTCACGTATAAAGTGATACTGAATCTCAATGTGTTTAGTTCTCGCATGGAACACTGGATTCTTTGTTAGCTGAATGCCACTCTGACGGTCGCTATGTAATGTCGTGGGATTTTTCTGCTTCATGCCAACTTCTTTCAAGATTTGTCTCAACCATATAGCTTCCTGTGCTGCACTACACATTGCCTTATACTCTGCTTCTGTGGTGGAAAGAGCAATTGTACTTTGCTTCTTACTAGACCAGGAAAAACAACTACCACAAAACTGGAATACATACCCTATGGTGGATCTACGATCATCATAGTCGCCTCCCCAATCCGCATCCACATGGCCACACAACTTAGGTAAACCATCATGCTTCCTGTAAATCAAGCCATAATTTGAAGTGCCTTTCACATAACGCAAAATGCGTTTAGTAGCCTTCCAATGCGTTTCCGTAGGTGCTGCCATAAACTGACTTGCAATGCCAACAACATAGCATATATTTGGTCTAGTCATAGTAAGGTAAATCAAGCTCCCTACTAACTGCCTATATAGTGTAGCATCAAATGATTGTGACTCATCAAGCTTAGAAAGCTTTTTGCCTAGTTCAATAGGAGTATTTACTGGTTTGCAATCCTGCAACCTAAACCTGTGCAGCAACTCTTTGACATACTTCACCTGTGTTAAACCCACTTCGAGTCCTTTTTGCCACACCTCTACTCCAAGGCATTAATGCATCAGACTGAGATCTGTCATCTCGAATTGTTCCATGAGCAATCAAAGCAACCATACCATCAAAGCATAAAACATATAGATTTGGATCAGAATGTGTTCTCACCATCTCCTTTGAATGAAAGTAGGCATCAATCCTGCTATACCATGCATGTGGTGCCTGTTTAAGACTATAAAGCGCTTTCTTCAAGCGACATACTTTTTTTTCCTGTCTTTTCATTACAAAGCCTTCAAGTTGATCCATGAACACCTCTTCTTCTAACTCACCATTTAAAAAAATAGATTTCACATCCATCTGATGCAAAGGCCAACCAAAGTGTGAAGCTAAAGCAACAAGTAGACGTAGATTATTCCACTTACATACTGGCGCAAAGGTCTCCTCATAGTCAATGCCTTTACTTTGTGCATACCCTTTGATCACCAATCTTGCCTTGTGCTTTGCTATACTTCCATCTGCATGATACTTAGTCCTGTATACCCATGTGCAACAAATGGGTTTCTTGCCAACTGGCGGTTCTACTAAGTTCCATGTGCTATGCTTAGCAATTGACTCCATCTCCTCTCCCATGGCCTTGACCCAAATGTCATCATCCTTTGCTTCACCATAAGTCGAAGGTTCTTTGCTTTGAATAATGCTAGATAAGAGTGCATAATTTGCTCCATACCTTTCAGGTTGTGTCTTCTCTCTTGTTGATCTTCGTAGCTCTCCCTGGCTAGATGATCCTGGAAAGTCATCCATGTCGCGGCTCTCCAACAATCTCTCAAACCACTTAGGGAGCTTCCTGTCAGGTGATCGGCTTCCTGATGAAAATGTATCCCACGGTACATCCTTCTCCTTGCGTTTGTCACCTGCAACTTCAATCCTTCTTGCACTAAAAGGTTTGTCCCTACCTCTCCAACCTGTCTCTTGAGGTTGAGTAGTAGTATCTTGAGATGTATCCTCTTTTTCATCACTTGGAAGGTCAATGAATGGATCATCATCAGTTGGTATCCTCACTATACCATCTTTCCTACTAGATGTATCTATCTTCTTAGCATCCTCGTCTTCATACATCTTGGATTCATCAAAGATAACATCACGACTTACATGGATTTTGTTTTCCACAGGATCAAAACATCTATAGCCCTTCACACGATCATCATATCCTAGGAATATGCACTTGATAGCTTTTACATCAAGTTTACGTCTCTCTTTCTTAGGAACGTGTACAAAGGCCTTGCATCCAAAGATTCACAAGTGGTTCACTTTTGCTTTCTTCTTCGTGAATGCTTCCTCAGGTGTTATCTTTGGTATGGCAATGGTAGAACTTCTATTTTGAAGATAGACTGTCATACTGCATGCTTCTGACCAAAAATCTTTTAGTAGTTTCATCTCAGTTAGCATAGATCTGGCACTTTCCACAATCGTACATTTTTTGCGCTCAGATACAGCATTGAGAGCAGGAGTATGAGCTTGCATAAATTGTCTTTTAATCCCACATTGATCACAAAGATCATTGAAGTCATTAGACTTGTACTCACCTCCACTATCTGATCTTAGGAATTTGATCTTCCTACTTGTCTGATTTTCGACCAATGCTTTGAAATTCTTGAAGTTGTCAAATGCATCTGATTTCTTCTTCAAGAAGTAGATCCATGTCTTACGTGACATTCATCAATAAAGGTCATGAAATAGAAGGCTTTACCTAAGGACATGGTCCTCATAGGCCCGCATAAATCTGTGTGAATTAAATCCAGGATGTTCTTTGCTCTTGCAACACCCCCTTTATTGAACTTCTCTCGATGCTGCTTCTCATATACACAAGATTCGCACATCGATTTCAAGTGATCTTCTATGGTAGGCAATCCTATTACCATCTCCAATTTTCTCATCAAACTGAGGCTTCCCATATTCAAGTGACCAAGCCTCTTATGCCACAACTTAGTTTGTGATAGAATGGACGATACAAGTCCATGTTGCCCCTTGATTGTAGCATTCAACCTATACAATTTTGTATTGGGCTCCCTTACTCCATCCGCAATAACTTTGAACTTTTGGTTCACATCTTTCACAAAGCAACGATCATGGGCAAATTCTACTTTCAACTTTTGATCAATAATGACTCCAACAGAAAGTAGATTTTTCTTCAAACCTGGTACGTAAAGTACCTCGATCATCTTGCTTTTTTCATCAGGTAGTTGGATTGAAATAGTGCCTATCCCCTTGATCTTGCACACATCGCCATTTGCTTGTGAAACGGACGTTCCATTATCCAACACTTTCAAGCTATTGAACCAATTCTTGTTACCTGTCATGTGTCTTGTGGCTCGCGAGTCAATATACCACGCCGTGATTAGATGACAATGCAGATATGAAGATGCTAGAGTCTTCAATCTCACCCTCATCGACAAGGTTACCTGCTTGCTTTGGTTTTCCCTTGTTTTGTTCCGCCAGGAATTTGCGACATTCACTCTTCCAATGGCCCTTCTTACCAAAATGGAGGCACTTGCCTTTCTTCTTGGTCTTATTGGAAGATCCCTGATCCTCCTGAGTCTTGGCAAATTGATGTTTAGACTTCTTCTTGCCCTTGCCCTTGCCTTATTTTTGGCGTGTCGCAAGTGCTTGATCGTCAGTATTTTGACGTCTAGCTTTCACCATTTCTCGTCGTTGCTCTTCCTGCATCAAGATTCCTGTGAGCTCGTCAAAGGTTGGCAATCTTTCTCTTGATGCTATTCCACTCACAAACATCTGATAGGGTTCTGCAATGCCGCACAATGCATTGTGCACCAACTCCACATCGCGTGTGTGCTCACCAATAGAATGCAGTTCATCCTTCATTGTCTTGATTCTGGTCATGTACGTCTGAATGTGCTCTCCTTGCTCCATTCGGGCACTATTCAGCTTTGACTTCAAAAACATGAATCTTGATGAATTTGACGTCTCGAACTGCTCCTTTAGCACATCCCATGCCTGTCTGGGGGTAACAACATCACAAATGTGGGTAATGATGTGATCCTTCACTGACAAGTTAATGAAGGTCAAGGCTTTTCTCATCTTTTTGTCGAACACTTTGATATCCGCTTCATTTGGCGGCCTTCTCTCATCACCTGTGATGACTTCTCTCACATCTTTCTCCATGAGTATGTTTTTAATTTTGAATTTCCACACTGCATAGTTGGAAATCCCGTCCAATTTGCTACTTTCACTCAAAATGGGCTCTCCCATGTTTGCCATCGCAAAACTGCTTGAAACTTCTGCCGTAGGCTAAAAGTAGTATGCTGAGGCCAACTGCGATGTCAGAAGTTGAAAATAATGACCTGCACTTTTTCCCTTACCAGGCCACTCACCGCTTTCCCACCAATTTGAAAGCCAAATTGGCGTCGCCTTTCGAAATGCACTTAGTCGTCAACTCCCAACTACGTGCCCAGTGGAATGGTGAAATCACTTTTGACTCACTCCGAACACTTTCTCCGCTGCAATCACTCTATTTTGTTGTACCGTACTTGCAGGTACAGTCCGGGTGCCCTTCGTTTGGAGGTTATAGCCTTTCGTTTGGGTCAAAACAGACAAAGGACCCAAAAATAGGGATTTTCTTTGTTTTTGAGCTGTTTCTTCACCTTGAAGAAACTTCACTCTTCACTTGTGAAGGGACCCAAGTCCAATTTCAGTATGAAAAGTTTTAATGAAGTTGAAGGCCAAAATATACTTCAGTTCTTCCACTGTACATATAGTTGTTCACTCAGGCAACCCATGCATGACCCAGGTTGCCGTTGGTGGGACGCGTGTCCCGTCGACTTGCCTCGTGGTGAGGCCAACTGAAACTTATCAACTGATAGGACCCACAGTATAGTAACATAGTGATTTTACTTCAATTCTAACTCGCGGAACTCACGAGGGCAATCATTTCCATAAGCACAAACATGACCATAAAAAAAACTTTACGTTCGAATTTCACGTCCGGATATCGGTTCAATGCAATGCATAGATCATCTGGATTTCCTTCAGCCATGGCAGGTCACGTGGCATGCCCCTTGGCCTAGGAGGCGGCGGTGGATTTCCCTAGCAGCCTCTTTGCATTGGGACACCTCCAGGATGAATCGATGTTGTTTGCATCGTGCGGGCCATTCGCAAATCCAATATCGAATCAACGCGCATGTAGAAAGGTCAGCAGCTGCAAAATGTAGATCGGGCACACCGAACCAGGCCAAAAAGTTGGAAAGTAGGCAATAGCGGATGGGTGCTCGGGAGTGTGGAACGGAAATATCACGATTGGGTCGGGTGTGCTGAACCGATATTGCCTGTTGTACAAAAAAATTGGTAACTTTTGAACAATAGCTCGGATTGAGACTATTATAGTGCCATTAGGAGGCCTTCGATGAGAGCTTTTGAACGACACTCAAGATGACCCAGTTTCAGCTATGCTTAAAGAGATATTCTCAATCAAAGTTTTGGACGGTCAGTCAATGATCAACCTAATATCGGATCAACGCGATTGACCTGATATTGGATAGATCAACTGTGCGTCCAGGTTGACCGTTGACCGTTAACCGACCACCCAAAACTTTGCCTGAGAATATCTCTTTAACTATAGCTTGGAACTGGGTCATTGAAAAGCTCTTGTCGACGGCTTTCTAATGGCATTGTAATCCTCTCAATCCGAGCTGTCATTCAAAAGCTACCAATTTTTTTGTACAACAGGCAATATCAGTTCATCGCGCTCAATCGTGATATTTCCATTCCACACTCTTGCATGCCCATCCACTATCGCCTACTTTTTGAATTTTGTGTGATATCGATTCGGCATGCCCGACCTACATTCTACAACTGTTGACCTTTCTACGCAAACGCTGATTTGATATTGGATCAACGAATGGCCCGCATGATGCATATAGCACGGATTTGGAGGGAGTATTCTAGATCCCACCTTCGGCATGGCGGCTACGCCGCTTCTAATCTACAAAGATTTCAAAGTGTGTGATTGTCCAAAAACACAATGATCAGCATGAGAAAAGTATGAAGACTCATATTCGATCCAAAAACTTGACATGACTAACAATGGCCTATACTCATCTACGCGTTGATCCACTATCAACTGCCGACTTTCATTCTCGGGTTATTGGTTCAGCATGCGCCTCCTATACTGCCTCACTACTGATCTGTACAAGAATATGACAAAAATAAACTACGTCGGAATCTGACATTCATAACTTGTCGGCTTCCCGGACCTCAGGTCATGTTGATTGACACCGGTTCTGACGTGGACGTCGAAATCCGACGTCCAGACTAAACATTGAAATCCGACGTCCAAAGACGTCACTTCGGATCCGATGTGGATGTCGGATTCCGACGAGCATCCAAACTATCGGAATCCGACGTCTATTGAAACAAAACCACCCCAAAAGATGTCCTAAATCAATGCAAATTGCAAAATACACTTTCAAACACCTGCACACACACACACGCACACACACACACACACAAATTAACACTTAAATTGAAAATGAAAGTACACACACACATACACACTTCTCTCTCTCTCTCTCTCTCAAATCACAAATCTAACATTCAATTACTATCAAATACTATCTATCCACACATTATTGCAAAACACACACACACACTTCCCTCTTTCTCTCTAATAATTACAAATCTAACATTCAATTACTATTAAACATATTATCTATTCATACACAATTGCTAAACACACACACACACACACACACACACAGAGAGTCTACACACACGCATGCACGTGCACACACACACACACTATAAACCAATGGAAAATGCAAAACTCTCTCTCTCTCTCTCTCTCTCTCTCTCTCTCTCTCTCTCTCTCTCTCTCTCTCTCTCTCTCTCTCTCTCTCTCTCTCTCTCTCTCGTGCGCGCGCGCACACACACACACACAATGATCTATTGCCACTATATATTATAACAAATCAATACAAAATGGCAAACACACACACACACATCTTCTCCCCCCCCCACTCTCTCTCTCTCTCTCTCTCTCTCACACACACACACACACACACACACACACCCAAATTTTAAATCAAACACACACAAATAATAAATCACACACACACCCTTGTACACTACTTTCAAAAACTTTTAAATTATCAAACACACACACACACACACACACACACACACTCACTCACTCACTCACTCATACCTTTCTCTCTTTCTTTCTCACACACACAAAATGGCACTATTATCACTATACACACAAAATGGCAAACACACACACACACAGACACACACACACACACTACTTTTCAAATTATAAAATACACACACACACACACACATCTTTTCTCTCTCTCTCTCTCTCTGTCTCTCTCTCTCTGTCTCTCTCTCTCTCTCTCTCTCTCTCTCTCTCTCTCTCTCTCTCTCTCTCTCTCTCTCTCTCTCTCTCTCTCTCTCTCACACACACACACACACACACACACACACACACACACACACACACACACACACACACACACATCTCTTCTATCTTTTCGAAAAACTCCAAAAACTTTAAAAAAACCAACCTGCAATTGCTCCAAGCTCCAAGTTCCAGCCTTCAATCGCTCCAAGCGCTAGCCTCCAATTGCCTCAGATCGCTGAAAATAGAGTGATAGGAATGATCTGGAATTGCGATTTCACGAAAAAATTTCAAACATCGGAATCCGACAGAGAAAAAGTACGTCGGATTCCGACGTCCATGTCGGTCAGACCTCTGAACTCGCTAGATGTCAGATAGCTTGGACGTCGGAATCTGACGTCCATGTCAACAGACACGTAATTTTGTTTTTTATGTCTATTATACGTCATATCCACATTCGCATGTCGGAATCCGTCATGTTGGATTCTGATGTATACTTTGAAAATGGGTTGCCGCCACAATTTCCCAGTCGCCAAAGGTCCAGATTTGGTATTTACGCTTATATAATTAGATGTCGAATTCCGATGCGTCGAATTGCAACGGATTATAAAATTTCTGAAAATCCGTCACACGCCCACGTTGGAATCCGTGCAATATGTTATTGTGTAAGAGGAGTAGAAAGCAAGTAAAATGATTGGACCTCTTACATTGCTCCTCTAACTTTGATGGATCTAGTGACATAAGGACCCTTGATTATGATTGGACCAATTTCATGGATCTTTCACGTTTGATTAGTCACATGACTTCATGACAACACATAGGAAAGTGTCACTAGCCCTCTACTATCATGCCATGTGTAAGAAGCCTAACCTACCTCGAGCTACATCACACACCAAAATTGGCCAAATCACCTACTAACATGTGTGCATGGGATAGAAAAAGTCAAAGTATCCCCCAAACTCAAGATTAAGGCATATTGACTAATCAAACTCTTCATAAATGATCTAAAAAGATTATGGCTACCCTTCACGTGGGAACATGCTCCACACATGTGAGATTTCACTATGTACATGATATTGCAAAAGATCAAGCTAGATTTGCCAATTTTGCAAAGTTTCTTTTAGAGTTTTATTGGCATTTGGGCAAACAACCAAATACTCGTAAGTGTGACACTAGGTTTTGAACGTGTCCACGCTGCTTGTGGAGTCTTACCTTTGATAGATTTTAAAGGAAGGGGGGGGGGGGGGGGGGGGGTTTGGAGGGCATTCTCCCGAGAAAGGGTTGCACTCAAGGGTGGAAGCCCTCCTAAGGTAGAACCTCGAGGAGGGCGTCCTTCCCTGCCATAAAGTCAGTTTTTACTTTTTTTAATGGATTTTTTGACGTAATTTTACATGCACATTCATGTGAAAAAACAAAAGGCGAGGTGCATATATTCTGCGCATTTAAGTGTATCAAAAATTGTGGAAATAGTTGGTAGTAGCAATAGCTTCAACCCAGAATGATTTCACAAGTTTGCAATGAGCTAACAAGCTTAGCTGAATCTACGAGAGTTTGATTATTTCTTTCTATGACACCATTTTGCTCTAAAATATATCAAATAGTGAATTATTTTGACAATCAGCATGGGAGTTTAGTTAGGCAATCTCAACTCATTGCAGCTAATGTAGAGTGGCCCCACTGTAAATGAGTATGGACATTCTATTGAATTGTCTCAAATGCTCAAATGTTGTTCACTATGGATATCTTCCTGTAGAATCTAGACAGCCGCCCAGGTCATATAATGTTGTCGTCACCTCTTTTGATATGTTACTGCTCACAAGCTACAAGACTATTGTGTATATACATTTAATGTTGATCGTCTTGAGAGTTTGGGTGGCAGCTCTGATATACAGTTCTGCTTCTTGTGTAAACACAAGTCTGGATTTCTTTTTCAGCACCTAGAATATAGTTGTTGATTCTAAAGCTTTGAACTGATGATTAGTAGAAGGAATAGGATAAAAATGTGCAGTACACTTTGGTTAGCTGCGATGATGATCACCAAGGTAGTGACAATTAATTGCCAGATACTATCGAAATCTGAGGGGTACTTGGTTTCGAGTGATGCTTGGGGGGGGCTGGTCTACAAGCCCATGTCAAATGGGGACACGATTATGGATTTCTCATCTGTGGGATATAGAGGCAAAGATGCTCCTTTCCCTTCTGTTCCTGTGATGAAGACACTGTGTCCCTCGGGTGGGGATGATTCTGATCAGATTCAGGAGGGCATCAACGAGGTTTCGGCCCTGCCTCTAGATGAAAATGGCTTGCGAGGAGCGGTTAAGCTAAGTCCAGGGATATTCAACGTCGGCGGCAGAAGCATGACGATTGTAGCTAGCGGTGTAGTACTCCAAGGTAGCGGCGTATCACCAGAGACAGGCACGGTGCTCAATGCGCATAATCTTTCAGCAAGTGTCTTGTTTCAAGTCGGGAAGTATGGCGAAACTCAAGGAGTTGGGCGATCGGCGATCATCACTTATACTGTACCTTCAGGATCAAAACTGCTTATCGTTGATAGTTCGGAAGGCTTCAATGTTGGAGATAGGGTACAGGTCTTCTGGCCTTGGACAAAGAGATGGATTGACATGATGAGAATGACACAGATATGGAGAAACCGTGCATCGACAGTGGTCACTATCGAGCGTGTACTCAGCAACGTTTCCGATCACATGCTTACCCTGGATATCCCAGTTCCATTTCGAATAGACCAACAATACCTCGGTGGAGACCGTGTTGCAAGGGTTCAACTCATGAAACTCCCAGTTGAGAACAGAATCTCCAATGTGGCCATTCAGGATCTGATGGCTGTAAAGGACCCTACCCCGCCCTATGGCGCGGGGAGCTTCGTTCAAACCGTCAATGTGGAAGATGCATGGCTTAGCAACATGGTTGTGGTGGACTTCGGTGGCACTAGTCTGCCCACCAACATCAGCGGAACTCAATCTACAGTGTGGATCAGTGGCAGCAGAATCACAGTGGAGAGGCTGAACCTCACCAGAACGATTCCGGCTCCCTCTATTGGTGCCAAGCCCTTCGATATCGCTCTGGAAAACCCTGCTCAGCAGATCCTAGTACGAAACACGCATGTGGCAGGAGACCATCAGATTTCCTTGCTCACCAACAACGGAGTGCAGGGTCCCAACGTCTTCTACAACTGCACAAGTTCAGGGAAAAACCACGCCCAGCCGCATTCCTTCTTCGCTACTGGTCTGCTTTTCGACAACGTGGAGATGGACATGCAGCAAGGCTATCTGGAAGTGATTAACCGGGGAGATCTAGGATCAGGACACGGTTACGCTGCGGGCTATAGCGTGGCATATAACTGCAAGGCTTCTATGTTTACTGTGATAAGTCCTCCAGGAGCATATAACTGGGCACTGGGGTGCAATGCGCAGTACATGAACCAAGACTCCGAGTTTTTGACTGGAGAAGAAGTAGGGGTGATCAGACAGATAGATCCTTTCATACCTTCCTTATATCAAGCCCAGCGCCTAATTCAGCAAACAGATATTGTGAGGTCTTTAGGATCATCAAAGTTTGCAATTCAGAGTTGGGCAATCATGGCACTGGTCTTTTTACTTTCTTGGAATTTACTCGCTAGTAGGTTCTAGTAGGTTCTAGATATTGTTACAGAGTCGCTCTTAACATGACAGCCCATCTTTGGGAAAAATCAGAATTCACTTCATTGATTCCATCAAGTGATTATTATATTAATAATATATAAAATTATTCAGTAAGTTATTTGGGTTTGACGTGTCATTACATGCAATGAGTTCCCTATTATGTAATTAGGTTGATCTCTTGTATTGCTCTTATTTTAAGCTTTGTGTTTTGAGGTGTGCATGCTAAATGATTGTTCTCTTGATGAATGCTAAATGTTTGTGCACGAATTGGGTAATCTGAATTTTACATGTGTGTCTGTAGTCAATGGCTCATGACACTCTTGCCTCGAAGCATCTTAAAACGACTTCCTTCCTATCCACATCTGGCCAACACAAATGATGTGCCCCATTTACGGTTAGGCCTTAAACAAAGTGGGTTGCAGCAACTCTAGAAACTGTATGGTTGATGATGCGACCACTGAAAACTCCAGCCAGCAACCTCCCCTTGTGCTAGTCTCCAAACTAGGCATTCCCAAATTGCTTTTCAACGGTAAACCCTCTACCGAGAACTGCTAAAAAACACACTAACGTATGTGACAGCATGGCCGGAGGCTGCAGCAATGAAGCAGGTATGTTGGAGAGAGAAAGGGAGATAGAAGATTAAGGTGTGCACTGTGGACCATGGTAACTAGTTGGCTGAAATACAATGATCTGTCAACAGGGCCCGCCCACATGTGGAATTCTGGAACCCGATGACTTGTCACAAAAGGTTAATGTGGGTGGATCAGCCCAAGCTGCTGGCATATCTTCTCTAATTTCTTCCTTGTCTCATATTATGCTCGTACATGTAATAGCCAATTAATGTCTTCTAGCTTCTCTAATTTCTTCCTTGTCTCATCTTCTAATGTTACATGTGATATCCAATTAATGTCTTAAGGTAGGATATCTCCCAATCACCCTTGAGAACTTAGAACTTTTCTCGGGAGTCGGCATCATATATTCCCCTAGCCTCTAGGTAGCGGACAAGTCAATATCATCACTGTGAATTGTGATGTATAGTCGTATCTCATTGGATCCTCAACTACTATTTGTGTATTTGCATTCAAGGATTCTATCTTAAGAGTTTGGGTGCCATCGTGCCAGTTTTGTTCCACACTCTTAATTCTATGTATAATATAGGCAGCTCTACAGTTCTCTTTCCTCACCTAGGTAGTTGTACATTCAGAGACTTTGGACTGTTGCTGCAATGGTGATGCAGCAGCCACATGTTGTAACTTGTACTCATTAGACTGCCAGCAGATAACAGAATCTCCAATGTGGCCATGATATGAGGGTTGTAAAGGACACCACCATCCGCCACATGGGAGTTTCACCCTTCCAAGTTCCAACCATCAACCCTTCCAACCATCAACGACGAAGGTGCATGGGTGTCGCTTATTGGCACAAGACAAAGTGAGGATTCCTTTGGCCTTGTGCCAATAAATGATTGACAAGTGGTCGGGCGGAAACCAGGCTAACCCATGGTTGGTGGTTGGGGGCCCACAAGTTTTCTCGCAAGTTTCAGGCCCGATCTTTTGCTGGTCTTGGGTTGCGTAGTGTCTCTTAAACTTGTATACCACATTTTGAGTGTGTATCTTTATTTATTTTGTTTTCCACTCATTAGACAAAATATGGGCCCAAAGAGGGCCCTATAAGAAATGCCATGTAAGAGAGAGAAAAATAACAATAAAGTAATTAAGATATCATGTTATAACTTGTTTATGCATCTGCCTGCACCACTTTCCATAAAAATGAATCTACCTTATTTTAGTCACATCAAACGTCATTGGTGCTTAACCACAGTTAAAGTACAATTTTCAAAATGTTGAAATATTGTTTCCCAATAGATGAGAACACTCAAAAATTTAAATTAGCTTCAGGCAGCCTCCCATTCCTAGTTGATGGCGGTTGGAGCAGGGGAGTACGTAATTTTTTTTTGATGTTTAGGTTTTTGAAAGGCCATTTTGGGATTTTCCTTTTGTGCTTGGTTTTTGGGTATTTTAGAGCTCAATTTGTGGAATTGCATGAATGTGCATAATGGTCGACCGTGGTTTAAGAGCTTGATATGTAGTAACTTTAAAAATGGTTCCAAAAGTGATTTTGGGAACTCGGGAAATTTGAGTTACTAGCCTCCAATGAGAGGAATTTTGATTCCTTTGGACATGTGTGTCAAAGCAGTAAACTCGGTTTCGGATATCGATAAGAGGTAGAAAGAATTTGGTTTTTTTCTTCTCTGTGGACAATATGCATGTATAAAGTCCATATCAACTTGACAATTACCTGTAAGCCTAGCTTTTTGAGAACTTAATACTGTTGTTTTTTGTGTCAAGCTGTAATAATCGGTCTAAATTTTATTAAACCGATCTTGACAAAATAATGGTAGTGGCTTGGTTCTCCAGGCAAGTACCCAATTAGTGGAGATTTTGAGTCCCTGGTACTGTGCTTTTTATCGATTTAACTATGGAGTAAGATTACTCCTAGTAATTTGAATTAATGGTATTTTTTAGGTTCTTCCTTCTTGACTTCGGTGTTGCACCAATAGATTATCCTAAATGATTTTGATCTCCGAGGATTGAAAAAACTAACCGAAAAATATGAGGAAGAAAATGAGACACATGTGAAGGTAAAGGTAATAGTGTTGTGTAATTTGGATTGTTTAATAATCCCTGTATAGAAATTGCATAGCAATGGTTGCTTGAATTCATAAAGTTAAATTTATTTTTGAATATCTATAGGACCCTGAGTTGGCCCTATTTGAAAATTGTGATATGGAACGAGAATGACATTTGTACTGTAAATAACCTTATTCCTAAGAGTTGTAACTCTCAGATGGTAGGAATTTGGGAATATAGTACCAACCAGATGGTTTGTTTTATGTGACGGTAATACCATGTGCAGATTCTTGTTAAATCGCAATTTTGTAAATGGATTATTGTGATCCATTAGGGACAATATGGAGGTACTCCGGTATTTGGTGGAATAGATATGTGCATATCTAGTATTGGAAATCTAGATGGAGTTTTGAGATCTCTGGATTATCGGATAATGCAATCAATAATTTTCTTGAAGGAATTGAATTCCTTGTACCATTTTAATTATAGATACTGAATATCTATTGGTATACTTCAGCTATATTGAATTTTTCCTTTTGGTTTTGAAGAATAAACTTGGTCATTTCGAATGTATATGAACGAGGTTTCTCGTCCATACTGGGGTCAATGCCTAGTGGTATTCTTAGATGAATTGTCGTCTACTGTGAAAACGTAAGAAAATGGAGAATTCAAGAGTTGGAGGTATCTTTCTAGAAAATGGTTGAAGATTGGACCCTATATTGGATATAGCACTACAAGAAAATGTGGCAAAAATTGCGGAAAAAAATGGCAAAACTTGCGAAAATGGATTCCGCAATTTTTTTTGGCAAATCCGTAATTTCGGTCTCGCAATTTTTTTGGCTAATTTTCCGCATTTTTTATGGCTAAATTAACAATAAAAAAAATTGCGGAAACCCACCCGCAATATTTTGGCATAATAATTGCAGAATCTGTTTCCACAATTTGTTTGGCTGATATTTTTTGCCAGATTTTTTGGGCAAATTTTGTCAAAAAAATTGAGGAAATTCATTTCCACAATTGTTGTGGCAAAAATTGTGGATATTTTTCCGCAATTTTTTGTGCAAAAATTGCAAAAAAAATTGCGAAAATTCATTTTCGTAATTTTTTTTAAAATAGTATCAAAAATTTGTGGAAAATAAATTCGCATTAGAATATAAATTGCGAATTTATTTTTCGCAATTTTTGTACACTATTTTGAAAAAAATTGCGAAAATGAATTTCCGCAATTGTTTTGGCAATTTTTGCCAAAAAAATTTATGAATAAATATCTGCAATTTGTTGGCTAAAATTGCAAAAAATATCACCAACCCTAAACCCTAAACCTCGATAGCAAGTTCTTTACCTCAGATAACGGTTGAGCTAAACATGACTGTCATGGCGTCGGATCCTTCTCTATAGTTGCACGCTATATGACATACGAAAAAAATTATGAAATTGTTAGAAAACTTATCTCTATCTCTCTAATGAGGTCCATACTTTTTATAAGGCTTTCACAATTTAGAGTATGATATCCCATGCATTGTCTTGTGTCTCAAAGTACATGTGTAATAATTAGACTCTTAGAAAGAAGTGAGGTTAAATCTCTTGAACTGTAGATAAAGGCTAAGCTGAACCCAACTGTTGTAGCATTGGATATTCCTCTACAGCAACATGATGCATGATCAAAATTGAAATAAGGAATATATCTCATTCTCTCTCTCTTTCTCATTTTCTCTTTCTCTCTCTTTGTCTCTCTCCCTCTCCCTCTCTTTATGTAGATAGCTAGGACCGTACCAAGTTTCAAAAGAAAGAGATGGAGAGAGAGAGAAAGAAGAAATGAGAAAGCGAACTAACCGGGATAAACTTTTTATCATCTACATTTGTACAGTCTTTCAGAGTTCTTCCATTTCTTCACTTATCTCTATCTCCTTCCTCATTTCATCTACTTGGGAAGAATACTGCATCTCTTTTCTATAGAAACTTAGGCCTCTTACTCTCTTTTGCCCCCAACTATTTTCTTCTAAAATCTTCATTACTTTGTCGTCAGGGTTTGTTCCTGACATATAATTAATCAAAATTTTTGTTCTACACAAAAAAAAACATAGCTAATCAAATATACATGCAAAATCATATACATGTTCATCATTACATTTTATAAAATTAAATGCATTTAAACCATAATTTCAAAAAATATATGTTATTATATCTCATGTTGGGTGTTACCTTCAAAGTCTCAGCCACAAGTCAGGATCCAACTCGCATGTTTTTAGTTTGCCAAAACCTTTACTAGTATGAGCTTCCACATAGATTTCGGCAACAATTGGAGCCCTATTCTTTTCTTGTGCCTAAAATTTGGCACTCAACAATAGACAAAAATAAATGACATCATGAAAAAAGAGGTTTCACATATCGGAGTATACAAATGCAAGTTTTGTTGTATACACACATACCAGTCTTATATTGATGCCCACATATCCAGCTCGACCAACATTCAGCATCTTTTGTTGTTTTGATCTATTGATTTTGTTTTGTTGACTCAATATCTAAGCAAATTATTGTACACACATCAAGCAAATGAATAATAAGTCAGTAGTAAGATAAATAGATCATGCACTAACTAGAGATGACCAAGCATTCAAGTCAAATTTTGGTTTCAAAATACGTAGATAAAACAAAAAAGTGGAATACAATTTGGAAAGTTTTGCTTTCTAAATATTGACGTAGCAGCTGGCATCTCTCCTTTTCCATCGACTCAGGACATTTTGGCGTTAAATTTTTTGCCTCTACTTTATCAATGTCGTTCTTGAGTCTCTGTCTCAATGAACGAAAACTGGACGACAATTTGTCCTTGAAGTATTGTGATGAAAACTGGCAACAATATTCTGCCTGTGATATGAAATAAAACTCATCAAACTATCTCTCTCTCTCTTTCTCTCTCTCTCTCTCTCTCTCTCTCTCTCTCTCTCTCTCTCTCTCTCTCTCTCTCTCTCTCTCTCTCTCTCTCTCTCTCTCTCTCTCTCTCTCTCTCTCTCTCTCTCTCTCTCTCTCTCTCTCTCTCTCTCACACACACACACACACACACACACACACACACACACACACATGATCTATATGAGATTCAAATAAAAGTAGAGTAGTACCAACAATGCTTGACGAATTGCCTCGATTTGCACCTTTGGTACATCTCTAATTGTTGGATAATGTAGATCCAACTTGGCCGTCATAGCATGCACATCTTATCTATCATTACTTTATCATTGAAGGTGTGCTCAAGGGGATTAGGGAATCGTCTCTTTAAATCATCTATGACCCGATGCTTCTCAGTGATAGGGACAATGCTCTAGTCTCTGAACATATTCCTATCAAATGCCCCATGACAGAGCTCTCTCATATAAGCTAGGACCTCCTTCCCCTTAACATCCTCAACTATAGCCTCTGACGTATCAATGTCATAGTATAATATCGGATCGGCTCTAGCAACTGGGGCGTTGTAATCAGGTGGTGGTGTGTCACGCACGGGTGAGTCATCTCTATATCTAGGCTCCTCAAAATCATCGTCACCTCCACAAGCAAAAAAACAACCACCTAAATGACTCTTACGTGGTGCTGACCTAGCAACATGAGGTGTGGAGGTTTGAGGAGTGGACCTATGTGGTGAGGGCCTCTATGATGGTATGGGTGAGGGCCTCTGTGATGGTACATGTGAATGTGCACTAGTAGGGGGCCTCTGAGGACTACCCTGTTGCGAGGCCGCTGAAGAGTTTAACATGGACATATACTGCTGGAGAACAACATCCATTTGTTCTCTCTGCCTAGTAGATGCACTACTTAACCAGTTCATACACTCCTCATGAGGCAGAGACCCAAGAGAAGGAGGGTTAGACATCTGCATATGAAAAATGAACTACGATTAAGATAACAATGATGAACATAAAACATAAAATTAACTATAACCACAAACCTAAACATAAACTTTATTCTCTTTTTATTCAATTTCTCTCTGATAATCCTTAATTCTGATCCACTGTTTCTAAATATTTAATTTAAATCTTTTACCCTAAATCTCTTATATCCTGTCCTCATGTATACCCTTTTGATAAATCCTTTAATCTAAACTCTAAACACTAAAGCCCTTTTCAACTGTCTTACTTGTTTTCATGATTTTAAAACGTTTATATTTATCAAGCTGTAGCATATGCTCTTCACATTATTTTAGAAAGTTTCAATTGAAAGAAAATACCCACAAACAAAGCAACAAGATTTTAATAAAACAAAACAACAATATTTCAACAAAACAAAGAAACAAGATTCACAATAAACAATGCTCACCTTGTCTTCAAAAACTTTGTTTCAAAAGCTTTACCCCAAGAAACTTTACTCCAAACTGAGGATACTGTGATAAAAGCGAGAAAAAAGAGTGTCAATGAGAGAGAGAGAGACAGACATAGACAAAGAGGGAGAGGGAGAGCAAGCTTTACTCCAAGCTTTACTCAAACTACTTTAACTCTAATGAAAGGGAAACAAAAGAGTGTCAATGAGAGAGATAAAAGGATAAAGAGTCATCAAGGTTTTCAAAAAACTTACTTTACTCCAAGCCCTACTCCAATCTTTACACCCTTTTAAATAGCTTTACTCCTTTTGAGAAGCTTTCTTATGCTCTCTTTGAATAGGTTTACAAGCTTTTAAATAGCTTTACCTCAAGCTTTTGGAAGCTTTTGAAAAGCTTTAACTTTGATGAAAAAAAAAAAACAAAAGAGTGTCAATGAGAGAGAGAAAAGAACATAAACAACAATAAACACAAATGTAACAAAGCAAAACAAGTAAAATTTTGAATGTTGGCTATGGTGCTTACCTTTGTGTCCAATGCTTATCTTTTTGCTCAAGCCTTGGCTATGGTAAGTGTTGAATTCACACGTGTGGATTGTCCACTACATGTACTTGTGATCTCCTAAGGTGTGTAGATGCACCAAGATCAAGACTAGATTGAGATTCAAGATCTATCTTTGATTCTATGGCAAAAACACACTACTACATGCATTCAATCACTTCCAACTCTCACTCACACATGTGGGAAGTGTTCCAAAAGTATTCTAAGTAGAAACAAGCTGCTCTCCTCGGGTAGAGAGAGAAAAACCATCATGAGCTCTCGGGTAGAGAGAGAAAGCTAGAAATTCAATGACACTCAAAATCCACTCAATCTCAAAATCAATTAGATCCCTCTTTGAAAGTTCCACTTGCATGATGGATGCACCATAGATAGAGAAATTTGAGGCTTCCAAGCCTCATAAGGATCATGGAGATCAAGATCATAAGATGTGAAACAATGATGATTATCAAGATTATGCTTTCTAACTTGACTAGTCCACATACAATGAACTATATCCATGATGGATCTAATCTTGATATCAAAGACTATCTTGATCTTTTTTAGGCTAGTTACTCTCTCAAGGATGTAAGTCTCCACTTTGGATGCTTCACTTAATCTCAAGAGGAGTTTACAATTTTCCTCAAAACATGTGAAAACATGATTTTCAAAAAAGTGAGTACCAAGCTCAATCTTGTTCTTACTAGAATCAAGAGCATACTTTTGACAATACAATATCTTGCTTTCAAAAAGTATTAGAAACTCATTTAAGTCAATAATGACAAGAAACATGTCCATACCATAAGCATCATACAAAACTAGTATAGCTTTTCTTGAACTTTGAGATCCAAAAAATTCAATGAAGCAAGATAGCATTTCAAGCAAAGGAAGAGAAGCATATATGAATGTGTTGTAGTAGATACAACATGAAAGATGCCCCTCTTTGCCATGTAAGGTGAGCCATAAAGACTCGGCCATGCATCTTGAAGATCTTCTTGAAATCATATGAAGAAGAAACTCCTCCTCACACATTGGCCCCATCATAACTTGAATACCTTCAAAAAAGATAACTTGTGATGCTTCTTGAGAAGCCTTGATCTCGGCCACTTCTAAGATTGAATCTTTATGCAATGTGACATCTCTATTCACAATCACTTTTGAAATAGAGAGTGTAAAGACACAAAGGCCTCCTTGATGGATGAGTATCCAATCATGATCCATGAGCTTGGATCATCCTTCCTTCTTGTTTCCAAGGGAATATGTGCAAAGCAAGCACTACCAAGTTCACTAAGGTGATAAACCTTAGGCTTCATCTTGAATAAAACTTCATATGGTGCTATTCCTTCAAGAGCTCCAATACTCCTCAAGGCTTTGATCTTCAGTGAGAATTTCTTCTCAACATATGCTTTGAATAATAAGGAATAATCATACACCATAATACTTGAAGAGAGAAGATATGTGCATCTTGTGTGATCATCCTCCTTTGAAATATTGGACATATAAGAAACATCAAGAGAGTTTGCACTCTCACTTGGATCCAATTTGTAGGTGCCCTCAAATCTTGATCCATATGCAAGGATCTCACCATCCTTCTTGATCACACAATTGTCAATATTGAAATTGACATCAAAGCCACTATCAAGAAGTTGGCCAACACTTAAGATGTTCTTTGTAAGCTTTGGGACAAAAAGAACATTGTTGAAAAAGAGATCTTTAGAAGATGCAAGCTTCAAGGGAATAATCCCTACTCCTTCAATATTGCACTCATGCTTACTTGCAAAGTTTATGGTCTTCTTGACTCCATCATAAGACAAAATAGATGAAAAAAAGTGCTTGGAGCCACACATATGTGAAGATGCTCCACTATCAATATACCATGAGTCATTTGAAGGTGGAAGAGGAGAAGCTTGATGCCATAACAGAGCCTTCTCCATCACTTGCAATATAGTCTTCTTTCTCATTGGTGATGTTGGCTTGATTGAGTTGATTCTTCTTCTTGAAGCAATTGGTGGCATAATGGCCTTTCTTGCCACAATAAAAGCACTTGATCTTCTTCTTCTGCTTGAGATTTGAAGTAGAAGCATGAGAGGTATCCTCCTCCTTCTCTCCATCTTGGTCTTTAGCTTTGTCATTAGAGAAGTGATGGTGTTGCTTCTTACTCCTCTCTTTGTGCTTGGCAAATAGAACTTTGCCATCATCATGATTGAGTGATAGCTTGTCCATCCTCAAGAGTTTGTACTCTTGTCTTGATTCTTCAGAAATAACCACACTTTGAAGGGCCTCCAAACTTGGTAGCTCCTCCTTAATGGCATAGGATTGGACAAGGTTGTCATATTCATCTCTCAAGCCATTGAGAATGACTTGGACTAGCTCACTTTGATTGATTGAGTCACCAATACATGCAAGCTCCCTATGAATATCCTTGACTCTCAAAACATAATTAGATGCACTCTCATCACTCTTTTGACTACTTTGGAATATTTGATTTCTAAGAGTGAGGAGCCTAGAGGTGTTCTTAGCCTCATAGATGGACTTGAGACAATCCCAAGCTTCCTTGGATGTAGAACAATCACCAATCTCCCTCAATATCTCATTAGAGACATTCATCTTAATGTAGTGGAGAGCCATCCTAGCTCTCTTCTTGTATTTTTGTACTTCTTGAAGGTTTTGAGGCTCCTCCTCAATCCCAAGTACAATGTCCATCACATCTTGGAGTATCAAGATGCACTCCATCCTCAACTTCCATATTGAATAATTGGAAGTGGACAATCTCTCACTTGGTTGCAACAAGTATGAACTCATTGAAGTCATGTAAAGTGGAGATAAATAAAAGTTATGAACAAAAAATGTTGCTTCTCTCTCACTATAGGATCCAATAATGGTGTGCTACCATCTCCTATGCAAGATCTTGCAACAAACTGTGAGATGATTCTCACTAGCTATCTCAATCTCTTCAAAACTAGATCTACTTCACATCAAATGATAGAGTATGGGCAAAGTTAGGATCAAACACTCTTAGCACGTGTGAAATACACTAAGAAACCAAATTTGACTCAAATACAATGATATTGCATGAAACAAAATGGCTAAGATCTCAAAACAATGCCTAGATCACATATAGATGAGATTGGTAAGCATTCAACTGTGATTTTGGATCAAACAGGCAATCTCTTGACCAAACCAAATGTGTCCACCCAGGTCTAGGTGCCCTACCTAGCCCTCTTCAAAAGCTTATAACTTTTGATTGGCTCAACTAAATGGAATGAAACTGATTGCATCAGAAATTAGACAAAAATAGCTTCAAAACAAGCTATCTAGCAAGATTTTTGGATCAAACATGAAAGAGAACTCCCAAACTGAAATTGGATGTTCCTCACACGTGTCTGAGCACCTGATTCCGTACAGTACCAGGTCAGACCCAATCAATGTCCTTTTGATCTCTTTTAATCCAAAATTGAACAATATAGCTAGGAAAATGGGCCTTGACAATTTCTAGCTCAAGATTGATGAATAGTTTTCACTCAAATGGATCAAAATGCATGGTAACCTTAGGTAGGCTCTAATACCATGTTGAATTCACACGTGTGGATGGTCCACTACATGTACTTGTGATCTCCTAAGGTGTGTAGATGCACCAAGATCAAGACTAGATTGAGATTCAAGATCTATCTTTGATTCTATGGCAAAAACACACTACTACATGTATTCAATCACTTGCAACTCTCATTCACACATGTGGGAAGTGTTCCAAAAGTATTCTAAGTAAAAACAAGCTGCTCTCATTGGGTAGAGAGAGAAAAACCATCATGAGCTCTCGGGTAGAGAGAGAAAGCTAGAAATTCAATGACACTCAAAATCCACTCAATCTCAAAATCAATTAGATCCAAATGAGAAGTACAATGATACTAGTAGATTCATGAGCTACCACTATGCTTAACTATGATTGGATCACACTTTGCCACCTCTTAATCCTATTGGACCATTGATCCATGCACCTCTAAATTCTATTGGACTATATTCAAGCACACCTCAAATTCCTATTGGACCACACATGGTTCCACCTCTAAAACCTATTGGACCTCTTAAACTTCATCAAACAAAAGCATTACACTTGTCTACACTCTAATTGGCACAATTTTGGCCTCCTACTCTATTTTGGCTCAATAGTGGCATTACAAGTGGAAATGGATAATTTGCCATCTATGCCAAATTTGACCCTATCAACATCGGTTGACTATGAAATTCTATGAGACCCCTATATCAAACATTTTGACTTACTTTACAATTCTCCACACGTGGGAACATCCTCCACACATGTGAGATTCACTTACAAACTTCTATCATAAAAAATAACAAGCTAGATTTTTGCCAATTTCTCACAATAAGAAGCTAAAGAGCTTTGGCTATGACAAAAGAACATAAACAACAATAAACACAAATGTATCAAAGAAAAACAAGTAAACTTTTGAATGTTGGCTATGGTGCTCACCTTTTTGTCCAATGCTCCACTTTTTCTCCAAGCCCTGGCTATGGTGAAAAGGTAGAGAGCTTGGCTGTGACAAAAAAGCATAAGAAAGATCAAGCATCATTAGAAGAGCCATAGAGAGCAACACCATCGCTAGGCGCAAAAATATCCTCCTCTTCGCGCTCAAAAATTGAAAATCGAAATGAAAAGAAACCACAATGCGCCAAGCAATTCGGCTTCCGGTAATCGACTCTATGGTCGACGCTAGCAGCGTCGACCATAGCGTCAATTACCAGAACTTAGTCAACGCTATGGTCGACGCTGCTTAGTAGATACTATGGTCGACGCTGCTAGCGTCGACCATAGCGTCTACCAAGTTTTGATAATCGACGCTATGGTCGACGCTAGCCAAAAAATTGCAGAAATTTTTTTTGCAATTTTTGCCGTGATGGCAAAAATTGCGGAAGTTTTCCGCAATTTTGTCCACAATTTTTCGCAATTTTCTTTGCAATTTGCAATAATTTTCGCAATTTATGCCATGTCTAACAATTGCAAAAAAAATTTCTATAGTTTTGTCTGCAATTCCTACCACGACGGGAGAAATTGCGAAAAAAATTTGAACTCTAAATTTTTTCTGCAATTTGAACTCTAAATTTCTTTACTCCAGTGCATACTTGAGATTGTATGGATCTCACAAGCCTTTCCATTAAGTAATTGTTTACTTATGAGGAATTGCTTTCTTTACAGATTGTAGTCTATAAGTGCTTGTGTACTAAGTTTAGTCTTTATCTCCAGATTTATAGGAGAAATAAATCTATTAAGATACAGATACTTGCTGATTTCTTGCATTTGGTGCTAGGAATGAGGCTGTTAACTCATTTGAGTAACTGTAGTACTCTGGTTTGAGTTATATTTATCTGAGACTTGATGGATCTCCTAGAGATTTTAGATAATTGAATTATGGTATTTTAGAATATTTTAATATTCTAAAAATATTTGTACCAAGAAACATTATTTTCTACAAGAAATTGAAATGGAATTTCTTTAGCTTTTGGATTTGATCTTTGAAATAAAGAAGTAAATTCACTTAGTGGTTCATGTAATTAGGATTGCATGAAGGTGATGAACTTTGTTTTGGAGTAGATCAACCCATTTGGAAGATTTATAGTTTAGTGTATCTTTTGAAATTTGAGCTAGTATTCAAGAGTAGGGGCAAGCAATTGAAATATTGTTGCATCTCTGAGTACTTATTCAGATGGGAAGATCAGACTAAAAATAATGATTCATGGAAAAGATTTGAAAGCTTAAGGAATAGTTTCATATTTTCTTTTTTCCGTTCTGAGGATAGAATCTATTTAAGGAAGGAAGAATGTTACGGCCATATTTGGTTAAGGACATGGAATAGTCCTAATATGGTAGACCGGCCCTCCAGTGTTCGAGAGTATTAGTCATGCCTAGATTTTATTCCACATCGAGGCCTGTTGGTGACTAATGACCTTGAGAGGACCCAGACACTCAAATTGACATGCACGTTCCAATGTTTGCTGCCAACAAATGTCAAGCAATGAACGACCTACAAATCTTACAAAAAGAAATTACCTTACTTTGCACAATATGGAATGATGAATATTGATGTCTCCTTGCTTGTCTGCCTGAAGAGCCTTTTAGATTTTCTCTCTTTATGCAACAGATGCCCAAAAAATGGAGATGCAACACAAATTTCCTTGGTGACTGTATATGTGTATTTATGTACATACTATACACACCCGGCTTCAACGACTGTATCTGAGATATGGGAGGTTTTATTCTTTAGCTCCTTACAATGCTGGTCTTTGATATTCATTTTAAAATTGATATCATCTATACAAAACAAAAACTCTCCTCTGAGATCGTCTATTGTTTTGGCTATATACATATCAAAATTAATGTATCTTTCAGAATCAAATAATGCGTCCTTTGGATCACTGGGGAGTCTGATTTGCAACTCTGTATCTGTTACATCAACATCAGATATAATCTTGTCCACCACTGTATTTAGATCCTCTGCATGTTGAGAAGGAGAACTTGCGATTTCAAGATCAGGGGTTACGGGAGGGCTCTCAATCCATGGAATTGCCGAGATAGTTGCCACATCTCTATTAATGGGAGGAGATGAGGGTGAAGAGCTGGGAGACCTAGGCTTGGGTTTTGCTCGCTTGGGCTATGCTTGCTTTCTTTTCTTTTAGGGTGAGACAGGCCCCCTTTCAAGAGGAACTTGCCTCTGTGTGAAGATTGACTTAAAAATGTTGTCATAGGTGTTTTGAAGCCTCATGAAAAGAAGCATGCCTTTGGGCATCAGCGTCACCCTCTTGGCATTATCGAACACAAGATCGAATCCTCAAACATTTTAGTTTGGAAGTCCTCATATGTAGTATGGAGTGCCTCCAAAGAAGTGATATTCCACCTCACTGCATAGGGCAAATGAGTAGTCATATCCTGCATTAGGGCCAATTTTGAACTCAAAAAAGGCCTCTTCCTTGCCTAAACAAGTTTGTTAATCTGGATTAATTAACTTGCTAATAGTCCTATGTGGCAATTCACCTTGGGTTTAGCTTGAGTTAAAACCTAGTCACATAGGTTGCATTTGAACCTAGTATATTAAAGTAAAGAAAGATTAAAATTTAATGCTTGTAAAAAGATTTATTTATTTTTAAATTTTTAAAGTGTTGAATTATTTTTGACACTTCATTCGAAATTTTTTAGGCTTATTTTGGAGAGAAACAAGGTTGCAAATTTTTTTGCATTTCATCTTGAAATGTGGATTAAGTACCTCCCATTAAATTGAAATGTAATGGGTGGGGGGGGGGAGTTAAATCCGCCCCCGCCCCCCACCCCCCCACCCCCCCACGCTCCCTCCTGCATGGCACACTCCCTCCTGCTCGGCCGTGCAAGGCTCCTACTCGCAACCCCACCCCTTACGGCCGCTGACCCTGTTCGACGCCCAGCTCGCAGGAGGGTCCAGGCAACCGGGAGGTACAAGGTACAAGGGATGGTGAGATGATAGGGAGGCATCCGGGTGTGTGCCTGGGTAGTTGGGCGCCGAATTGGGGCCAGTGGCCCTAAGGCGGGTTGTGAGCAAGAGCGATGTTGCGTGCAGGAGGGAGCAAGGAGGGGCGTTGTCGTGCAGGAGGGAGCGAGGGGGGGGGGGGGGGGGAATGTAACCCTCCCTTACATTTCAAATTTTTGTTTTAATGGTACAAGGGGGGTACCCCCTTGTACCATTGTTTTAATCCACATTTTAATATGAAATGCAAAAAAATTTGCAACCTAGTTTCTTTCCAAAACAAGCCTAAAAAAAATACAGATGAAGTTATAAAAAAATTTCAACAATTCACAAATTCAAAATTTGAATTTGGGCCTTGCTTTTGAGTGTGACATTGTCATCAATAAGGGGCTAGGGGAGTATAGTTATAGTGTGGTTAGTGGGTGAGTTAGATTTTGGGGATTTCATCTAGGGCATTGGATGTGCCATGCCATATGGATCATTCCATCTCAATTGTCACCCTTTTATTGGTACACATGTCATCATTAACACTAATTATAATTAGTGAAGAGGCCCTTTTTGAGTCCAAAAAGGGCCCTAATGGTGTGAATTCCCTCACATCCCGGTAGAAGATTGCTTTCGGGATCATAAGCTTGGCGCTCCTTTGTAACGCCCTAATGTCCCTCAACCATGGACGACAAGGTCTTCTGCGTCTTTGCAGATGAACGGGTCAGGGCTGGTTCAATGTGGATGAACGGGTCAGGTGCTGGTTCAACAAAGGTAGTCATCCTAGCGGTTTGCTTCGTCCGAGCCATTCAGGCCGTATATCTCTACCACGCGAGAGAGGGTTACTATGGCGAATGAATGACAGACAGCAGGCTCGCTTGATGGCGATACTAGGAGGTAAAGATGGATATCTCTATGATGTGAGGATAGCGCTACAGTAGTAAAGAAAGATGGGTTCTCTCATCTGATGCCGATATGGGACACAATTAGGCTGATATCGCTATGACGCGAGAAAGGAGACAAGTCAGGGGCTGGGAGAAAGGTCCTCGCATGATGGCGATATCGGGTCTGCAAGTACTCTGGTAGCTGTTACAACTCCCTAGGGTCATCGACTGTCTTGAAGGTTCCGCACACCCCATAGCAGTGATGACGCACCGTAACTGTGCATCTGTAGGGTCGCAACCGACCCACCCCCATGCTCTGAGCTATCGACATAAACATGTCTGGTCAAGCCTCCCATACCACCAGCCATCGCACTCGGCTCTCCCTAGCACACATCTCCTGGCCTGGAGATACATCTTGGCTCATGCACGTGCTCTCCATCCACCAACTCTCGGGTAGACTGAGTGAATGGCAAGAGGAAAACCCCACCACTATATAGACATAGCACATTGGGTCCCATCAAACACGGTCCTACCGGCGACACTTGTCCACCTAGGATGGTGACGTGTGGCACCCATACATATCGATAAAGCCAGACCTGCGTCATGCCCCTTGCGAGGCCATCACTAAAGGGTGTACCATTATGGTACATAACATTCTCCCCCCATGCCTTGAAGGTTCCACGCACTCCATACCAGTGACGACGCACCATAGTCGCCCATCTGTAGGGTCACAACCGACCCACCCCCATGCACTGGAGCTATCCACGTAAACATGCCCGGTCAAGCCTCCTACGATACATGGCATCCCATACCATCAACCATTGCACTCGGCTCTCCCTAGCACCCATCTCCTGGCCTGGAGATACATCCTGGCTCATGCACGTGCTCTCCATCCACCAACTCCCGGATAGACTAAGTGAATGGCAAGAGGGAAACCCCACCACTATATAGGCATAGCAAGTGGGTCCCATCAAGCACGGTCCTACTGGCAACACGTGACCACCTAGGAAGGTGACGCGCACCCATACATGTCGATAACGCCAGACCTGCGTCATGCCCCTTGCGAGGCCGTCATTGAAGGGCGTACCTTTATGGTACATAACAGTAGCATTCGAGGAAGAAACCAAATTCGAACGAAAACCTCAAAAATCGTGGGAAATGGACTTATATAGGCGAAAAAGTTCACACGTGTGCGCAATGGCTACACGTGGCTGAATCGGAAACTAATGTGTGGACACACACGTGTGGAGCTGCACGTCTGGACCCACACGTGTGGACATGTGGCCGAATGGCAAATTGACGTGTATTCTTGCACGTGTGGACATGTGGCCGAATGGCAAATTGACGTGTATTCTTGCACGTGTGAACATGTGGCCGAATGGCAAATTGACGTGTATTTTTGCACATGTGGACTCGTACATGTGGACGGTTACATTACACATGTGAGATCTGATCCGTTGTTGGATCAACATGTGTATGGCTTGGATTTTATTGGTTTTAACTATATACATGTGGTTCGATCAGTTTACAACTTTTGCTTAGTTTTTTATTTTCACTCCCCATAGCTCTTGTTCATTTCCACGCTTCTTGTTCTGGGCAGTATCACTACCATGTGAGAATCTAGTTCATATTCTATATGACCTTGGAGCTCTCGCATTGCTGCAATATCCTATCAGTTACCAATATTGCCATCATGTGAGGACTCCTTTATTTTGGCGAACTTCCGTCCACATCTCGCATCATAGCGATACTTGAGGCTACTGTTTATACTTTTGATGTTCTGAAGACATGGCTTCCTCATCTTCTAATACTTCTGATTCTACCTTGCACGCCTTTCTTGTTGAATCTAGGGTTGGTAATTACATAGGTCACTACTAGACTTATTTCAATATGTCTTTTGATATTGAGAGGTTTGGATCTCAACATAGATCATATTTCTTGACCTTGTATAGATAGTATTATGATAGTCTGAATCAATTTATGTTGATTATGGAGAATCTACGATTCATTCATTTCCTTGACCTGGTACTTTCTCAACCACTTTTAAAGCAAGCTCACAACCGTCGATTTATGAAAATAGTGAGTGAATTTAAACGTGTGGTTCATTGTGACCAGCACAATCGATCATGGCTCATGTTTTATCTTTCTGCTCTTGTTCCTGAAGAGGCAGGAACTTCGAGGTTAAGCATTGATGGTGCCTCATCATTCGCTGATTCTGTGATATCAGAATCAGCTATTGTTGATGTAGTCCAGGGTGCTGACGAGGAGGCAAGATTGGCAGCAATGTACGACCCAGCACAACTGCTTCGATGAATGATAGTTGTTGGTCATGATCTACATACTTCTGCAATTATTCAAGTTGATGAGTGTGATCTGGTAAGTAAAATAAATTGGTTTTCTTTGAAAGAAATTTCTATCCAAGTATAGTAGCTGTTATTTTGTTTTCAAGACATGAGACCTTTGCTCATATTTTGCAAGCTACTGTGGAGGTAGATGCCTTTGCAACAAGGTAGGGATATGTGAGGGAAAGCCACAGATTAAACAAAGGGATTCATCCCTATCCCATTATTTGAAGAGCTTTGTAAATAAAGAGATTTGCATTCATCATAACAAATTTTCCTTGGATGCCGTGACAAAAACAATGGCAATTAAAGCGTTATCATATTTCTCGAATGAGCATAAATATGTTGTCAAGACTTCAACTTTTTTAATCCTTGTTGTTCCTTTTTCTTCAAAATCCTTGAGTACATCTATCCAAATTGAGTACTGGATTTTAGTCGGTTTTTCAGAATGATTTGATAAGAAACGACGAGATTTGGATGAGATGTTTCCCGTTTTCCCCCGAAAGCTTCTCATCCTTTTGTATTTTCACGTGTCCTTTATGAAGACTCGCTTTTGATAGAATTTCCTCCAATCAAGCTATTGCACTTTTGGCTAATGACTCTGGCTTAGTAATCTAGGCAAACCAAATATGAAGGTATATCAATTTTTCGATAATTCTTACCTCTCCATGTAGTGTACAAAATATGAACATTTTGAAGTGGAACTGGTAATATTGGTTTCCATTTTGGATCTTCTGTATCCCTTGAAACTCTCGTGCTCTTCGACATGTCTTGTGTAGTTTTCATGCACTGAGAGACATTGATGTTTTGAATTTGCTCCATGTGAGACGTTCAACATGCACTTCAACGACTTCAGGTCTCCAGCCAAATGTCATTCCATCTTAAAATCACCTATTCCAGGAACATTGAGCGGTGTGTTGCCCATATGATTCTTAATTATCTCTAGATTACTAAAAATCCAAATTAGAATGTCATGATTTTCTTTTAAAACCTATTTGAAACACAAAATCATGGACTATTTTAAGAGAATTAAACAGCATTACTCGATCAAGTATATTTAAAACTTAGGCCTATAATAAACAATATTACCTTAAAATACAAAACCATAAATTCTCGAAATGAATTAGTTGTTAGTACTCAATAAATAGATTTAAACCTAGAAAGCTGCTAACCAGCAAATGTTATTTTTGGACTGCACACTAAAATTAAGACTCTCCGAGTTTATCGTATTGCTTAATGCTCCATTCATAAGTTTAACACTAACCCTTTCCAGCTTTTGTCAAGGCGAGAGCCATGACAACATTCCAGCAAGGGAGGCTGAGACTTGGTTGGAGCTCGCCCTGAGTCGCAACCCGCACTCCCCTATAGTATTGGTGGGATTCGGCACCCCCTCTCATACCAAGCACTCTACCTAGGTTGGTAAAGCACGTTTTTCTCTCTCTAGGATTTTCTCTCTCTATATTTTATTGATCCCCAGGCTTCCTTTAATCATGCTAGATCGTGTGAGGTGATTGCACATCGATCTGAGCTCTTTGGACTTCGCTAGAACCGATCAAAGATTTTTAGCCATAGGAAATTGGCGCTGGCTGGATTCTGGTCACAATGGCGCCGGGAGCGACGTCGGCGCCGTTGGCGCTGGGAGCAGCAGGGGCACTGCTGGTGCCGGGGACAATAGTGGCGCTAGTGGCACCGGAAGTAAAGCTTGTAAAGGTAGCTTTACAACAATATGTCTTGAATTCACTTCTTAATTATGCATGTAGAATGCATAGGAGTATCTATGGTTTGAAACAATCAGCTCGACAATGGTACAAAAAGAAAGATCAAGCCCTGAAATCATTGGGATTCAAACCACTGATGGTTGATTCCAATGTGTATGTGAGAATTACATATGGGAAAGTCATTATTGTGGTTGTATATGTGGACGACACTTTGATACTTTACAAGAGTGAGCAGTTGATTGCTAAAGTGAAGACAGACATCTCAAAACATTTCGAGATCGTGGATCTGGGAGAGGCCAGCTCTTACCTTGGCTTACAAATTGAAAGGGACTATGAGGGAGGTAAGCTGTACCTTCACTAGTCCAGATACACCCAAAAAATCCTAGAGTATTTTGATCTGCCGAATTGCAAAAGAGCGAATACTCCAATGTTTGCAAGAACGGTGCTAACGAATGAAAATTGTTCGAGGACTGAGGCAGAGAGATAATTGATGCAGCTCACACCTTACAGAAAACTGATAGAATCGCTGATGGACCTTGTTGACAATACATGTCCTGACATTGCCTATGCAGTGTTCAGGATGAGCCAATTCTGCACGAATCCTGGCTCGACACATTGGAAAATTACAAAACGAATTTTGCAATATCTTCAACTAACAAAGGATTATGGTTTGTGTTATTGTCATGATGCAGGTTTTCAGATGATTTCCTACAGTGATGCTAGTTGGGCATCCCTCAAAGACGACTATAAAAGTGTCTCAAGAGGATGCACCATTGCATTTGGAGCGGCAATTCTTTGGGTCAGCAAGAAGCAGACCATTGTGGCCCTGTCATCCTGTAAAGCAGAGTATGTCGCGCAAAGATGGCCAACGAGATAATTTGGTTCAAACAGTTCTTGGACGAATTGGACGAAACAAACAATGAACCTCTGGTTCTGCAGATGGACAACACATCTGCAATACATTTGATGAAAGACCTTGTGTCTCATTCAAGGACGAAACACATTGTGATCAAGTACCACTTGATCAGGGACTTGATTGGGAAGAAGATGCTGCAAACCACCTTCATTTTAACGAAAGACATGGTTGTTGACATTTTCACAAAGGCCCTAGACAAAAGTCTTTTCGAGAGACAGAGGACAACCTTGAAGTCGTCAAGCTATCATACTTTGAGAGAGAGCTGAAGAAAACATTTTGTTTCTAATGCCAAAGCTTTGCTTTCAATTGTGAACCTTTGACAAAATGCGACACGACACGACACGACACAAATGAAAATCAGTCATTGTAATAATTCCTAACACCACAGTAGGGCAAACACTAACCGATCCACCCAACCTTGCCTACTCCCTAATATAGAGTAGGCCCCTCCTAGCCCAGTGTGAGGACTGGTAGCATGCTACTGCCAAGTGTCGGCCATGTGGCACTGACGTGGCCGACTGCACGTTGGGACCCAACTGGGGGCCCTATCCTGCTGACAGGGTCCCTAGGATGTGTTAGGCCTGCCATGGCTATGGACCGTACTGGGGCACACTACTCACATTGTCTTGCCCTGTTGGTCATGTACGTTGGACACGACCCTGACTGTGGTATCTGACTTATCTATGTTCCCTAGGGTTCGGCACTGGTTACGAGCTTGTAACACTCCCTCCCCCTTAAGAACCGTCTTGGTCCTCTAAGACAAAGTCTGAAAAAATCTTGCGAAGGACGCTGCCTCTTTCCCAAGTGGCATTCTCAACAGGCTGATCATTCCACTTAAATAGATATTCTCGGTATAGAGTATGACGAGTCTCTCTACTATCAAGAATCTCCTCTGGTTCATGTGGAGGTTGTTGAGGATCCAATGGGAGAACTAGAACATTGTCCCCTACCAGATTGTCTGATCTGGTTAAGGCTTTTCGTAACTGACTTACATGAAAGACTGGAAAAACCTTGTTGCTGTGTGGGAGTTCTAGTTCGTAGGTGACCTCGCCTAGTCTCCTACTGATGGTAAAGGGACCACAATACCTTGGAGACAACTTAGCACACACTCCTGATTTGAGGGCTTTAGAGTCAACTGGGACTCTCAAGTAGACTTTCTCACCAATGGAGGACTGCACATCCCGTCTATGTGGATCTGCATAATGTCTGGCTCGATCCTGGAACTGTCTAATGCTACTTAGCATATTCTATCATCTGGTTTAGGTCCTCTAAAAAGTTTTTGGCTGCTTTAACTTTTTCTTGTTTAAACCCTATAGCTGTGGGTGAGCGTGGCTGAAAACCGTACATCAGCATAAATGGGCTGTATTCCATAGCTGAATGTTTGGTACTGTTATAAGCAAACTCTAATATCGAGAGATACTCCTCCCAATTAGTCTGCTTCTTGCTAACGTATGCACGAAGCATATCCTCCAGCACTTGATTTACCCTTTCTGTTTGACCATCCGTCTGAGGATGGTCAGTGGTACTCATATTAAGTTTAGTATGGAGATGATGGAATACTGCCCTCCAAAAATTTCCAGTAAACTTACTGTCCCGGTCGCTGACTATGCCGGAAGGTAGACCGTACAATTTAAATAGCCCGTCTACAAACAACCTCGCTAACTCTGGAGCTCTAACGATTGTTTTGGTCGGAATGAAATGAGCCATTTTGGTCAGACGGTCAACTACCCTTTTGGGTTTTAGGCAGGCCTACTATAAAATCCATGGAGATACTCTCCCATTTACCAGCTGGTATTTCTAAGGGATGCAACAACCCTCCTGTCTTTAAACGCTCTGCTTTATTTACTTGACATTTCTGGCAACTGGTTACATACTGGTGGACATTCTTTTTCATACTGGGCCAGAAAAATTGCCTACGAAGAAGCTCATAGGTCTTTTGTATGCCTGGGTGTCCCGCGCTAGGATTGTCATGACATTTATATAGGACCTGCTACCTATAATCCTCTGAATTGGGGACACATACTCTATCTCTATAGAGCAAGTACTCATCCTAAATGGAATACTATTTTCATTTGAATCCTTGAGTCAACTGACCCTCAACCACTGGGGTTTGCTTGGGTAATACAGGCTCAGAATCCTCAACGTCATTTGGCGACGTATACTCGGACTCATCATCATCCTCAACGAAAGTTGTCGTATTCTTGGATGAACTGGCACCAGCCTCAGGAACTGGTTCTGGAGTCTGTAACTGTCTGCTCTGGACTGAGTTCCAGATAAATGCATCATGTTGGCATTTCCCCCTCAAGGACTCGAGTAACTCATTACAAATCTATGTAAAACTTAGCTCACTTATCATAGGCATTTGCTAAGGGCATCTGCTATTGTATTGAATTTTCCATATCTATATCTGATAGACATGTCAAACTCTTGCATCAACTCTGCCCAACGAGCTTTCCGACCTCTAAGCTCAGGTTGATTGCAAAGGTATCTGAGACTCTCATGGTCTGTCAGGATCTCAAAGTTGGCACCATACAAATAATGCCTCCAAGTCTTAATGGCATGGACTATAGAAAAGAGTTCCTTTTCATAGGCATTGTACCTAGTCTGAACTGGCTCGAGTTTGTTACTCTCGAAAACAACTGGTCGTCCACCCTGAGTTAGCACAGCACCTACTGGAAATTCGCTAGCATCTGTTTCGACCACAAATGGCTGATTGGGGTCGACGACTTTTAAAACTGGTGCTGTAGCTGAGGCTGTTTTGAGAGCATCAAAGCTCTCCTACTGTGCGGACTCCCAAATGAACTCCTTTCCCTTCCCATTAAGGAGATTTGTCATATGAACTACTATATGAACATATTCCTTGACAAATCGTCTGTAATATCCCGCCAGACCAAGAAAGATCTGAAGTTCCAAAATATTCTGAGGTCTCAGCCAACTGAGTATGGCTTTAACCTTATTTGGGTCCATCTTAATCCCATCTAAAGAGATAATGTGACCCAAATAGGCTACTTCTTCAACAAAGAATTCACACTTGAATTGTTTAGCATAGAGCTTATGCTTTCTAAGCAGTCGAAACACCTTTCTGAGGTGTTTAAGATGCTCCTTCCTCGTTTTGCTGTAGACGAGGTTGTCATCTAAAAATACGACTACAAACTTACCCAAGTATGGTCTGAGGACACTGTTCATCAAGGTCATAAAGGTAGCTGGAGCATTTGTGAGCCCAAATGGCAGCTTTTTAACCAGGGTGTAGTTGATGAAATTATGGGTTGCCCCATCATCAACCATAACTCTTACTGTCTGGTTACCAACTTTCCCATGCATACGTACTAGGTCAAGCAGCCCAAAGCTGAAGGGTCTCACTAGCATTGCAGTTGTCAGCTGGCAACAGTGTTCATGATCTTCATGATACGCTTTGATCTCGGAAGCTGCCGAGTCACTGGGGAAGCATATAGTCTGAACAAGATGAACTTGTTTTTTATCTTTCTTATCTTTTTTAGTAAAAGGCCCCTTGGGACACTGTCTGACTGTGTGTCCCTTGCCCATGCACACAAAGCACAAACAATCTTGTTTGGCTTTCTCAAAATCATCTGGTTTTAAGGGCTGTATGAGTGAAGGGCGTTTCTGAGGAGCTTCACCTTTAAATTTATCTTGGTCCTTTCTTTTTAAAAATTTCTTTTTAAATTGAAAGTCTTTCTGAGGAGGCTGCTCAGAAAGTGGCTATTGTCTCGCCCTCTTCCTACCCACTGAATCATCATAGATTTGAGCATATCTGAGAGCTTGCTCAAGGGTAGTAGGGGAGTTTCTCTGGACCTCTACTTTATATTCATCTTTGAGGCCACGGACAAATCCCCTGATTTTCTAATAGTCATCCATATTTTTAATCTTTAAAATTGCTTCTCGATACTGCGAGATATATTGGATGAGGGATTTGTCCATTACTGTTCTTTCCCAGGTTTCCCAGGCTCTATTTAGTTCATTTTCTGGTAGAAATTCTCTTAGGAAAGCTTCTTCAAAAGCTTTCCATGACCGGGGAGTCTGCCCCGTCTCTTGGAGATTTAACCACCACTTATAGGCCATAGGCCCTAAGGAAAGACTGGCCTCAATTGCTTGCAAATGGTCAGGGGTCTGTTTAAGAGCATGAATGTTCTTCCATTTGCTGAGAAAGGTTTGTAGAATGTCTGCGTTTCTATCCTTCTCTTCCCCATTAAAAGTAGGAGGTTTTAAATCTTTAAAAACATTGGGGTGAGACCGTAAAATCTCACCCGAAACTGATGGCAATGGAGAAGGGGATAACTGAGAAGTGGAGGGAAGGCTTCCTTTCGCGGAACTCAAAATCAAGCTTTTGAGTTCAGCGAACGAGTCGTCCACACTGGACTTAAAATTGGCTAATGCCAACTTCAGTTCATCCACTTTTGTTACCAATTGGAGAAACTGCTCCTTGGTAACCAGTTCGTCGAGTTCTTCGGTGAACTGTTCATGTTCTTCCACTTCCATGGGTTCCTTCCCTTTTCTGTAAGCCAAGGCTTCTGTTTCAAGTTCGTCGAAGCCTCTCTCCGGGGGTTGATCAGGTCCCTGAGGAGTGGTCATCTTCGGAACTGAAAGAGAGCTACCTTAACCTCTGAAGGAAAAAAAAGTGTAAAAGACTAATTTACAACTATACAAGGGAAAGGAAAGATGACTTAGCTGTTTCTAAGGACTGTACTTCCAAAGAAAGAATGAAGAGAAACCCTCTCAGCTCTTTTACCCAAGATTTCAGACCTGCTGTCTCAGAAAATGCCAGTTTGAAGCTTCGAAACGGTGCCAAATTTTTTGGTTCTTGAGTTGAGTAGCTGACTGATCTGATTTCAGGTGTGGGGCTCCAACAAACCGAGTTAAAACCGGAAATTTACAAAAAGAAATCCAGAAATTTTTTGTGTCTCTGCCCTCGCTGGCTGGACAGCCACCTGTTTGGCCTAATTTTCTGAAATTCAAAGCCCAAAACTTGCTTGAATCTCTTCCAATCGAGCTATTGTTTTTTTGGCTAATGACTCTGGCTTAGTATTCCAAGCAAATCAAATATGAAGGTATATCAATTTTTTGATAATTCTAACCTCTCCATGTAGTGTACAAAATTTGAACATTTTTAAGCGGAATTGGTAATACTGGTTTCCAAGTCGGATCTTCTATATCCCTTGAAACTCTCGTGCTCTTCGACATGTCATGTGTAGTTTCATGCAATAGAGGCATAAATGTTTTGAATTTGCTCCATGTGAGACGTTGAACATGCACTTCAACGACTTCAGGTCTCCAGCCAAATGCCATTCCACCTTAAAATCACCTATTCCAGGAACATTGAGTGGTGTGTTGCTCATATGATTCTTAATTATCTCTGGATATTCTGTTTTACTAAAAATCCAAAATAGAATGTCATGATCTTCTTTTAAAACATGTTTGAAACACAAAATCACGAACTATATTAAGACAATTGAACTTAGACCTATAATAACAAAACAATATTAGCTTAAAACACAAAATAAATTAGTTGCTAGTACTATGATAGAATAGATTTAAACTTGGAAAGCTGCCAACCACCAAATATTATTCTCGGACTGCACACTAAAATCAAGACTCTCCAAGTTTATCGTATTGCTTAATGCTCCATTCATAAGTGTAACACTAACCCTTTCTAGCTTTTGTCCCTTTATTACTTCTGATTCATCTAACTTGAGAACTAATATCAATTTTTCAACACTTTCATTTGTGATTCCATAAACTTTACAATAAATCTCAATAAATGATTCAGATCTACAAACATATTGTTGGTGGAATCATATGACAGAGTGCCATGTTTTGAATTATAAATTTCATTGATATGGTAAGGAATACCAATGATATTTTGCAAACCCCTGTTTAACACATCCCTCTCTAATTTGATTTGAAAGGGCCGGGGAATAGGAAATTTTTTTACATGTACTTGTCCAAATGCCTCTTTGATAATTTTAAACATTGTGTCATATGCATCCCTGCTAATACCAGAATAATCACGTGCTCCTTGTATCAATTTTCGGTCAATGATCTTGCCGACTTCGCCCATAAGGGCCTTTGCAATCTTGGACTTGATTAGAGAATATCGTTGATTTCCTAGTAGACTCGTCATTGACTTGGCTGTAAGTACTACACTCAAAGATTTTTCAATCATGTCCTTGTCTTTCAGATTTTGATTGGTGACTAAAGTTGATCTACAAAAAATAAGATTTAGAAAAAAAACAATTCACAATCATTGATCTGCTAGATGAAACAAAACACATGAATAGTTTAAAACATAATCTTACTTGAAAGCATATATTCTTTTTTTCCATTGACCCCCACTTTATTTGACAATATGAGGTACGGAATGTTTGTACAATTAGTTTTATATTGTCAGTTTCTTGGTTAAGGTTTAATATAATATCTTGCAAACAAGAATTATCTATCTTCAAGATTTCATTCTCTTCTTTTGTTTGCAACAAAAGAGTTTCTTTTTCTCTGTAGTCAGTGTGCAAACCATTCAACATATTTTTCAAACAATGGATTTTTTCCATTGAATTACTAATGCCTTAACTTTTTAATCTTTCACAATAACCCAATAAACCATTGTGTCCTTCACACAAAAACACTATGAGTTGTGTGACTGATCTAAAATTTGGATGTTGCATTGAATTTGGATTGATTGGATACAAACTTCCATCAACCCATAGATCACAATGTTTCCTGTCTTCCGTCCTTTGGTGAGCTGGTAAGGTGGATCCTTTCAGATTTTTCAGTGGAGCATATTCTGTGGGAAAATCAATATGGAGATGATATTTAGACATCTTAATAATCGATAGATTAATCTAGTAGAAAATCAACTTGTTATATATCTTGTAAGCTATTAAAACTCGTCTTACTTAAAAAAAAATTAATTGGAAAAGTTTGGAATGACCTTGGCGCTCTTTTTGATCCATCACACTCCATGTTTCTTGCTTTATATGCAAAATCAAAGCTTTGCAGTTATGAGCAAAATATTTTTTCAATAGATGTGTGTTGAAATTGCAAAAGTTTGAAATAACCTTGCCACTCCATTTGATCCAACACACTCCATATTTTCTGAATTGCAAAAATTTAGATTCACGTTGGCGCTCATTGTGATCCAAAATATTCAAAGTTTCTTGCCATGATTTTCACATCGATAAGACTGTTTTCCTTTGATGTGAACGCTTTGAGTAGATGGAAAGAAAGTTTGATGTGCAATACGATTTGCATTTACATGAGAAGTTATGTTAGTTAATGGTATAAAATAGAATCTTGAAGTATGGACCCCACGCGTTGCGGCTACCCAACTTCCAGTTAACTACATACGTTACTAGTGAGGTCAAGTCATCGGAGTTGCGCGGGCAAACCAAAAACTCGGTCGGAGTTTTAAAATCTGACGATTTTCTCTCTCTTACGTGGCATTTCTTAGACAGCCCTTTTGGGCCTTGGAACTCCTCTAATGGTATATGCAATTGGCATAAGCCAATTGGTTTTGCATAATGACAAGAAATATCCTTCGGAGGGAGGGTCCCCATCTTGACCCCTTAGTGCTTCCGCTGTATGTGAATGAATTTATGTGATCCTTTGTTTTCTAGTCTAATGTGATTTCATTTAAGCTGATCTCAAGATTTGTAACTATATGTGAATTGTTAAGTCAATAAAAGCATTGGCCTATAAGAACTTTTAGGATAGGCCCTTCACCTTCGAGTTCACATGCATGTCATACAAACATTATATAAATCAGTATCAAAAGTATCTGAATTGATTATACATATGTGTCTATGATAGTATTACACCCAAATCTTACCATATAATGTGGTATGTGATCTGCTCCCCATGCACTTTGAACTACATCCACAAATTTATTGGTTGTTTTCTATATCATTTGTACATTAGTATATGAAAATTGATCTTTTCTTAAGTACTTCACCATGTTGTCTAGTTTTCTCCAAGCTTCTGCTTTGAGTAATAGAGTAGAATTGTCGGAAAGGAAAGAGGTGTGCAGAAGATAGGTCGAACTCGAAAAGAAAAGAACTCGAAAAGAAATGAATGAAAATAATTTGAGTGTCTAGAAAGAAAACTTTTCGTGCATGGCAGAATAAACTATCTTCCTCTTTCTTTATGCATTACTATGCCTATCAATTTCAAACAAAACAATAGATATAAAAATCACGTTTGATTTTATAGTAACTGACTTTGAAATCATCAGTACTACAATGATTACATAGCCAAACAGTGTCGTGTCATGTCACCTTTTGTCAAAGGTTCACGATCAGACATGAATTGACTTAACGTGCTAATAGTGTATGCTAAATCTGGTGTAGTACACAACATTGCATACATCAGAGATCCTATTAGTGAATGATAAGAGTACTTCGCTATGTCGAGTACTTCACTATCAGAATTAGCACTAGTAGGTTTAGTCAATACTATACTTGGATCCATTGGAGTATCAATTGGTTTGCAAGCAGACATATGAAACTTTTCTAAAATGCCTTTTAGATATGCCTACTGGCTAAGATAGATCTTCTTCTGAAGTCTATTTCTAGTGATGTGAATTCCTAGCAAAGAATGGACAGCTCCTGAATCAGTCATGTCAAATTCCTTTGACAGATCACTCTTAGTAGTATGCAGAAGAGAAGTGTCATTAGACAAGATAAATGCATCATCTACGTAAAGAGCTATGTGAACTGAATTGGTGCCTATATGCTTTGAATAAACATTACAGTCAGCTGAATTGTTTGCAAATTCCAACTAAATGAGATAAGAAATGATTCAATCGAACCATGCTCTTGCAGCCTGTTTCAGACCGTAGATTGCTTTGTGCATCTTGCACACTTTGTGCTCTTGGCCTTTGACTTCAAATCCTTCTGGTTGGAAGGTATACAGCTCCTCTTTGACGTTGTCGTTGAGAAATGTTGTCTTGACATCCATTTGGTACATTTTGAGGTCTTCTACGGTTGCTAATGCAATCAGAGTCCTGATTGACTGCATCTTGATGACAGGACTGAAAATTTCTTGGTAATCTTCTCCTTGTACTTGAGTAAATCCTTTAGCCACCAGCCGTGCTTTCCATTTGGCAATGGAACCATCAGAGTTGATCATCTTCTTGAAGATCCACTTGTTGTCGATAACTCTCTTGTGAGTGATGAAGTCGACCAATGTCCAGGTCTGATTCGTCAAAAGTGAGTTGTTCTCGATTTCCACAGCTTCTTGCCACTTCACAGCATCCTTGAGTTAATTGCTTTGGCTAGGCTCTCTAGTTCTTCTGATGAAATCCAGAATGATTGAGGTGTGTATCTCTCAGGAACTGTCCGAATCTGTGAGGATCACAAGTACTGTCGACTGCTCGGCTTCTATAGCTATAGTTGTAGGTTCTGTAGAAGGAACATCAACATTAGAAGGATCCATGCTTTGTAAAATAGGATTTAATGACATAGCATCGTTTATCGATGGTTGTTTGAAATCATAATATGTATGTTCTTGAAATATTACATCCCTAGAGACAAATACTATATTGTTGGATGGATCATAAACTTTGTAAGCTTTATGCTCATCAGGATAGCCAATGAAAATACATTTATTTGTCCTATGATCCAGCTTCTTCCTAAGCTGTTTAGGAATGTGAACAAAATATATACAACCAAAGATTTTTTAATGGCTGACACTAGGCTTGTGCCCATGCCAAACCTCATAAGGAGTTTTGTTGTTGATGGCTTTGGTGCTGGATCTGTTTTGTACGTAACAGACTATGGCAGTATCTTCTGCCCAGAACTTCGCAGGTTGGTGTGCTTGATGTAGCATGGATTTGGCTGAGTTGAGAAGAGTTCGATTCTTCCTTTCTGCAATCTCGTTTTGTTGAGGTGAATAGGAAGTGGTGAACTGTCTTCTAATACCATGTTTAGCCATGTCATTCCAAAGATCTCTATCTATCAACATCATCCAGAGTTTTAACTTCCAGATGTAGAAGTTAGAACCATTGAACTTGTCAATGATTCTAGCCTTGTTGATGATGAAGACGAAGAGTTACCTATATGAGACATGATAATAATAATACAAATAGAACAAACTTAATCTCTCGGTTTATATGAGTTACGCTCTGATACCAATTTGATGGGGGCAATGGAGATAGAAGAATGTGAACGAAGAAGAGAGCAAGAATATTGCGGAACAACTCTCCCGTTATAATCAGCTACTAGATGCAAAAACAATCTAATAGAAAGCTTGTGCTAAATATGATCATAGCTTTAAGTGTTCTAATTGCCCAACAGGATCTTAAAAATTAATTCATATTCTCAAAAATGAAAGTACAGTCCATGAAGAGATTAGAAATGGTTTGTGTGTGGTATTATTGGAAATCTAATTCAATATGAAGTATGGTTCTGAAATAAATGGAAGAGCAATATGATATCGTGAGTTCCTCAGGCGTCAAAGACAGCCATCGTCTGATCAGAAACTGAGGAGTCGTAGACGTCCGTGTTCTGATCAGAGTGAGTAAACAAGTGCGATCAAACAACAATGAGAGTGCAATCAATCACAACTCATTCATCTACGTTGTACACAGATAAAAACGTGTTGTTGCTATATTACACTGAAGCACAATACAAATAGCAATTACAACCAAAAATTGACGGCGTAACTGGGAGGCTCAAATAATACGTCTCATGGACGGAGTGACTCAAGTAATCTATGCTGGGATGATCTACTTATAGATTGCATCCATGTATTAACTACATTAAATGTTTGTCACCTAATTAGGTAAGCCGTTGTACTTGGAAGTATTTAGCTTTTGTGACAACTGTACATAGTATATACGATCAAAATGTCGGATTTTGAAAAGCAATGTCATACGAGTCAAAATACAATTTTGCACAATGTAATAAGGTGCAATTCATAATGTGCAATGAAGTAATTTTGCAATGTAGTAATGTAGGAATACAAAGTACCTCATGCTTGCTATTTGATCCAAATGCAATCAACATTCACTCCAAGAACATCTCGTGATCAAAATGAGCGTGCTATTTTTTACACATTTTTTATTTTTTTGAAAAATCTAATTCGGCATGTCAAAATCCGACCCATTTTTATATGTCGGATTCCGACTTCTATTCATACGTCGGACATACGTATGATTTAGGACACTTCTCTATCTGTTGGAAATGCTAACAAGCATAGAAATCTGATAGCTATTGAGGACGTCACAATGCGACGTCGGAATGGGTCACTTGCCACGTCAATTTGGACGTAACATTGCAACGTCCAGTTGGACATCGGACTCTGATGTCCACTTGGACCTCCTGCGTCCCCGGGGAAGTCCTCGGGCGGGTGGATTTTGAATGGATGTTGGAATGCGATGGAACTTGCAGTCGTCAAATTCCGACGACCTCATACGAACGGAAAAAATAAAAAAAAATTAACCCGCGTTTATTCGTCGTAGATCACGTCGGAAATCACAGCGGATGTTGTAGTGTAAGATATATTCTTTTTGTTGTTTACTGGTTGATACCTAGGCCATCATGCATGATGAGCATAACAAAAGGTTGTGGGAAGTTATGATTACATAAAGGATTCCCTATATTAATATAGGGTATATCTTAGGGAGTTTTAAATTTTGCAAAAACCATTGAGTCCATAAATGGAGTTAAGCCATGTCATAAAGATTTTAGGGTGCTTTGACTTTCAAAAAAACCTCCATAAATTTCAACTGATGTCACATTTGCCATTTTGGGTAGCATCGATCATCCTTAACAAAAGGGAATGGGATTTCCCACTAACCTCTCCGTTGGGTCATCCTACCATAAAAATGGCTTGCCCTCGAATGGAAATTATTAAGTGTACACTTTTAACTATGTGGACAAGATAAATAAAAGACACCTACAAACTTCATTTTTCTCACCTTCGTTGGTATTGTGCGCACGCGCGCGCGCGCGTGTGTGCGTGTGTGTCTCTCTCTCTCTCTCTCATCTTTCTACCATGTGAGTGAATAGTGATAGTTGCATTTACCGCCTAAAAATCAGCATATGATACAAGTAAAACAAAAGTAATCCAATCTAACATACTAAGACATCATTGTGGAGACGTACAAGAGTAACAAAATGGAAATAGTACAAAGGATGATGAGAAGTGAGCACATAATGTGACAACAAAGGATGACACCAAAATGGTTATATTAATGACACAGATTTTCTGACTAACCTTAGCATGTCTTGAATTTAGTTTAATTTCAATTTATTACTCTTTCAAAGTTCATACAAGTCTTTTCCAAATGCAACTTTGAAAGACAACTAGTTTAAGACTTTCAGCTAAACTTTTCAATCTAGTTAACTTCTAACTGAATTGCAATTTGTTGCTGCAACAAGTGAATGTTTGTCATGTGTTAAAACCATGCAAAACATTTATCGATTGCTTGTGAACTAACGATTGAATCAGATGCCTGTTTTCACGTCAGAGTTTGATGTCTATAATGGCCATCAAAGGCCATTCAAGGCATAAAGTATAGCCATTTCAAATTATTTGCCACAACTAAAAAAATTATCTTAAATTGAGGATGGCAGTTGAGCAGATTGTGTGGTTCTGATTGAGTTTTTATGCGAATGTTAATAAGTCTATTTGATTCTCCACAATTATTACCTACTTTTAAACTTCAAAACTCTTTGCATTCATGAATGCCTGATGTCAGAAGCTCCAAAAAAACAAACTATGCAATTATGGAACAAATTTAAAAGCTTCAGGCTTTGATAAAAGTTTTCAAAGGGCATCATTTTATGTTTGATCGCCAACTTACTGATTTATTGAGAATCAGCTTGATTCATTGCAGTAGGGGCATCCAAACCATTTTCTGGGCCTTAACTTGGAAAAAGATTATTTTGATGTTGACTGTGTCCACAAAGGCACACGCTTGCGTCCACAAAGGCACAAGCTCTAGTCCCAACACTGTTGATGTTTGGAGCCTTAAGCTCCTTGGCTGTCAATGTTTATATATTATATATGAAATAAAGCTAGTACAAATACTATTGTTGCAACAAAAGAACAAATCACACATGCAGGAAACCCCACACCTCAGATCCATTTTTTCTGCCTAAGACATGTCAACCAAATTGGCACATGTAGGTTAAAAGTTGACGGTTTGAGGTTAACCGTGAATGTCTGTCAAGTGATGGTTTCTATCAAAATCCCTTCAGATGAATACTTTTATAATTTCATGTATGATATTGTCCAATTCAACAACAAAAACAATAAACAATTCAGAGGAAGTGGAGGTCATCAATGATTTGCATTCTCTTCAATAGACCAATGAAAAAATTGTCAATCCCAAAAACCTTTGATTTTTGTTGCCCTTGGAACTTGTTTGAAATTGCAAAAGTCAGAAATGGATAATTGGATGTTTCATTTTAAGTCAACACAGAAAAAAAATTCTGCCAGCGGAGATAATGACATTGAATTGTTTAGAATCACACAGACCATATAGGAATTGGACCAAATAATAAAATAATCAAGGCTGCCAAAAAACTCCAAAACCAAGTAGTCTTCCTTTCCAGATAAGCTAGTGCAGTTGCCTTTTCACTTACCATCACCAATAATCCCCACAAGAACAGAACCCATTCTTAAAGTGGTGGAATCGGTTTGTGTCCCTTGCAATAATCTCACGACTGACAATTTTTGAGATGATCTTGGTGGCATTGTGGCAGTCACCGCACACCCGAAGATTCTTCTTGATGCGGATAGGCGTCCCAGGGGGTGTATTTATGAGCCCAAAAGCAATGGCCAACCTTTCACTGTGTTCACACAAAGCAGTCTCCTTCTCCTCATCCTCCACATCTCGCAGCACAAAGCTAAAATCGGGCATATATCCTGCTTCCTTCATCAATCTCACCAATCTATCCAATTCAGCCTGAATCTCCTTACTTTGTGGATGACTTCCACCTGCAACAAAGGCATGCACCTGGTTGTCAACTTCAATCCAGCTGCAACCAGGCGTTTTTTTCACACCCACATCTGTCATTTTTTTCCTTATCTTTGCTACCTCATTCCTCATGCCGGCTGCTGCATAGATGTTTGATAGCAGCACATAAGCTGCATCATTTTCTGGTTCCAACTTCATAACACAACCAAAGGCACGTCTTCCTATTTCCACATGGCCATGGTTTCTAGCTGCACCAAGCAAAGTCATCCAAACCACAGCATCTGGCTGGATTGGCATTTTGTTTATGAGGTCCTCGGCATCGGCTAGGCACCCTGCACGACCCAGAAGATCGACCATACAGGCATAGTGATCCACGGTTGGTGTTACAACATAATCTTTACTCATGGAATCAAAGAGGTAACGACCCTCATCTAGAAGGCCAGAACGGCTACACGCAGAGAGAACACCAACAAAGGTACTCTCATTAGGCTTCGTGCCTTCCCTTTGCATTTGCTCCAAAAGTTGAAGAGCCTCCTTGCCAAGCCCTTGCTGTGCATATCCTGCAATCATCCCATTCCATGATACCACATTCCGTTCATGCATGTTGTTGAACACCTGCCGTGCATGCTCTATGCTCCCACATTTTGCATACATGTCAACAAGGGCACTGCCCACAATCACATCCCCTGACTCAAAGCCATTTTTTATAATGTGGGAATGGAGCTGCTTGCCCTGTTCCAGGGCTGCAATGCTGGCACATGCATTTAGGAGAACAACATACGTGACCTTGTTTGGCTGCACATCTTTCTGTCTCATTTGCTCATACAGATCAAGAGCTTCCATGGCAAGCCCTTGCTGTGCATACCCTGCAATCATCGCAGTCCATGAAACCACATCTCGTTCATTCATGTCGTTGAACACCTGACGTGCATTCTCTATGCTCCCAGATTTTGCATACATGTCAACAAGGGCACTACCCACAATCGGATCCGATTCAATGCTACTTTTGATGATGTGGGAATGGAGCTGCTTGCCCTGTTCCAAGGCTGAAATGCTAGCACATGCATTTAGAAGCACGATATATGTAATCCTGTCTGGCTGCACATCTTCCTGTTTCATTTGCTCATACAGAACAAGGGCCTCCTTGCCAAGTCCTTGCCGGGCATATCCTGCAATCATTGCAGTCCATGAGAACACATCTCGTTTATTCATTTTGTTGAACACTTCACGTGCATCCTCTAAGCACCCGCATTTTGCATACATGTCAACCAAGGCACTACCCACAATCACATCTGACTCAAAGCCACTTTTGACGATGTGGGAATGGAGCTGTTTGCCCTGCTCCAGCGCTGCAATGCTGGCACATGCTTTGATGACAACAACAGATGCAACCTTGTCTGGTGCTATGCCTGTCTGTTGCATTTGCTGATAAAGATTGATAGCCTCCTCGCCTTGTCCATGAAGGACATATGCTGAGATGATAGCGGTCCATGAAAACACATTGTGTTCAGGCATTGTGTTGAATACTTTGCGTGCATCCAGCACACTTCCGCACTTGGCATACATGTCAACAAGTGTGTTTCCAAGGAAAATGTCTGAATCAAGTCTTGTTTGGACTAGGAGGCCATGCACTCGCTTGCCCTCTGCCAAGGCTTTCCTTCTGGCGCACCCCTTCAAAAGGCTTACATAGGTGTTAATTGGAACTTGAATATTTTTTTGAACGACGTGCTCCACCATATGCAACGCCTCTTTCAATCGTCCCTCCTGGCAGAGTTTGCTCAAATTATCACCATTGCCAAAGGAGTCAGGCTCCCTGCATCATTCATACAATAAGAAACATTAAAAGTGTAAATTTTGAAAGACCAACAACAAAGGAGAAATAGTGCACTGTCAACCTAGAGCTCCATAGTCCACACCAGGGTTGAAACCATACCATGATCTCAATCCACCACTAGATTGTATTTGACCCAATGCCATAGTGGCCAACTTTTCTTTTACCCACGGGGGGTTCAGCCAACCTTCAATCCATAGGCCCTCATGTGTGATCTTATGTTTGAAGTCCGGATACTTCGGACTTTTCTACGTAACAGGACACGTATCAGCAGACATAGCTTCAACTTAGGGAAAATGACCAATCAGCCTCAGTATACCATAGCACCATCAAAAAATCTTTCACTGGGCACACGGAGTCATTAGCCAAACCAACTTAACCCTGAAATAAGTCCAAATCCACCCGTGTAGCCTCACTTAACAAGTCATCTTCAATGGCGTTAAGATGGATAGCCACACCTTAATAAATCTGTTGTCCCACCACTGTGATGGATTTGAGAAAAATTCCTGCCAGAGCTGTTCCATTCTAACTGTTCTGCCTGCATTTTAAAAACCAGCATGGATTACAACTTCTGGCAAAATATGGATTAAGTGAATGTCCATGTGGCTTCAAAGCATCTCTGCCAATCCATCTCTGTGTGTCAGACAATGCAGATGAAAAAATAGTACGTGCACAGTGAAAGCATACCAAAAATTTCAGGTGTCGAAAAAATGGATTGCCCCTGTTGTTGACATTGCTCCATGGCAGCTAGCCTTGCACTTACCCCAGGAGGATTGAACCTATTGTCAATCCATAGCGCCTTCCTTGCAGTCTTATGCTTGAAGTCGGGAAATCTTGGATTTCTCTGAAATTAAGTATCAGCATGAAACCTGAGGAGCCATACCTTTAAGCAAATCTAAGGGAACTATCACGAACTCTTGGCATAGAGTAGACTGCAATCACAAAAGCTCCACAAGGTACTAAAATGATCACAGCTGTTGCAATTGGATAGATTGCAATCATCAAAACAGGGCTGGAACTTGAACAACCGATTCCAACAATCCTAATAGAACAAGCTATTGAGTTACTACGAGGACTGACGCAAGTCTGAGCAACAAAAGCACCAGGTCCCTGTAAGAGTAATATGGTCATGGCTTCAGAGAAAATTTCTCATTCTTCCTCATATCCCTAAAGTGTTTCAATAAATGAATGTCACAGAGTTCCGGCAGTTTCACCTTATCACTCCTATTGTCCCACCACTGTGAAGGATCTGAGAAGAATTCCTCCCAAAGTTGTTTTGTTCTCGACACTTGATCTGCACAACAGAGACAGATCAAGAATATCAGACTCTGAGATGAGGAAAGGGTCAAAGCCATTGAGGAATGTCAGTGCATTACGGTTGTGAACAAAGAGCTCTGCTTCACCCCGGCATTCAATTGACGAAGAAGGTAATGATGATTGTTGTGGAGCTTCCTGGTCGAGAATGGCAAACTTTGCCTGTAGCCAAGAGGGGCTAAACTTATCATTAATCCATAATGCCTTATTGGTAGTCTTATGTCTGAAGTCCGGAGCTTCAGGATTTTCCTGCAAAACAGACATCAATCCATTATTTGAAGCATCTTTCCAACTGAACTTCACACTATACAGCGTGTAATTATTGCAAACTGCCTTCCCTGCAGAAACCACAACTGGTAAAAGCGAAACTAAAGTGATTTATCAGCACAACCTTGACTAGACCCAGCTATAACGTCCCGCATATCTACCAGCCACATTGAGAGAACATACATAGCAGATTAGAGAGTCAGTCTAGAATCACACCTTATCAAACCTTTTGTCCCACCACTGCGAAGGATCCCAGAAGAACTTCTGCCAGAGCCGTTCTACTCCCGCTGCCTGGCCTGCGAGTCCCAAGTCAACCCAGCACATCAAAAGAGAGTTACAGGGTAGTAGTCCATCACGCCTAGCTAACTCACAAGAAATAACAGAAGAAGAAATAGCAACATAAATGGAAACCAGAGCAGAGGTAAAGTCTCACGTTCCTCCTCCAAGGCACATATCATCGAACTTCCTGCTGCTGCTGCCATGGGAGTATAGCGATTAGAATATGAAGAAGAAGAAGAAGAAAGAGCAGGAGAAGTGAGGGAAGCCGAAGATGAAAGGGCGTGGGGGTATTCATTTGCTGTAATAAGGGTGATTTTGAGGGGAGGGCACAAAAGGGCTGAAAATTGAGGAGGAGAATGAGGACGATCAGAATAATAAACAAGCAAGTGACGATGATGATGGCGATGGCGACGGCGATGATGATTTGGGCTGCTGCAACAAAGGGCTACGCCATCTCCCCCTCCTCCTGCTGCTGCTGCCATGCCTGCTTTGCTTTGCTTTCACAGAAATCCAGGATCATGCAATTATGTATATATTTTGTGTGGTTTCACATTCCTTTCCTCTCCTCTCTTTTCTGGCTTAGGGTTTAACTATTTGAATATATGCCTAAGCTTGTCAAAAAATATATATCAATAGCCTTGTTAGCATATAATAAGTAAATTATTGTGATCATTTGCTAGAAAACGAGGTGTCACTGTGGGTGAGTTTATGGGGGATGATGATTTCTTTGTAGCCATTTGTAACTCATAAATCTTCTCTTGTTTCGTTTGATCTGTTGAATACTTCAAGGCTGCAATATTCTATACATCACTTCACTCTCTTAAATTGTTTGGCTGCGAATCACTTTAGTACTAATGATTCAAAGTTAGTTGCTAAAAGATTTAACGTGACTTATGTCATTATAGCTTTGTTCAATTATTGATAGGCGTACTCATGCATTAGGAAAGAAGGCTCATTCCGCTGCGTTTGATAGTTCGTTCACAACCTTCGACTTATCGAATCGTCATTTCTTCTTTCAACATGGTATCAGAGTGATATCATTAGATACTTTTCATAGTATCAAATTCTTATTAGAGCACACTTGCTTTTATTCTTTGATTTGTGGTACCCAATTTCAGTATCAGATAATTTTGATTTCCAATTGTTGCATTGTACGACATCATTCTTAAGTCGTCAATTTATCGACAGACTACTAACTTCCAGATGGATTCTCAAAGTAAAGTCGTCTTATTGCAGACAAGCTGAATGGATCCAATAACTATGTGTGGAGACTTTGCTAATCGCCAACGAGTTGTGGGATGTTTTCATAGGTATCAAAGTGAAGCTTGAAGATGACACATCCAACTCAAAGTGGAAATCGAAGGATGGTAAAGCTTTTGCGCTTATTATTCTCAAGATATCAGATACTCAAATTGGCCACATATCTGAAGCTCAAACTTCAAAAAAAGGTATGGGACATCATGAGCTCACTATATGATGTGAGAGACGTAACTTCCAAGTTGCATCTCAGAAAAAAATTCTTCACATTCAAGATGTCGAATGGTGATTCACTTCAGAATCACGTTAACCAGTTTAAGAATTTCTTGCAACAGATGGCAACTGTAGGATCGATCATCAACGATCAAGACGCAATCACGACATTGCTTTCAAGATTGCCTTCTACATATGAAAACTGAGTGATGATCATATCGACACACTTAGATTTAACTCTCACTGGAGTTATCACTATGTTGCTGCAAGAAGACAATCGCAGAAGTCAAGACACCTCTTTGACTTCATCATCTCATGCTCTATATGTCAACAAAGGGTCAAAACAACACAAGAAAAAAAGTTCTAAGTAGTCCACATCAAATCAGAAGTCGACACAAAGTCAAGAGCAATTATCAAATCCATAATTGAAGAAGAAAGTGTTCTATAAGTATTGCAAACACACTAATCATGAGATCCAAGATTGTAGGGTATTAAAAGCAAAAAATGCCAATAAGCAACCAGATGGTTGAAAAACTTACTTTCAGGTATATGTCTGAAACAATGTGCTTCAACAACTTTATTTTGCAATAATCAAAGTGCTATTGCTTTATCAACCAACCCTTCTTTTCATCCATTCATTATCCAGTTTTGCAGTTTTATTCGTAGAGAGTCTACACAGTTTGCAGAAATACTCGAGAATCGCTCAATAGGTGGCTCCGACATATCAGACAATCTTCGACATATGAAAGTCGAAGAAGTCTAACATGTTGAAGGATGACGGTCACTGAATAGCCTAACATGAAGCTAAAGACTTGTCCTAACCAAGTTTGTAAGTAAATTTTTGGGAAGTCATAACTGGATGGATGACAGTGCATACGGCTAACTACCAATTGCGATCTACGACCTGATTAGCTGTCCTACTAGATGAGCTTAACTTGCTTTAGTATAAATGGATGGTTGTTAAAGACTTCTATATTCTTTAGAATTTTAGCTCTATTAGAGTATTGCTACTAGCACTTACTGCTTGCTAGTGGAAGTGCATCAGACAAAGTTTTTCAGAGACTCAGAGATAGTTTAGAGTACACAGTTTTTATCCATTATTGCTTTGTGCTCTCATCATCGGATTTGTACCTGCTAATTACTGAATCAATCTATCTTCTTATCATGTCTGAATGTATTCTTCTCTATAGTCATTTGTAACTAATAAATCTCTTATTGTTTCATCTGATCTGTTGAATACTTCAACGTTGCAATATTGTATAACATCACTTCACACTCTTACATTGTTTGGCTACAAAATCACTTTAGTACTAATGATTTCAAAGTTAGTTGCTAAAAGATTGAACGTGACTTCTTTCATTATAGCTTTGTTCAATTATTGATAGGCGTAGTCATGCATTAGGAAAGAAGGCTCATTCCAATGTACTCGATAGTTCGTTCACAGTCCAACTTACAGCGAATCATCATTCTTTTCTTCCAACAAAAGGTGACTCTCTTTGCTCCTTTGACTTGTTCGATTGGCTTTCTATTGTTTTGTGAACCTATCTTGAACTTGCATATATGTCTACAGATTCTTCATCTATAGGCAGTTTTCTGAGTAAATCACCAAGCTTGGGACTCTTTCATGAATACTTGAAAAGACTAACTAATAATATATATAGAGGCAACTGGATCAAATGGGATTTGAAGTGTAATTAAATTTCCAACACCTACTTCCTTCAACAACTCATTAGAGACATTCATCTTCAAGTAAAGTAAGCCTTTTTTTAGACCTTTTCTTGAATCACAGATAGTTTTTTGTGGGCTGTCAGGATCCATTCAATACCCAACACTATATCATGAGATCTTGGAGCACTAAGATAGACTCCATTCTCACTTTCCACAAGGAATAATTGGATGAGTTAAGTCTTTTTACTAGATTGGACCAATGAGTTCTACTTTATGAATGAAATGAGATCCTACTTATACTATTTGGGGTTTGCATTAGATCATCCGCAGATGAAATCCAATCCATTGAGATTTTGGAGCACTAAGATAGACTTCATTCTCACTTTCCACAAAGAGTAATAAGGTTAAGTCTTTCACCAGATTGGACCAATGAGTTCTACTTTATGAATGAAAATGAAAACCTACTTATACTATTTGGAGTCCATTGAATGCAAATGAAATCCAACTCCATGACAATCCTCCATCAATATTAGCCATAGATCACATCAACGATCTAGATCTTTTCTAGAAGTGCACACCAATAAGAGATGACTATATTATGCGCATATCATAGTGGTGAGTATCTTCTTGAAGCCTTATTTATATGTAGAGGAAGAGCCAAGTTTTTGGGTCTCTCTATAGGCCTTCAAATTGGCATTTGCCCAAAAATTGCATTTAGTATAATTTGCATATATGGCATGCAACACTTTCACAAGCTTGAATGCACATTCAAGAGCATGTGAATTTAGAATTGATACTACAGTTGACATAGGCATGAGGCCTAATATCATCAAGTTGAGTTTCCGTATAAAATTCCATAAATACCTTGTAAGCATGACATGTTTCAATGTAAAATGTTTTTAAGCGAAGATTATGCCTAATGACATTATCTTTTGTATTTATGTCTCATTTTTGGGACCTAGGTTGGTGTGAGCTAGAGTGTAGATTGAAACTTCTAGCACACTATTCCAAACCATTCTTCCAATACTAAACATCATTTATATTTAAAGCCTCTAGATTGTGTACCCATTCATCAAAACTTTTGTTTTCGTTTAGTATGTACTCTCATGCAAGGATTATTCCTCCCCACTAGGCTTTTAAACTACAATAATAGAACATACTTTGCCTAGCTTCCATCAATCTCTCCATCTCTAAGTGCTCTTTAAATTATGTTTTGCTAAATTGTTGATTTTATTCTTGCAAAATCTAGGTTGCTATACTATTGAAGACATGCCCAAATTTCATACAAATTCCTACTAAAAAAATGCCTTCTGTGGCGATAAGGAGGGAGAAAATGTGACATTTGAAAATATGGGATTAAAAAAAAAAGAAGGTAGCAAGTGACTAAGAGAGAATATGCAATTGTGAAGAGAGGGGGTGTCCGACTCAACATTGACGTTATGAGAGAAATAGATAAATATTGTGCCATGATATGATAAAGTGTATGTGGAGCGAGATGGATTTTCTATCCCATAAATAAAGAATGAACATGAGCTAATCTCTTTAATATGATTTGTTGTGAGATATTGTTGCTACAACTAATATTTATTCTAATTGCTCAAAATCCTATATGAAAATTTGTGTCAAGTTTGTTGAGAGAGAGAGAGAGAGAGAGAGAGATTCAAACCAACCTATTGTGTCAATGGAGGTTCCATTCATAGTACACAATGCTCACAAAGAAACAACACAGTGCTTATGAAGAAACATCAATGTGTTACAAGGAACTGGATGGTTCAAAATTCACTTCTTGTCTAAATAGTAGCTAGTAATGTGATTAGGAAAATTCTACAATATTTTGATATCCATTTGTTGATTGACTACTTACCTTTGAGATGCACTTTTAAAACTTTTGAAAACTAGATAGATATGGTACTCACAAAGATTGTTACTCTTGAAGATTGGATAGATCTCAAGGTTATTGAGGCAAGTTTTCTCACCAAAATTCTTGCTACGTGGTTGTATACTCTAGGCCCTCGCGTTGCACTTGTTGACATGTTTGGAGCTTTGATAGTGAGGTTTAGCAAACGCTACATTTGGGAACAAAAAATGCCACTACATTGTAAGTGCTCAAATGCACACATTCCTATTAAAACACTCTACATACAGATCTACTCATAGTTGCAGCTAATTCAAAAAAAAAAATTCTTGACACTTTACATGTACATTCTCGATTGACATGGTTTAAACCTATTTTGATTGTCTCTGCCTTTCAAATTGCAGAGCTTTAATTTCTTAAGTGAATTCCATTAAAACAATTTGCAAGTGCACTTATGAATTTGAATGGAAAGCCAGAGAGCTGTGAAAGCCGAGCTAACAAAAGGAAATGATTCAGCTTAATCGAGAAACGGTAGGTAGTACAAACACCAATGACGATCGACTTTCTGCTCGAATTTCGTGAATTCTGCTACAGTGCCACAGTAAATCTACACTTTCAAAAGTCCATGTATGCCCATACACATTTACAAGGCTAATCACTGAATCAGCCTTATGTTCAGAATACAGCATTCGCGGTGAGACAGCTAACTAACTCACTATCAGCACATCAAATGGCATTCCTGTATCCGTAGGATAATTTGAGTACCGAGATTGATATCATGACTGCCACCTTATTGAACATATCCTCAAGGTAATTAGAAAGGAACAGCACTACTCACACGAGGATAGACCACAGATACCGGATGAGACATAATGCGCCGCCCCTTGATGTGTCGAAAAGGATATACCAATGCACCCACTGGCCATTCAACCACCGCTGCAATCACAAAGGCCAGAAATGCGAGAGTAGGTCCAACTACTTTGCAGCGGCATGGATTTTGAGTTGTTCCGCATTGCACACAAAGGGGTACCCTGGCCAACATGATTCTCGTATTTCAAACAAAAAGCAAGGAACTATGTCAGATAAATTCAAGCACTTGTACAAGCTAGTTGTAGGTCAAGACAAGTGAGCTGCAACAGATGCAACAGGACACTGCAAGTCTTAGTAAGTATGAGAACACAAATGAAGAAGTGCAGGAAACAATATTGATGCAAGTCTCAGCAAGTCTGAGAACACAAATGAAGAAGTGCAGGAAACGATATTGATGCAAGTCTTAGCAAGTATGAGAACACAAATGAAGAAGTTCAGGAAATGGTATTGAGAATGATGCTGATCTCTAGAGAATTGAGCAGTTTATAACTCCGGCTTGTAGGAAATCCTGAAGGTGAGAGCTGCCAAAGAGTAAGCTCTTGGACTGGATGAAGAATTTGGAATGAGTGAAGGTGTATATATAGAGAGAGGGAGAGAGGAGAAGGAGACGAGGACTGAAGAGGAGCATGAGGTATGAGGATAGAGGAGGAGACAAGACTACAAAGGAGCAGATGTTTCAAATATACTAGGTACACGTGTGTATTGGGAATGGGCACACTTAGAAGCTGCCATTTGTCATATGAATTGGCTCCTCTATACTTCACTCTTTCCCAAGTGGCACTCTTAAGGCTGCCCACGCCTATCCAAACCCTTGCCTTCCATGACCTTGCCTAACTATGGTGATTGAAGATTCTTTGATCAAGTTTACAACATTTGTCGCAACGATTTAAGTGCCCATTGGGATGTGGGTCCGGCACCAAACTAAGTAGTGTGAGGATAGTAGCGTTGTAACTCACCGCGTCGTGTAAACACAAACAATATTTAAGTGAGGTGTCTGTTAGGAGTCCATTTGGGGTGTGGCCATTAAGCATCAAACAATGTGTACTTGATCACATTTTGGAACTTTACTCACCCAAGCACTCTCATAGTGAGGATAGTAGCCGTCTTACTCACCACGTCACATAAACACAAACAACATCCAAGAGGGGTGCATGTTTGGGGTGTGGGCCAAGCACCAAACAATGTGTACTTGGTCCCATTTGGAATACTACTTACCCAAGGAGTGTGAGGATAGTAGTGTTGTTACTTACCACATCAAGTAAACTCAAACAACATCCAAGAGGGGAGATAAGTTATAAAGAGCTTATGAGCTTGGTGTGACATCATTTGGGGACAAGTTGAGTCACACACATTCTATTGTGCAAGATTTGGTGCTCATAGTGGCATATTTTGATAGAGGAACTCGTAGAGGTAGTAGTGGGTAAGATAAATTAGGATAGGGCAAGAACAACAACTAAATTGTCTTCTATTCATTACATGGACTTTGGTATCATAGTAATGCATGGTATGAGTATCTAGGAGACATTGTGTGTGATAAGTATCTTGATGATAATAGAGAATGATGATTTGGTCTAAGTTATATGGTTATGAGGTGATAATTTGGTCTAATTGATCTATGGGCGATGGTTTGTGGTTGCCTCTTCTCAATATAAGATCAAGTTAGGACTCCAAGGAGTGCCTCATTAAAAGGACTATGGAAGAACAATTCAAGATTGGACATAATCTTTAGAGACTAAAGAGGGTTAACAAGCAAAGAGATTCAACCTTACACATACACATAAATTAGCACTCTAGATGCAAACTTATCATTGTTCATGCAACATGGGTGGGGGTTTAGTAATAGACACAGTTCATTGTCGATCAACCACATAGGTCAATCGGCTATATAGGTACAATGTTGAATAGAAGTCAATTGGTGGAATATATACACATGCTTGATAGTAAGAGAAAATCACATCACAAGATGGACTCTCATGCAAAAGGAAGGTCCACTGATTGGAAGTCATCAAGAGGGGCAACTCAATGAATTGGTGGTGTAAACACCAACAAACACAAGATGGGAATAAAAACAATATAGCATGATTTGTGAAGGGGCAAGGGAATATGGAGAACGCGAACGAAGAAGATAACAAGAATATTTGCGGAACAGCTCTCTCGCTATAATGTGCTGCTAGATGTAGAAGCAGTCTAATAGATTGTTAATGCTAAGTGTGGTCACAGGTCAAGCGCTCTATGCTCGACAGGATCTTATAAATTAGTTCACATCACAAAATAAAAATGAGCACAGTCCACCAAAGAGATTAGAAATGGTTTGAGGTATTACTGTAAATAAGATTTCAATGAGAAGTTCAATTCAAAAACTTTGGAGTGATAGTGCAACAAAATGATGTGAGTTCCTCAGTCGTCAAAGACAGTCATTCTCTGATCAGAAACTAAGGAGTCGTAGACATCTGTGTTCTGATCAGAGTGAGTGAACAAGCGTGATAACAGAAGTAAAGTACATTCAATCACAATAAGCATTCATCTATGTTGTACACAGATAGAAAGGAAGTATTTGGCTTGTGATGATAACTCTACATTGTGTACACAGTCAACCCGTAGGGAATGTTGACGTGAACGAGAACGTTGCAAATCTCTCTCACTTTGCATTTTATGTGGAGTGGCTTTCTCTCACTTCGTCTTTTTGGGAAGCGGTTGGAATGTTCCTTGTTCAAAATAGACGACCTTCGGAATTTTCTCTCTCTTTGCATTTTTTGAGAAAATGCAAAAAAATTGAAGGCATTAAAAGATAGTAAAGCTTTTGAACTGCACATAGATTTACTTCTTCAAAACAGTTGACAGGTAAAAGTCGAAGGTAAGTGTCGTATTTTTCGAGAAAGTGCAAAAAATGCGAACTCTGCGACACTTAGTCTATTTTTGCAGACTGTTGAAAAAGTAATGTATTTTTGCAGACTTGTTCTAAATGCAAGTTTGTGGAAGTCCTTGAAGATGGCCAAGTCTTCAAGGGTCTTCAAATAGTCGAACTTAACATTTGAACATGCATTCACTGTCCTAAACCATGCACTAACTCCAATGATTGTGTATGGGCCTCACAAGGTTATTAATTACATTACTGGCCTCGCCCAAAATAATGTGGCATAACCAATAATCTCAAACACTAGACTACCGTGTATCCAAGTCTAGGATTATGCCAAATCCTATATGCAGGACGTGGATGTAACTTAAGACTTCGTCATGATGGCATGACTTGCAACCAAAACCGACAATTTTTTCAAAAAACCATTTGTGGTTGGGAACGATTCATATTACTATTAGAGATTCATTAATTGTAGAATGGGGACGAAGAGTTTAGACTCTTATCTCCAAGAGCTCATGGATTCATGAATCAAAGTTCCATCATTGGATTCAAAACTGGCGGATTATCAGAACGAATGTAAGTGAAATTCACCATCAGACTTTTAATGATGTGGTATGGATTATGAAAGCTTATGATTCCATGGTGGTGGCATCCAAGAAGTAGTTTCAGGCTAATCCATTAGTGCTCAGACCAAAGAAAAGAGAGAAATGATTGTGTGACAAAATTCAGGTCAAATATTTTTACGAACTTGATCAAATGGCATCAAAACAGATGTCCCGGAAAAATACTAAGAAGTTGAATCTATGCTTTATTTGCAACAACCCTGGACATGTTATGAAATTTTCCTCAGAGTGAAAAAAGCCCACAACTTAAGTGATTGAGATGTCAGGTAAGAAAAATCTAAAGTTGGAAATTAATTTGATACATTGTGAGTGTGAATATTCATTTAGAACTACTTCTTTTTTGACTAATAAATTGTTCCATTCGAAAGACACATTTAGAGATCAAAAAGTCATTATTTTGGTGGATAGTGGTTCAGCTCATAATTTCATTAATTCTTTTCTTTGCTAAAACTCTAATTGGAATGGGAAGATTTGGACTATAACTGTTTTCATTGATAATTATGTTGTTAAGTAGTGAAGCTTGTTTTGTACATGGATAATAATTGACATAAATTGAGTCTTCCTCACATACTAACTCGCATGGTTTTGCATTGTGGGTTGGTGGCAGGTACCAGCTGAATGTCTTGAAATAAGTTTTGCTTTATGGTGCTTTTTGTACAATATTTTGTTTTTCAACTTTATATTCTACCTTATGAATAAAGGTTTCAAAGAGTTTGGTCCTGCTTAAGCAAAAGGAACCACGTGTATGTTTTTATATGTCTCTCTCTTCCCCCTCCCCGCCTCCCCCACCCCCCCCAAAAACACACACACACACACACACACACATGATGGCGTTACTCTTTTAGAGAGTTTACAAAATGTATTAGATCTTCTAATAACAATCTAGTGAGATGATTAATTTTTTTAAAAATTGTTTCCATGACGCATATCTAGACAATCAATGGAAAATTTGAAGGTAATATATTCTTTTAATAGCAAAAACGTTCCCTCCATTAGAAAGAAATTCACAATTGTGGGATCAAAAGAACTTGCAAAACAGATTTATAACAATTTTGTGTCACCTAAAATATTTTAGCCATAGTAACTTTGGTTTATGTCTAGAAACACAAAATGCCAATGACAAGAATTAGTAGAGAAAACTCAGGTATGTATATGGGAAACGAACTAGTTTCACTTGATAGAAAAAGTAGACTAGTCAACATGAAAAATTTGCATGACAAGCATGTGTATATTATTAAACTTCCATTGTGCACAAATCCAACATCATGATTTTTTATTGCATGCAATAAAGTTTGTCCACATTGTTGATTGAGTTTTTTTCAAAGTAAAACATGCCATCTATAAACAATCTATCTATTGTATTTTAGCCATGTCAATGTCTTCATTGATTTTGGACATACAACCAAGGAGATGTTGCCACATGTATTTTAGCTATATGGATCATCTATGATGTACAAGACAACCAATGACAATGTCCCATGTGAAAGATTGCATAAACTTCACACGTGTGAGAGTCTAGATATATTATGAAGATACGGTGGGCACCATTGTTCATAGCTTGTAAGCTACATAGAATTCGCACACATCCGTAATGGATAGAGATCACACACAACATTATCATAAAGAAGAATTCCAAAGCTAAACTCGAATCTAGTAGACCTTCTGAGAGGTGTTTCTTGCTATAAAGTTCGACCCTGGGTCAGTTGTTCTTGAGTTGCAACACCTTCTTCTTCCTCTGAATCACTTTGAATAATTGATTGTTGGAAGGAGATGAAATTGGATTTCAATATTCTATTGTATTTATAGCAGGAACATCATTTGTGATTTTGTCTTTAAGTCAATGAACTGATCTTAAAAAATTGTGACATCTCTACTAGTAAATTTTTTGGAAGTAGCAGGATCATACAACTTATTTGTGTTGTTAAAAGAACAATAACCCATGCTCCCGTAGCAAAGATGGTAACCATTAGAATTCTCATTACTATTTGTTGCTTTTATGATTGGAAAATGCTTCAACTTCATGTATTGAATTCTTAGAATCATTACAATAAAATAGAGTAGAAAAATAATGCTTGTTGAATGACATGTGAGAACTAGCCCCACTATCAATCCACCATGTCTCTTGGCTTGATCTTGGTGTAGATGCTACCATCAAGGATGTGTTGAAGCCATCCTCTTATTCCTCCTCTTGTGCAAGATTTCCTTGATCTTCACTCCCTTGTGCATTCTTCTTCTTATAACATTCGGAAGCAAAGTGTCCTTTCTTCCCACAAAAGAAACACTTTAGCTCCATCCTTTGCCTCGGCCTCCTTGCTTGGAACTTCTTGAAAGGATGAGTCTTATTTTTGCCTTTAGATGTGAAGTTTGCTTTCTCATCACCATTATGTAGTGACAAGGACCCCATTCTTATATTGAGGTGTAGAGACCTACACTCCTCGGCCACAAGAACATTATGCAATTTATCAATTGATGGAAGTTGGTCTTGAATAGCAGAGATTGGACTAGATTAGAGAGCTCATTAGGACATACTCTTGTCCATTTTCTCCACTTCCCCTCATGCTTTGCAAGACCAAATTCTTAGTGTAAGCACTCTTGAAGTGTTATTGGATTCATAAATGTTCTTTAGTGAATCCCGAGCCTATTTTGATGAGGTACAAGAAGCCACCTCCTTCAAGAGGTCATTGCTTACATTCAACTTTAAGCAATGTAGGGCTAATCTAACCTCTTCTTGTATTTTAGTTATTCTTGGGCAACTTGAGGCTCTTCCTCAACTCCAAAACAATATCAAAGAGGTCATGAACCAGAAGTAGTGATTCCATCCTCACTTTCCAAATGGAATAGTTGTGAGCTTTAGACCTTTCATAGATCTTTTAAAATTCATGAGAACTTTTCACACGTGTGAACTAGCTGCAAGTACAAAGGATCAAGAGGATGAATGATTGCACACTAAACTAGCTTCTATTCCAAAAACAATGAGATGGAAAACATTGGCAAGCTAGTTAGCATGAAGGCAAGAGCATTCATCACAATCTAACTATCATTACACCTCAAATGGATCAAATGGAAGCTTTACTTGAAGAAGTATATCTTGAGGTACAAACCCACCTTATTTATAATACAAGAGGCCTTCTAGAACTCGTGGAGAGAGAGAACAACCTAGATGCCACATTGCCTCTACCTCTCTACTAGATGACAAAAAGATAAATGGATAAGACTTGAGAATATCTCTTTTTGAGAATCCTTTGACCTACAAGAGTAGCCTCAAATGCTTCTTGATAGGTTCTAGACCTACACATCACTATGAAGACTAAAATCTAACTTGACTCTAATTGGAAAGTTACTAGACTAGTCTACCTCAAGTTTGGACAAACCCCAAAACTTGAGTCTCTAAGTTTAATATTATTTTAATTTTATAATATTTTCACACTCCTCCTTAAAATAAAAATAATATTTACAATACTAAGGACTTGGAGATCAAGCCAAGATTTGATCTATGTCTTTCAAAGTCCTCCTTAGCTAGAGGCTTGGTGAGTAAATCTGCATAACAATTTGAAGTTGATACATGCTCAAGGAGAATCTCACCATCCATAACTTTTTCTCTTACATAGTGGTGTGCTACCTCTATGTGTTTACTTCTTGCATGGAAGATTGGATTACTTGCAAGATATTGGGCCGAGATGCTATCACATTTGATGCAAGGTATTTCCTCCTCTTGAATGATCTCGAGCTCCACTAGTAATCTTTTGATCCAAATGACTTCCTTTGTTGTGATAGTCAAAGCCTTTTACTCGGCTTCACATGAGGATAGGGAGATAGTGTCTTGCTTCTTAGATTGCCAAGAGACAAGATTACCTCCAAAAAATATTGTGTAAGCACTTGTGGACTTTCTATCCACCTTATCACCTACAAAATCTGAATCTGAAAAGGCAACAAGGCTTAAATCATGTCTTTTAAAACAAAGTCCATAGTCTTGAGTAGATGCAACATATCTCAAGATCCTCTTCCTCTTTTTCCAATCATGGATCTTTGGATTTTGCATGCTTTGACTAAGCTTATGCACACTAAAACTAAGATCAGCCCATACATGTTGCAACCCGAGGGCTTCATCAAGGATGGTGAGGAGGACAAGGTTTGCCACTTAAGGAAGAGCCTATATGGCTTGAAGCATGCACCTAGAGCTTGGTACTCTAGGTTGCATGATTTTTTCTATTCTCTTGGATTTGTGATTAGCTCTTATGAGCCCTCTTTGTACATCAAATGTAATGATGGAAAGATCATCATTTTAGTACTTTATGTTGATGATATCATATTGACAGGAAATGATGGTAAAGGCATAAGAACTTTGGGAAATGAGCACATATGGCTCCCATTGGTGGATCTGGATGACTAGGCACTCTTCACATGTGTGAAGGCTTGTTGGACAGTACACAACTCGTGGATGTACTTGATCTATAAAGGGATCAACCAAATTAATGAGAAGTTGATGTGACATTGGCAATTTCTAGTTTTGCTTGTATTTTTCACATTTGTCTTGTGTTTTTGTGATTGAAATGCATTTCTAAGTTTGAGTACTTTACTCTCTGTAAACATGCCGTACATGTACTATCCTCCACACGTGTGAGGCCACTCATCCAAGATTTTAATCATTTGATCGATTGCTCTTGCTTAAATCATAGTGTAAAGCATCTAGATCAAGATCTAACACCTAGAACTTGATAGATCTTTGGATTAAACAATCAATAACTCTTAATGATTGATAAGTACAATCATAATTGTCCTTAAAATTGATAATAAATAGATCACCCACCAAGTCGTTAAAGGGAAAGACACCATATGAGCAATGGTTTGGAAATAAATCATCTTTGAACCACTTGAGACTATTTGACTATGTTGCATTTGCTCTTATTCCTTATGCAAAAAGAACAAAGATGGATCAGAAGTCAGTGAAATGCATGTTGGTTGGTTGGATATGCAGAGGATGCGAAAGGCTACAAAGTCTATCATGAGGGGTCAAACGAAATCTACATCTTTAGGGATGTAGTATTTCATGGGGAAGAGATCTATCAGCTCAAGATGGATGCTAAGATTGGAAGATCCAATGACCCACAAATCTTATATATCACCATTTATCAGGGACAACAAAGGATAAAGAAGGTAATTAGAAACCAGAGAGAGAGAGAGAGAGAGAGAGAGAGAGAGAGAGAGAGAGAGAGAGAGAGAGAGAGAGAGAGAGAGAGAGAGAGAGAGAGAGAGAGATGTGAGCAGTGTTGGAGAAAACACAATTCTATCGTTTTCATTGGGCCACATCTACCCCAATTTTTTTAAGAGTACTTGAAAAGCATTGCAAAGTGGGAGAAAGAGAACCTTCTAGAAAGAGAACCATCTAGAGAGAGAAAGAGAACCTTCTAGAAAGAGAGAGAGTATATAAAACAGAGCAACGTGATAGAGAGGGGGGTGCGAGAGAGAGGAGCATAATTTTTTTTTAATTTTAGGGTTTTTAGGGATAGAACCAATAATAGCAATAATCTGGGTTGAGAGAGAGAGAGAGAGAGAGAGAGAGAGAGAGAGAGAGAGAGAGAGAGAGAGAGAGAGAGAGAGAGAGAGAGAGAGAGAGAGAGAGAGAGAGAGAGAGAGAGAGAGAGAGAGAGAGCAATGGAACTTATAAATGAAGAAAATGAAATACAACTAGAGGTCATAATAAGAACATCAATCAGAACTAAAATAACACCTTTAAAGTTCAGGGACATGATCTTGATGGTACGTGAAGATACAAGGGAATCCAATGAGCACAAAGCAACAATCAGAAGCATGGCATGGGACAGCTGGAAAATTGCAATGTAGGAAGAAATTGAATTGATTCAAAAGAATGGTGCATGGAAACTAGTAGACTGCCTGAAAAGAAAAAAAATTGGCTCTAAATAGGTTTTCAAGGTTAAGTATGATGCTGATGGGCAGATAAGCAAGTACAAGGCAATAATTGTAGCAAAGGGATGCACATAGGTTGAAGGAATAGAATACGAGGACATGTTTACCCATGTAGCCAAAATAGGATCTATAAGAATCCTATTAGCATAGGCAACTATGAATGATTTTGAAATATGCCAAATGGATGTCAAAACAACGTTTTTGAATGGAGATTTACACGAGAAAGTCTACATGAAAGAACCATAGGGTTTTGAGTTAAACTTGGTGTGCAAGCTGAAAAGAGCAATCTATGGTTTGAAACAAGCCTCTTGATCATGATATGAAAGAATCGAAACCTACTATAGTAGAGAATGGTTTAGCAGGTGCAATGCTGGCACAAGTGTATTCTTCAAGGTAGAAGGAGAATGTATCTTGGTAGAAGTTGTTGGGTTTATATGAGGCAGAATGATTACTGTGAAAGATTCAACTAGTTTTATCACATTTTGCAATATTTCCATATTTGGAATATTGAGGCCAAAACTTGTTTTAGACTTAGAGGTTGACTTTTCAAAGTTCATTAGTCTAAATTTCATTTGAATAAACACTTTTTGAAAGTGTGGGAAAGATAGAGTGCGAGTCTGAGTAGATTCAATTTGAATAAGTTGGATACATTGAATCTAGACCCAAAATTGGTAGGGTTAGCATTTTGGTGGGAAAGCCAAGTGGCCAAATAGGGTTTGGACCTGCTATAAAAGGATGTAACTTGTGGAGAGAGTCATCTTCTCTCTTCTCTATCTCATTTCATGCTTATACATGGTTCTCTTGGGCTCTACTATCCATTGGTGCACTCTCTTGGTGATTGCTTGCAATTCTATGTGTAGAATGATCTATATTTGCTAATTTTGGATCCACACGTGTGAAATACAGTAGCTTTCTGGTTTTGTACGGACAGCAATAGTACATAATCATTTCATTCAAGTTTGATCAAGTTCTATTAGTGTTTGCATCTCAAATTGTGTGTAGATGCTGATTTTTCTACATTGGTGAGATTGGTAGTGTATTTCTCTTTCTAACCAAAGATCATTCAAGTAGATTGGATCTTAAGGATCTGAAATCTTTCACATGGTATCAGAGCTTGTGTTTCAGGTTATGAAGGAGGAAATCAGATCTATCAATGATTTGGTGAAGATATCAAGTCTAGAGCATGCTAGAGAGGATTCTACACCAAAATCGGATTTTTTGCTTTTGTAGATTGGATCTTTTGTAGATCAAAACACTAAATAGGTCAATATACTTGCTCAATTCCGATCTTTGAATTCACATGCTGGATTTGGCTGATTTTTGGATCATTGGTTCAGCCGAAGTGATGGCTTATAGATTGCATATCAAATTTTCAGCATTTGCATGTAGATTTGGAATAGTCAATTCTTTGTGATTTTGTCAAAACCCTAATTTTGATTGGATCTCTAGATAGTGAGGTTGCTGGACTTCATTTGAGTGTGTTTCAATCTTAGGAAGTGGCAAAAGTCATTAGATTGAGGATAGATCATAGGTTGATCAAGATTCCATGATTCTATGTGTTGATTTGCTTGGATAAGTGCTAGAAGAGAATTTGTGAGATAGTTTCAAATCTTGGTGATTTCTTTTGAAAGCATTTGTTGTTGTTCAAAGGAGTGCTTTGTGCATTGAAGCAGGTTGAAAGAGAAGATCAGGTAATTGCTACATGGCAACCTCAATGGAGTCATGTTGGAAGCCAATGATAGGCTTACCTCAAGTAACTATTCATTATGGAAAGTAAGGATGGAGTCACTTCTTGAGATGAATGATGTTTTGAATATTGTTTTAGGCTTGGAGGAGATACCAGCAACACAACAAGATCAATTGAGTTATGACAAGAGGGCCAAGAAGGCTCTACACATGATAAAGATGAATGTTACCAATGAACTTCTCAAGGAAGTTGGTAAGTGCACATCATCTTTGGAAGCTTGGAATTCATTGAAGAAGCTTTATGAACCCAAGTCTACTTCTAGAGTGTTGACTCTAAGAAGGCAAATCTTTTCTTGTTTGCAAAAGAATGAAGAAAGTCCAAGTACTTTTGTTTTGAGAATGAAAGCATTGAATGATGAGTTAGCTTGCATAGATGAAAGCATTAAGGAAGGAGAGCTTATTCAAGTGATTCTTAATGGCTTGTTGGATGCTCATGATAACATTGTTCAAAGTATTGCTATTCAAAAGACTTTGCCAAGTTTGATGGATCTTCAAGAGACCTTGATCAATGAGGAATATAGGCTTCAAGCAAGAGGTGGATCTACATCGACACTTCAAGAGGATGCTATGTTCACAAAGGGCAAATTCAAGGGCAAAACCAAAAGCAAGTGGTCTAAAGGGCAAGATCAAGTGGATGCTTATTCAAGTGGCAAAAAGAAGGATAGATCAAAGCTCAAGTGCTTCTATTGTGGCATCAAAGGACACTTTGCAAGTGAGTGCTACAAGAAGAAGAGAGATCAAGGAGACAAGCAAGGTAATCTTACTCTTGATGAGGATGGTTTGGATGTGCAGGATGCAAATGATGATGCTTTTGTGATGTCTTCATGTATGCTTGCTAATGATGGAGATCTAGATCCTTGGTGGATTGATAGTGGAGCAAGTTCACACATGACCTTTCACAAAGAGTACTTCACTTCTTTGTTGGCATATGGAGATGACAAGAGGGTGATCTACACGGCCAATGATGGTGAGTGTGCAATCAAAGGGATTGGCACATTTCCTATTTCTCTCTCTACAAATAGGAATGTTCATTTGGAGGATGTCTTGTTTATTCCATCTATTACCAAGAATTTGCTTAGTGTGAGTCAAATGCTAAGTAAGGGCCTCAAGGTGGAGTCTGATGGAGATGCTTGTTTGATCAAAAGGAAGGATGTCTTGATTGGAAAAGGTAAAAGACAAGGGAAGTTGTTCAAACTTGATGCTTGTGTTATTGCTAACCAAGTTGAATGCGGTGAAAGGCCATAGGAGAAAAGAGAGGTTTGATCTATCTATGATTCAAGGCTTTCATTTCTTGCCAGGTGGATTTATGATTCATTTATGATAATTATTGGTTGTCTTTTATTGCCTGATGCATGATCAATTATCGCTTGATGATTTATGGCTGTCATTTCTCGCGAGGATTTATAGTAATGTAAGCAAAGCGCATCGTGTAGCGTTCAGTATTGGCAGAACGCGTGAGGTCAGCGAGTGGTTGTGGCGATTGCTACAGGTCAAGGCGGTTGTTACAACTGGATGTGATCGTTACGTCTGTGGACGAATGTGTGCTGGTTGCGATTGCATGCGGAGGTACTGAGGTGAGTTATGTGCGGTGGGTGTATGGTAGATGTGGTGATGATGATAGACGGGTGGGGTGTGTTTGGAATCTGGCGTGGAGTTGGTCCGGCTGAGATTGGTGTGAATTGCTCCGGTCGAGATTTGACCTGGGCCTCTGGTTGAGATTTTAGCTTGGCCACTGGTTGAGATTTCAGTGAGGCCTTCGGTTGAGATTTACTTAGGGTCGTCGGTTGAAATTTAACAGTGGCCGTCGATTGAGATCTGACACAGGGTCGTCGGTTTAGATCTGACTGAGGGTGTCGGTTGAGATCTGATTGAGGGCATCGATAGTGATCTGAATGAGGGCGTCGGTTGAGATCTGACTGAGGCCATCAGTTGAGATCTGATTGAAGGTGTCGGTTGAGATCTGAGGCAGTGCATCAATTGAGATCTGTCAGATTGTCTTCGGTTGAGATCTGATGTAGTGCGTCGGTTGAGATTTGCTTGCAAGTGATTGGCGAGTCTAACAGCTCGTGGATTTGGGTAATGATGTAGCCAACGATGTGGCTCTATTCAGTTTGTAGGAACTCAAATAGTTTTACAATTTGGATTTTGTTTGCAGAGATCTGAGTGTGGACAATGTTGTTGTTCTGTGTGATGTAGAATGCATTAGGATTCAAGTAGCAACGGTGTCAAATATTGACAGATCTCCTACTCCAGAGGATCTGTTGGTTTTCTTATTCTTTTTGTTTTACTTACTCAAAATCGTTTCCGCCTGTTACCAGGCTTCAGGGCATTCGTTATGTGTGCTCTTGATATTACGATGCCAAGCTAGGCAGAAGGGATAGATTGACGTTGTAGTATATTTTTGTCCTGCCTGTTAGAGGACTACTCATGGTCATCTCTCTTGAACGCACTTACATTCATACATAGATGCAAGCCAAGAACGCTCATTCACAGATCAAACTGCAGCCCAAATGAACATTCTGTAGATTCTATAGCTACCTACTCTAAAACAAACTAAATCAGAGCCTGCATTTCACTAACACTGAGCTACACTTGCATAAATTGACAAAGCAAGAAACAAAAATTAATCTACAGCATTTTAGAAGTCCAAGAATCAAGAAACCAACCAGTCTATTGATTCCTGGGCATCCCAAGAACATCAAGAACTGGATTGTAAACAGATATGCAAGAACTACACCACAAATCCAGCCTATTTAGTTTACCTGAATGCTGGTTCCTACAATCGCAATCGTAGTCTCTCGATTGGGGTCATTCTCTCCATATTGTGGTTGTATTAGGAAAGGTCGTGGTCACAAGGTCACATAGTCATTTGGTCGCAGTCCCCTTCACATTTGCCTAGGCCCTTGTTGAACTCTCCCTATTGTGGTTGCATTAGAACAGGTCGCGGTCACAAGGTTGCATAGTCACTTGGTTGCAGTCGCCTTCACATTTGTCCAGGCCCTTGTCATAGTTCCATTTTCCTAGGTCGTTGTTGCACGTGCCTAGTCTTAGTCGCGGTGAGTTGGGGCACGATAGCAAGGTCTAGTCTTTGTCATGGTGGGCTCAAATGCCCACAAGCTGGTCTTTTTGAAAGTTCGAAATCGAAAAATAATTTATTTAAGGACCCAAATCATAGCATAACAAACATCTTTGCGAACTAGCGATCTTGCATGCTTCCAGAATAATCAAACCTTATGTTTGGCATTTTTCTATAATATCTTGTATAGTCATCAGTCACTACTTTTGGACAGAGCTAAAAAATGCATTTTCTTATTCTTGTTATCTATGCTCAACATAGCTCTGATGTCTTTTGTTCACACTTTGCTATGTTGAGCATAACAAAGAGTTTGAGTTTTGATTTTCTTCTATCCTTGTCATAGCATTACCCTTGTAATATCTCAATGTATTCTTTTTGTTTTCAAGTAGCAGTTAAAACAATGTTTGAAAAATGTGTTGGATGTGGTTGTAGAGGGAAAAGATGTAGCCTTTTCTTTTTGTAGTTTGAAGCTAGTAACATTGGGATGTGACAAAATAGCTTTTTCCATTGCCCTCGTTAACAAGCCTATCACTAACACAAGAACACAACATGCAAATATCCATGCAACATATAAAGGAGGGCCTGAGATGGATAGAGACGTAGATACTAGCATCCACGCGAACATCATTTTTGGTAAAAATTGTATATCCACGGTAGGAAATTGAAATATTTAAATTGCGTGGATCTTTCCCAATCATTCTTGGCGAGGCAGTCGTCCCCGACTCCGAATACTGCCGCAAGCAAAGACATTTTCACGTGGACAATCCACACATGGATTATCCATGCCATAATAAATCCCAAAAAACCGCGTGGATACCGTGTGGATAATTTTTCAGGAGTGAATTATCCATGTTGTGGCGGGTATATTTCCTAGCCTATTCTCAATCCAAGATCCAAGCACTCAAGCATCAAGAAGATGAAGTTAGTTGTCACGCGTAGGTTCAATCCCATGAGAGCGATAACATATCTCAAAATTTAGCATGTATGGAAGATCCACATCTAACTCTAACATCCATTAACCCTAAGCATTAACACTACATCCTTTAATCCTATAATCCACAATGAGATAGATGCTTGCTTCTCTCTCTCTCTCTCTCTCTCTCTCTCTCTCTCTCTCTCTCTCTCTCTCTCTCTCTCACACACACACACACACACACACACACACACACACACACACACACACACACAAAAGCATAAGAACATATAATCCGAATAGTATTCAGATCCAACAATTAGTAAATATAACAAAAGCATGAGAGATAGAGAAAAAAGAATAGAGATCAAGGACATTCACTAGTCCATTCCATAAGAGAGCCAATCTGCTTATATTGAAACGAAGATTTGAACATGAGGAGCAACTCGAGTTTGTCCCTATTTATAGTGCAGAGGAGGGCCTTAGCCTCAAAATCTACCTCCCGAACTATTCAAGTTTAAAAGAGAGTGGGAATCCATTCAATAATTGGAGGGAACCAATTTGAATTTGAATTTGAATTTGAACCAATTTTGGTGGGAGTCCCAACTTTATTCACGAACTTGACATTTAGGCCCTGCCTAAAGTTCTTTTATTGACTTTCTAATTATCAAATAACTATGTAATCATCGGGTTGGACTTACACACGCAGGGTGCCAAATCCCTCTCACTTATTAAGTAGGGTTAGGGTTGTCTCGGGATCCGCAAACCCTCCAACAGTATCCCCCACCAAAACTGGTGGCGGTCCCATGGCACCTGCCTCGAAGCTTGAATACAAATTTTCAATAATAGCCATATGAGTCCGGTGGCCATTCATGATAACCTTGTTCATTGACAAATGGATAGTCGACACCATCCAAAAAAGCATCCCAAGATAATGTTTGTTGATGTTGATCCTTGTAGATAGGTGCAGCTGCTAGCAATGCCATTGTTGAAGCTAATGACAAGATTAAAGAATTTTTTTTTTGATATTTTTTAAATTTTGTAGCTTCCTCAGTACGTAATGAAATAAGAAAAAAATCATATCTTTGAAAAGCCCTTTCAATGCTCTACAACTCTAGTCATTCAGATGGAATTATAGAGAACAGAATGTTGAGCGAAAAATGAATCAAACAGGGCAAAAAAATAAAAAAATTTGGAAGTTTCTGTTTTTGAAAGGTTTACAAAATTCTGTGGCCAACTTCAAAAATTTGGAACTTGCTCAATACTTAACGAAATCCAAAAACAATGGGTAATCGACACCATCCAAGAAAACATCCCAAGATAATGCTTGTTGATTTTGATCCTTGTAGAAAGGTGCAGCTGCTAGCAATGCCATTGTTGAAGCTAATGACAAGGTTAAGGAAATTCTAATTTTTTTATATTTTCAAAATTTTGTAACTTCCTCAATACTTAATGAAATGAGAAAAAAATTATATTTCCAGAAATCCCTTTCAATGCTCTACAACTAGCTATTCAGATGGAATGATAGAGAACACAAGATTGGGCGAAAAATGAATCAAACAGGGCAGAAAAATATAAAATCTGGAAGTTTCTGGTTTTTGACAGGTTTATAGAATTTTGTGGCCAACTTCAAAAATTTGTAACTTGCTCAATACTTAACAAAATCCAAAAACAATTCTATGAATAGAAAGCCCTTTCCATGCTCTACAATAGAATTACAAAGAGTAGAAAGATGGGCAGAAATTGAATAAAAAAGAACAGAAAAATAGAAAAACAGAATTTCTAGTTTTTGAGAAGTTTACAAAATTTTGTTGCCAATTTCAAAAATTTGTAACTTGCTCAATACTGAACGGAACTCAAAAACATATGGCTAGAAAGCCCTTTCAATGCTCTACAACGGTGCCTATTCAGATTGAATTACAAAGAACAGAAAATTGGGCTAAAATTGAATAAAAAAGAGTAGAAGAAAAACAGAAAATACAGTCCCCACTCATTTTTTGAATGTTTTTGGACATAACTCTTTTAAATCACATCCATAATGCAAAGCTAATCCTAGCATGCCAAGACCAAGATGCCTAAATGTAAGCTAACCATTAACACTACGATCCACTAACACTACTTCAGTGAAGTAAAAACTTACTTTTCTCTCTCTCTTTCTCTCTCTCTAAAAGTATAATAAAGATAAATCCCAACAACTAGCAAATCCAACAATTGATAAATCCAAAGAAAGCATGAGAGATGGAGGAGGAAAGAAGAAGAGCAAGGACATTCCCTATCCAAACCATAAGAGGCTCTATCGCTTGTATTGAAATGAAGAGAGAACATAAGGAGCAACTCGAGTTTGCCCCTATTTATAGTGGAGATGAGAGCCTTAGCCTCAAAATTCTATTGGCCCATTTCTACCTCCCTAACTATTCAAGTTTAAAAGAGAGTGGGAACCCATTCAATAATTGGAGGGAACCAATTTGAATTTGAATTTGAACCAATTTTGGTGGGAGTCCCAACTTTATTCAATAACTTGACATTTAGGCCCTGCGACATTAAAAGTCCTGCAAAAAGGCCTAAAGTTCTTTTATTGACTTTTTAATTATCAAATAACTATGTGATCATCGGGTTGGACTTACACACGTAGGGTGCCAAATTCCTCTCACTTATTAACTAGGGGTCAAGTATAAATGCAAGAGTGAGATTTGCAAAACAATGGAGATAAAATTATCGAAAGAAAAAAAGGATCAACAAGAAGAGGAATATTAGACAAGCATTCACTTAAGAGGTAAATCAAAATGACATTCATTTCTATTCTACATTGCATAGAGTATACATTGCGTTACGTCATAGATTTTATTTCTATTCTACATAGATTATACATTGCATTCCATCATGAAAATCATGTACTTGAAGATCAATTTACATTGCATTCAAATCATAAATAGACTATATATTGCATTTAATTCATGAATAGATGCATTTGCATCCAATGGAAAAATATGCATTCAACATTTTTTAGTCCCAATTTTGTAGTAACAAAACATTTATATTGATGATAAAAAAGAGTACAATTTCAAAAACGTGAGGAGGAAATCAATGTTCTCTTGACCCATTGCCTCGTTCAAGGCCTTACATTTTGTACTCGTATTTAATTCATACATAAAAAAAAAGAGAAGAGATCATTATGATCGCTATCATTATCTCTTTCATCGCTTCCAGCTTTGTCTTGTAGGTTCACATCGACGTCCCCATCATCAAACTCCCCTTCACTTTCATTTACACCCTCCTCGGGGTTTTCCGGTACATATCCTCTCTCAACATTCTATTCTACATCTTGAACACTTGTAGACCATCAAAATGAAGGTACAAACAAATAAAAGCAATTGATAATGAACTAATCCACCTCCAGCCATTGAAAACAAATCTGCAGGTCATCATGATCTAAAACCCTAGTCTAAATCTACATATCTCTCAACTTCAAAAGTGATTCTCTATAAATAATGCCCCGGTGTTCCATCCTTGGACTTGAAAGATACTGATTTAATTTGCACATTGCATTTGCTTTATCATGTCGGATACAAAGCATGGCATATGCAAGAGATCCTAGAAGGCTCCCATAGGGATATTTCTCCATTTTTGTCTGCTCAGCTTCATCTTGTGGAAACATGGTTTTACTCAACTTCAAAACACTTTCCATAGGTGTTGAGACATAATGACAATGTCCCATCTTGAATCTATTTAAATTTGTTTCTATGTATCTCTTTTGGTTTATTCTTAGTGTCCTATTCATCCTATCTCTTTCTATGTGTATTTCAAGACAATGATGTATTTCACCTAGGTCCTTCATATTAAATTCGAGTCTCAATTTTTTTTTACATTCTTTCATCATTGAAATTGTGTTGGATATGAGAATTATGTTATCTATATATATCACTGTTGTTTGAGTTAATCTTCACTCCTACTCACCTAAACACATTTCTTGAGCACTACATATCCTCTCTCTACAACGACAACAATCTTACTCGCTTAAATCAAACAGTCTCCACTTAAAGCAGAGCAGGATCAACTCGACTTCATCGACGTCGACTTCACCGACTCGACTGAAGTCTATTGACATCCCAACTTCGACTCCTTCGACATCTTCTCAAGGGCGAACAAGTTGAATCGACTCATTCAGCACCTTCGACAATTGTCAACTATCACTAGCCAAATGGAGCTCATCGTCTACTCTGTACACTACAGATTGCATCACCGTTCATTGTGTAGTAACTGCATCACTTCATGACTGTTACCCGCACATGTGCAATCTTCATGACCACTGCAACTGATGCATATATACATATAATAAATCAGTAACGAAACAGAATGAACATATATTCCATATACCATACATTAGTCAATAATTAGTGTTAGTGTGAATCAGAGTTCCTCCGTGAACTCCCTTGTATCAGACTATCTGATTCCATGATATATCGTGATAATATATCGTGATTCTCCTTCAGTACCTGTCCAATGCATAAAACCAATTTAGTTAAATATGAATTATGAACCAGGGTAAGAAATTAAACTTAGTTAATAAAGAAAATAATTCACCATATATCATTTTCGGACTGGCCACTAAATTTGAAGTCTCCTTGGTCCACTGTTTGTGATAGTGCACCATTCATGAGAGTTATACTAACTCTCTCCATCTTCCGCCCTTTCACAATCTCTGATTCATCTAACTTAAGTACTATGATTATTTTACCATTCACCTTTTCTAAGGCTATATCATAAAATGTGACCATGTATGTTAACAAGTGATTTAGATCAAAAAAGAAGTTGTTTGATGAATTATATTAGATCTTCCATCAGTTTCATACACTTCCTCTATATGAAATGGGGTGCCAATGATTTTATGCATACTTAAGTTCAATGTATTCCTCTCTGTCTTCAAGTGATATGTATGACCTAGGAATAAGGACTTTTCTAATTCGAACTTTCTTAAAGGCATCCCTATAAGTTGAAATATTGCTGAATATGCTTCTTTGCTAATACCAGCAAAATCATAGGCACCCTAAACTATAGTTTTATCTAAATTTTTTGAATGTCTAACATCAAAGACTTTGCAATTTTGGATTTTACATTGAAATTCCTATTGTTCATTGTGATACACTTAGTGGATTTTTCTGTCAACATTGAGCCCAACGACATTCCAATTGATGCATTGTCCTTTATATTTTGATGAGATACTAATGCAGATTTGCAAAAAAAAACCAGATAGTTAGCAAAACAACATAGTAGTAGAAATAAAACCATATGTCACTAATCAAGTTACAAAAAAATAAAAGTATGCAAGGGTCTGAAGATCCTTCAACTTTCCCGCTTTTGCTTCTTATTCCTAACCTCCTTCTTCTTAGCCTCTTCCACATCCTTCAGTAATTGCAAATTTTCCATATGAATAGATTGTAAGATTGATTGCATTTGATCTAGTTCTGATTTGATATTGAATGCTATCTTTTGTAATGAATCATTATTCTTCTGTAATGATTCATTATTTCTTTTTTAAGTTGTTCCTTTTCCTCTAAAGTCTTTTGGACATGACAATTTTGTTTTTTGATAAAAAGAGAATATGTGTATCAACTCACATTCTAAAAAGTGAATTTTTTTCATTGAAAACTGATTTCCATAGTTTTGCAATCTCTCATAATATCCTAATAATCCATTATGCCCATTGCATATCCATATTACTAGATTAGTTATTGAAGAGAATGTGGGATGAGTCAATGTGCTAGAATCTTGAGGATACAATGATCTGTCAGTCCACAAATCCAAGCTCTTTTTTCCTTCTACCCTATAACGGGAATGATCAGCAGCAGATTTTGGAACTCCTTTGCCTCCTCATCTTTGTATGGATGCCAAATCATTAGGAATATCCAAATGTAGATGTCATCAAATAAATCAAGACAAAACAAAACAAAGTACTTATCTTTAATTATATTATATACTCTGTCCCTCATATTTTCAGTCCGATGTAGTCTAATGTGAAGATGGCATTCATATTTGGAGATGGTGCTTAAATTTTCATTCCAGTGGAGGGATGCTTTTTTCCCTGACTTGAATTTGTGGATGGCGGTCCTATTTTCAAATTTTGACAAGTTAGACTGTGAATAGCTTAGAGTTGTTAACTGTGACTATAGACACTATGGTTAGATCGTTGGGATTAAAGTGGCCTCGGGAGTGGTGGGGGCAAGCAAATTGACAATATTGTTTTTTTTATTTCGATATTTTTCTTCATCCTACATGGCATGCCTTGAAGGATCTTTTTGATATTGAGAACTCCTCTAATGTATCTCTCAGACATTCATCAGTTATGATGAACCTGCCTCAGTAGCAGAAGCACTATCGAGTTCAAATGCAGATAACTGGCACACAACCATGAATGCTGAGTATAATTCATTAAAGAAAAACATGACCTAGCATCTTGTTATAACTCCTCTAATGTATCTCTCAGACATTCATCAGTTATGATGAACCTGCCTCAGTAGCAGAAGCCTTGTTGAGTTCAAATGCAGACAATCGGTGCACAACAATGAATGATGAGTATAATTCATTGAAGAAGAACATGACCTAGCATCTTGTTATAGCTCATCTTGATGCAAAGATTATAGACACTAAGTGGCTCTTCAAGTTGCAGCTTAATCTAGATGGTTGCATAACCAAATGGAAAGCTCAACTACTCGTCAAAGGATATGAACAAACTTATGAAATTGACGATGAGATGTTCAGTCCAGTATTAAGACTTCAGTCAATTCGATCACTACTTGCTATCGCAGCTGCCGAAGATCTAGAAGTCCACCAGATGGATGTTCAGACAACATTCCTAAATGGATACATACAAGAAGACATCTATATTTATTAACCCAAAGGTTACGACCTTCAAGGCCAAGAACACAAGGTATGTAAGTTGCAAAAAGCTCTTTATGGGCTAAAGCAAGCTCCAAGGGCCTGGTTCGATAGAATCAATTGATTCTTGTTGCAACACGACTTCATTCTAAATTCCACGGACTCTAATGTTTATCTCAAACACATAGGCCCAAGCTATGTTATTATAGCTCTATATGTTGATGACTCTCTGATCATTAGCAATTCAAATTAGTTACTTCATGAGACAAAATCGCTATTGTCGAAGAAATTAGAAATGACCAATTCAAGCTAAGTGTACTACCTCCTCGGGATCGAGATATCTTGAGACAAAGCAAGCAGAAGGATTGTGATAAGCCAAGAAAGGTATCTTAACTAGTGTACTTTATAGGTATGGCATGGAAGACTGCAAGTTGACATACTCGCCTTTGGATCCAGGATTCAAACTATCAAAGGACATGTGACCAATGACAGAAGCAGAGAAGAAGGAGATCAATCGGTAGTTGGATCGATCATGTATGCCATGGTCTGCACTCGACCCGATCTTGGCAATACAGTTAGCACATTGTCACAATTTATGTCAAATCTCGACCTACCTCACTGGAAGGCTCTACTTAGAATACTAAGATACATTCAAGCCATGAAGCACTATGCTTTGTGCTATAATGGAAATACAAAGGACGCTCTAACTCTATATGCTAATTCCGGGTTGGAGATGTGGACACACAAAAATTCACTTCTGGCTACTTATGTTTTCTAGCATGAGGACCCATTTCATGGAGTAGTCAAAAGCAGAAATGGATTCCACATAGTTTGAATATGTTACAGGCACCTCTACAGTGAAGGAAATTATCTGTCTCAGAAGATTGCTTTAGGATATGATGTTCTCTCAACTCAGACCAACTATACTCTAATGTGACAATTAGAGCTGCATAGCTCTATCTTTGAACTCACAAACTCACTCTAGAACTAAATGTGAAGAATGGTAAAAAAATATCTTCCTATCTTGATCATGAGGGCTATGCTCATGTTGTTTCTTTCTTTATTTTATTGTATTTAAGAAATGTGAATTGAGCACGTATCCTTCTAGAATAGGTCAAGTTTGAGTTAGGTAGATCTACATTTGTTGGCATGCACAAAGTTTGGTTGCATGCAAAGTTAGGTAGAATGTGACTAGGAAAAATCTACATTTGTCTAGGAAGTAGATATGCAACTTTTGCCACCTCATGCATGTACTTTGGGATGTGGATTTATGATAGTAGAGCTAACCAAAACATGTGGATCAGGCATTGTACACTTGGAAATTCACTTAGGAACTCGAGCCTCATTGATGCAGGGAATTTTTGGCTTGTTTTTCCATATTGTGAATTTTGAGATTTTGGTGATTTTGGCACATTCTCTCTCTACCTGAGCGTTTGGACTCCATATTCTCTCTCTACCCAAGACCAGACTGTTTTTCCCATTATGAGCACTTAGAATTATTTCTAACATCTATCTCTCATTGTGAGGACTTAGCTTTTTGAGTCTGTGGTATGCCATTGTGCTCTTGCCTTGGATTTTACATGTGATCTATTCATTGATCATTCATGTGCAATCACAACACCTCAGTAAGATCCTGTAAGGTGTGTGGTGAAGTTCACATGTGCTAAAAACTTCACACTAAACACATTTCAGAAAGTTCCATTTTCTTAGAGAGAAAGTTCTGAACAAGATTGTCAAATTAAGTTAATGTCATACTGATAGTATGTTGGTTGATATTCTGACTAAGCCCCTGTCGAGGAAAAAGCATGTTGATTTATGCAACTTATTAAGTTTCATTCAAGATCCTAGGAGTTAAGCTTAAGTGGGTGTTTTTTGAGCACTACAATATTCTCTCTCTACAACGACAGTAGTCCTACTCACATAAGTCGAACAGTCTGTATATATATCCACTTAAAGTAGAGCAGGATCGACTCGACTTCATCGACGTCGATTTCATCGACTCGACTAAAGTCTATCAACATCCCTATCAACATACTCGACTCGACTCGACTGAAGTCTATCGACATCCCGACTTTGACCCCTTTGACATCTTCTCATGGGCGAACAAGTCGACTAGACTCATTCGACACCTTCAACGATTGTCAACTATCACTAGTCAAAATGGAGCTCATAGTCTACTCTATACACTGCAGACTATGTCACTATTCATTGTGCAGTAACTGCATCACTTCACAACTGTTACCTACATAGTTGTAATATTCACGACCACTACAACTGATGTGTATATACAAACAATAAATCAGTAACAAAACAGAATGAACATACATTCCATATATATCATACATGAGTCAATAATTAGTGGTAGCATGAATCAAAGTTCCTCCATGAACTCCCTTGCATTAGACTATCTGATTCCATAAAATCAAGATTTCAGAAAGAGTAAAAGTAATTCAAGAAGTAGAGATAGTATTCAATATGTAACTAGCATAGTAAGATCACAGCACATAGTGCGCTATTACTATGAACCATTCTCGGGCATGAAATTATGATATGATTGTTGTATTCACAACAGCCTAATACAAATTTTTTATTTTCTTATGTGTATTTGCACTATTGAATGCTTTCTGATAAATCCTTTCTCATGTACTAATACTCGTTCCTTGACTCATTCAGAATATCCCATTCGAAGGAAGCATGGCTGTCATAGATGCCTAATTGTTTTCGCTCCCTTCATGGTTGTCTTCAACACCTACAAAGATATTCCTCTATTCGATCTAAGTAATAGTCTGAATCAACATATTGGTCTTATAATTTAATGTTGAGTTTTTCCCTTGACTGAATATCACATTCAACGAGGGTGGTAATTGTGAAAGATTTCAGATCCTTAAGATCCAATCTACTTGAATGATCTTTGGTTAGAAAGAGAAATACACTACCAATCTCACCAATGTAGAAAAATCAGCATCTACACACAATTTGAGATGCAAACACTAATAGAACTTGATCAAACTTGAATGAAATGATTATGTACTGTTGCTGTCCATACAAAACCATAAAGCTACTGTATTTCACACGTGTGGATCCAAAAATAACAAATATAGATCATTCTACACATAGAATTGCAAGCAATCACCAAGATAGTGCACCAATGGATAGTAGAACCCAAGAGAACCATGTATAAGCATGAAATGAGATAGAGAAGAGAGAAGATTACTCTCTCCACGAGTTGCATCCTTTTATAACAAGTCTAGACCCTATTTGGCCACTTGGCTTTCCCACCAAAATGCTAACCCTACCAATTTTGGGTCTAGATTCAATGTACCCAATTTATTCAGATTGAATCTACTCAAACTCGCATTCTATCTTTCCCACACTTTCAAAAAGTGTTTATTCAAATGAAATTTAGACTAATGAACTTTGAAAAGTCAACCTCTAAGTCTAAAACAATTTTGGCCTCAATATGCCAAATATGGAAATATTGCAAAATGTGATGAAACTAGTTGAATATTTCACACTCCCTCTTCAACTAGTTTTAGCATAGACTTTGATAATACTCCAAGTGAAGTCCTATGCTTCATGAACAAGTCTTTTCCCAATGCTTTGGTGAAGATATCAGCTACACATTCCCTTAAAGACACATGTTGAAGCTCCACCTCCTTTGCAATGACTCGCTCCCTCACAAAATGATATTGTATCTCAATATGCTTGCTTCTAGCATAGTTTTTGACAATAGAACTTTGATCCATCATAAGAATGATCTTCTTCCTGAGAATAGACCTCCTTTCAATGATCATGTAATGCTCAAAATAGAAACAACCATAATTGATATAGAGAATAGTGTCCACTTGGGATGCTTCACTATTTCTTACATCAATTTTACATGTAAAAATGTGACTAGAACATGAAGAATCAAATAGAATGTAAATGAAATGATTCCACCATGCTTCCAACTTTGAACTCTCTGGAAAAATACAGCAAACAAACAATAAATGTGAGTGATCAACTTTTGCTTGCATGTCTCCTCCTTCTTTGTCCTTTGTTGCCATGTATCCACCATGATACTCCATGAATGAGCCTCCATCTTCATCTTGCCATAAGATGCCATCATCACTTGATGACTTGGCCATGAATGAGTGACATAATGAACCTCCAATAGCTTTATTTCCATCAGCAAAACCAGCCAAGAATGCTAGTACAAATCCAGCATCAAAACAATGTTCACCAATGTAGCTAGCTTTACCATATCTTGACAATTTGCACACATCCACATGAAATTGCTCAAACATGAGATAGAACAAGTAAAGTAAACTTGAACAACACTTTATTACTGTTTCTCAAGCAAAAATCAATCACACAAAATAGGTGAAGAGAAACAAGGAAATAAACACACATTACAGAGAGTGAGGACTATATAGCACTTGTCATCAACATTGATAATGTACCTTGATAGTTGCAATATTCCAGTTGTTTTGTAGAGTAATGTGACTTACTTTGACATGCCCTTGTCAAAACAAGATAGGGTTGGTTACACTAAAATCTACCATCATTGATAGCAGATGTTGTAAGATATAGCTTGAGATGCAGGTATTATTGAGGTACTATGTCCTGAGGACCTCTGTGAACAAGAAATTCAGAAGTGAATCTGGATTTTCAAATCCGAGAAATATTGGCACATTGGAAATCTATCAGCGTGTGAGAAGACAAATAGATTTGAGGTTTTAGAAGTGGAGAAAAATTGTCAATTCCTGTGGAAATTGCTCTTGGTTGGACATTGTAGTGAATGACGGAATATTGGTTTCACTTTCGGATGGAAGGACACCTTTTAGATGCTATTTAAGAGGAGGCCGAGTGTCAACTTTCTAAGAACCTTTGGATGCACATGCTATGTCAACATTACTCTTGATGATAGGACCAAGGAGGATCCATCTTCAAGAAGAGGTATTTTTGTTGGATATAGTGAGGTGAGTAAAGCCTACAAGGTTTACATTCCTTCTACTAACAAAGTGATTGCTGGTAGAGATGTCATTTTTGATGAGGGAAACATTCCAAAGGTGTATTCAAGCATGATTCATGGTAAAGTAGATGGATCTAACATTCTTGATGTTGATGAGAAGGATCCTTCTTTGGATGGTGGTGATGATGGACCTTCATCAAGTCAAAAGCCAAGGAGAACATCAAGATAAAGACTAGTACCTTCAAGGCTCACATATGATCAAAAGGGTAAGCAAGTAGTTTCTGGAAACTATGTTGCTTTGCTAACCTCTTTGGATGAGCCTACAAGTGTAGATCAAGCAAGGAAAAAAGAGGAGTGGATCCAAGCAATGGATCCTGAGTGTCAAGCTCTTATGAAGAGTGAAACATCTTTTGGAGGATCTTATTGTGTACATGGAGCTATGCAAGTGGATGGATGTTATCTTGTTGTAAAATCAAGTAATGGATCTGGAAAACAAAGTTTGTTCAATGACTTTGATGGACAAGTTCATAATCAAGAGGTTGGTCTCAAAGCGCTTCAACTAGTCAAAATGGAAGTTGGCAATTTGGAGCTAGTCAAGAACATCAAAGGAGAGGTAATTGGCAAAGGTGTTATGGATCTGTTTTTGCAGCATATTGAAGACTCAAGTAAGGTCAAAGGACGAGAGTCTTCTGTAGAGCATCTCCATAACACATTTTCATTCATCTATCCATCTCAGATTCCCTTGAACAACAGTTTAGGATTTTTGAGACAAAGAAATCCATGTCAAATTAGAGTTGATTCCTGCATCTCATTGCCGTATTATTTTTTGAGTCAACTACAGCAAGATCGAAACAAATTTAGTTAAAATTTGTTCAATCTTTAGCCCAGTCGCATGTACAGTGAGTTTCAACTACGTGTTTCACACGCTGATCCAATCTTGAGCATGAACAGTCACCAACAACAACATCCCCACCAACAGATTTTGTGGGGGGGGGGGGGGGAGAGAGTGGATCTGCTTGGATCCACTGGAGCAGTTATGCTGCCTGCAACAACATCAGCAAGATCGACAGCCAAGGTCACAAGTCAAATATGAAAAGACAAGGCTAAAGATGGCAGATGGGTAATTCGAAGAGACTCAATCAGATGAAGTATTCCAGTCAAGACGAAGATCCTTAAGAAAAGGGAAACACAAGCATTGGAAAATTAGTCTCCTTCTTCAACCAACCTCTTGCCATACTTCTGTGCCCATTCTCATGTCTATTGTCCACACAATCTACCGTTGTCACCACCACTCTTTCTTCCATCTGTTTGTTTATCATCTATTTACTGTTCTTCCAAGAAATTCTCATTTTTTGATAGTCTTACTGAAGCAACTGATAGATCATTGCAAGTGTCTTGCAGAGACCAATTACCACCTATATTGGTTGTTCAGCCGAAAAAGACCTACAAAAGCAGGCAAAGCAGCTAGAAGAAATAAAGAGAAAGATCCAAGAAGCTGAGGAGGAAAGGACAAAAACTTAAGCAACAGATGAGCCAGATCAATCTTGATCAAAAGAGACTCTCTGGAGCAATGATAGTTGGATCCCCTCCTATGAAGCCCAAAGAGTTCCAAAAGTAATGGATCAAAAGGAAGAGCTGTAGAAAAAGAAAGATGAAGACAACCGTGAACCTGCAAATAAAGCAAGCTCCTCACCCAACAAGTGGTGGTCAAAGCTCGACATTGCAAGGGTCCAAGGCTGCAACTGTAGAAATATCAGTTCCTTCATCCTTTCACCAAGCCTTCATCATGTTTTCTTACCGTTACCAAACTGTCCATCCAAATCTGTTCCTACCACCAATTTTTGATGAGTCCATCCGCTTGAGACTGAAAATCAAAGTTTGTGCAACCTGTAGATCAAAGGTTTTCCTTGAGATTGGAACTTCAATTGAGAGAATAATCACGGAAACACCTAGAGGAAAATGGAGGATACAGGCCTCTCAGAAGATAGAATCAGCCAAGAAACCAAAGATGAAACCGTCAATGGTAGATACAAGTGACAAAATAAAGAGACACATAGAAAGCACTCGAGCATGCAAGTTGTGAAGCTGTTGAGAGCTCTCCAATTTTGAGAATGTCAACCAATTGTAGCAATAAGACATTCTGGTTAAATTGCGGCAATTCATGAAAAATAGTTTTTGTAATAAAGATTGATGACAATAAGCACTTGGTTTTATATCAGCGAACGAGGATCTACGCTTTTCCAAGTGACGATCGAAGATGCCAATGCAAAGCGGAGCGACATCGTCCAATATGGGTTGCAGTGGGTCCTGCAACACCTTAGGGGTGGGATGATGTTGGTTGATTCTGACGAATCCCCAAGATACTCGGACAGAGTAACTCAAGAGCACCTCTCACCTTAGACCGAGGAGGTCTCTGAGAAGACGAGACTAACGAAGACAGAGAGCCGAGTATGAGAGCCGAGAAATATAGCTAGGAAAGACATGCAAGAACTGTGTAAGCCTCATGGTGAATCTTGGAAGATGGAATGACCATGTAGGAACTAGTATTTCTAGGCAAATGTATTAAATGCAAGTAGGATAGATCCTTTCATACCTTCCTTATATCAAGCCCAGCGCCTAATTCAGCAAACAAATATTGTGAGGTCTTTAGGATCATCAAAGTTTGCAATTCAGAGTTGGGCGATCATGGCACTGGTCTTTTTACTTTCTTGGAATTTACTCGCTAGTAGGTTCTAGATATTGTTACACAGTAGCTCTTAACATGACAGCCCATCTTTGGGAAAAATCAAAATTCACTTCATTGATTCCATCAAGTGATTATAAAATTAGTAATATATAGATAAAATTATTCAGTAAGTTATTTGGGTTTGACGTGTCATTACATGCAATGAGTTCCCTATTATGTAATTAGGTTGATCTCTTGTATTGCTCTTATTTTAAGCTTTGTGTTTTAAGGTGCTTCTAGCATTTTGTACTTGATGCATGCTAAATGATTGTTCTCTTGATGAATGCTAAATGTTTGTGCACGAATTGGGTAATCTGAATTTTACATGTGTGTCTGTAGTCAATGGCTCAAGACACTCTTGCCTCGAAGCATCTTAAAACGACTTCCTTCTCCTAACCACATCTAGCCAACACAAATAATGTGTCCCATTTACGGTTAGGCCTTAAACAAAGTGGGTTGTAGCGATTATAGAAACTGTATGGTTGATGCGACCACTAAAAACTCCAGCCAGCAATGTTACTGCCTCCCCTTGTGCTAGTCTCCAAACTAGGCATTCCCAACTTGCTTTTCAACGGTAAACCCTCTACCGAGAACTGCTAAAAAGCACACTAAGTATTATGGAAGGAGCCGGGCAGAGGCCATTATGCCCGGTAAGGATTTCTAGAATTTTTTTAGGCGAGGCCCGGAGTGGCCGAGCCTAAAATTTTTTGGAGATCTGAACCGGGCCGAATGGCCTCTACCGGCCCCTTCCATTGCGTAATGGATTTTTGGACCCTTTTTAAACCAATCCTTAGCTGCCACATGGCAGGTGCAAGCAAAATCAGCACTAAAAAAATTTGAGACCAATTCGATGCTGCCACATGGCAGACTTAGGCAGAATCTGCACTAATTTTTTTTAAAAAAAAAAAGGTGACTATTCTGCTTTTTAATCTGTTCGGAAATGGGCAGAATAGTCACCAAAAATCCATTACGTATGTGACAGCATGGCCGGAGGCTGGAGCAATGAAGTAGATATGTTGGAGAGAGAAACGGAGATAGAAGATTAGGGTGTGCACTATGGACCATGGTAACTAGTTGGCTGAAATACAATGATCTCTCAACAGGGCCACATGTTGCGCCGGCGCCTCAAAGGGCGCTGGGACTTGAGCGGTTTCCCCAACACGTGCTTAAGTCTAACATTCATCCATCATGCACTTACGTAAAAGCCAACTCAGAAACGTAACAAGCTTAACCATTCACACTTAAGAAAACTGGAATCCCAACCAACCCGAAAGCCAACTCAGAATTCGTCCCCAAAAGGTAACCAAAGGCAAAAACAAGCCACACATGAAACCCAAGGCATAGCGGTCGCCAAACTGACCAATTGGCATAGCGGCAAGCCCCATGTCGATGACAGGGACCCTTAGGCGCCAAAGACGCAAAAAGGTTGTAGTAAGGGTCCTTCCACTTGGACTAGTCCCAGAGGCGAAACCGAATGGTAATCATCCCCAAGGATCAACTTTATTAGATTTGGAAGAGGTTACATTCATACATAGACTGACCGGTCTCGGGGCCACCAACACGTGCTGGGCATTGTGCCTGGCTCGTGCTGGTAGAGGGAGCTGAGACCTGGCGACTGGATTCCTGGCGTTGGTTGAGCTGCCCAAGTTTCTATCTGCCGGACTCCCCCTATAGTTCTGTTGTGATTCGGCGCACCCCCTCTGTTCTGAAACATAGTGCTTTCTGGTAAAGCACACTTTTTGGGACTTAGTTTTTATTTTGCTGATTAAGCCTGGCAAGCCTGGCAGAATCAGTCTGGCTCCCGGACATGGGTCCCGGGAGCCGTCCCGGCGGCAAAATCAACTTGCTTCTTGACTAGGCCATGACTCGAGCTCCAGAGCTAGCTCATGACTTGTGACTACTTGACTGGCTCACCACAAGTCAGAGGCTCAGTCCTTGACGTTCTAACTTGCTCTGGGACCTTAGGGAGCGTCACCCCTTAGAGTCTTACAGGACACGCTGGGTGCACCTGAGTCAGCTTTACAACACCCGCCCACATGTGGAATTCTGGAACCCGATGACTTGTCACAAAAGGTTAATGTGGGTTGATCAGCCCAAGCTACTGGCATATCTTCTCTAATTTCTTCCTTGTCTCATCTTTTGCTCGTACTTGTAATACCCGATTAATGTCTTCTAGCTTCTCTAATTTCTTCCTTGTCTCATCTTCTAAGCTTACATGTGATACCCAGTGTTCGGGAAACCTTTTTTGGGTTCTCCTCCAAAAGCTTGTAATTCATAAACTCTTTCGGTTTTCTCAAGGATGACCCTCAATACATGCCGATTATACATTATTTTATGACCTCAGAAAACCTACAAGTTTTCGAGCATGCCGATTTTTGACAAAAGTTGTCGGTTCCATTCCTAAACTTTGCCGGCTTTCCCGAACACTGTGTGATACCCAATTAATGTCTTCAGGTAGGATATCTCCCAATCACCCTTGAGAAGTTAGAACTTAGAACTCTTCTCGGGAGTCGGCATCATATATTCCCCTAGCATATAGGTAGCGGACAAGTCGATCATCATCACCGTGAATTGTGATGTATAGTCGTCATCTCATTGGATCCTCAACTACTATTTGTGTATTTGAATTCAAGGATTCTATCTTAAGAGTTTGGGTGCCATCGTGCCAGTTTTGTTCCACACTCTTAATTCTATGTATAATATAGGCAGCTCTACAGTTCTCTTTCATCACCTAGGTAGTTGTGCATTCAAAGACTTTGGACTGTTGCTGCAATGGTGATGCAGCAGTTACATGTTGTAACTTGTACTCATTCAGACTGCTAGTAGATAACATAATCTCCAATGTGGCCATGATATGAGGGTTGTAAAGGACACCACCATCCGCCCCATGGGAGTTTCACCCTTCCAAGTTCCAACCATCAACGAGGAAGGTGCATGGGTGTCGCTTATTGGCACCGGACAAAGTGAGGATTGCTTTGGCCTTGTGCCAATAAATGATTGACAAGTGGTTGGGCGGAAAAAAGGCTAACCCACAGTTGGTGGTTGGGGGCGGGCCCACAAGTTTTCTCGCAAGTTCCAGGCCCGATCTTTTGTTGGTCTTGGGTTGCGTAGTGTCTCCTAAACTTGTATACCACATTTTGAGTGTGTATCTTTATTTATTTTGTTTTCCACTCATTAGAGAAAATATGGGCCCAAAGAGGGCCCTATAAGAAATGCCATGTAAGAGAGAGAAAAATAACAATAAAGTAATTAAAATATCATGTTATAACTTGTTTATGCATCTGCCCGCACTACTTTGCATGAAAATGAATCTACCTTATCTACCTTATTTTAGTCACATCAAACGTCACTGGTGCTTAACCACAGTTAAAGTACAATTTTTAAAATGTTGAAATATTCTCTCCCAATAGATGAGAACACTCAAAAATTTAAATTAGCTTCAGGCAGCCTCTCATTCCTGGTTGATGGCGGCTGGAGCAGAGGAGTACCTAAATTTTTTTTTGATGTTTAGGTTTTTGAAAGGCCTTTTTGGGATTTTCCTTTTGTGCTTGGTTTTTGGGTATTTTAGAGCTCAATTTGTGGAATTGCATGAATGTGCATGATGGTCGACCGTGGTTTAAGAGCTTGATATGTAGTAACTTTAAAAATGGTTCCAAAAGTGATTCTGGGAACTCGGGAAATTTGAGTTACTAGCCTCCAATGAGAGGAATTTTGATTCCTTTGGGCATGTGTGTCAAAGCAGTAAACTCGGTTTCGGATATTGTTTTCCGATAAGAGGTAGAAAGTATTTGGTTTTTTTCTTCTTTGTGGAAAATATGCATGTATAAAGTCCATATCAACTTGACAATTACTTGTAAGTCTAGCTTTTTGAGAACTTAATACTGTTGTTTTTTGTGTCAAGCTGTAATAATCGGTCTAAATTTTATTAAACCGATCTTGACAAAATAATGGTAGTGGCTTGGTTCTCCAGGCAAGTGCCCAGTTAGTGGGGATTTTGAGTCCCTGGTACTGCGCTTTTTGTTGATTTAACTATGGAGTAAGATTACTCCTAGTAATTTGAGTTAAATGGTATTTTTAAGGTTCTTCCTTCTTGACTTCGGTGTTGCACCGATAGGTTATCCTAAATGATTTTGATCTTTAGGATTGAGAAAACTAACCGAAAAATTTAAGGGAGGAAGAAAATGAGACACATGTGAAGGTAAAGGTGATAGTGTTATGTAATTTGGATTGTTCAATAATCCCTGTATAGAAATTGCATAGCAATGGTTGCTTGAATTTATAAAGTTGAATTTATTCTTGAATATCTATAGGACCATGAGTTGACCCTATTTGAAAATTGTGATATGGAACGAGAATGACATTTGTACTGTAAAGAACCTTATTCCTAAGAGTTGTAACTCTCAGATGGTAGGAATTCGGGAGTATAGTACCAACCAGATGGGTTGTTTTATGTGACGGTACGCTACCTCCTGCACGACATGCTCCCTCCTGCACGGCCGTGCAAGGCTCCTACTCGCAACCCCACTCCTTACGGCCGCTGACCCTGTTCGGCGCCTAGCTCGCAGGAGGGTCCAGGCACCTAGGAGGTACAAGGTACAACGAATGGTGAGATGACAGGGAGGCGTCCGGGTGCGTGCCTGGGTAGTTGGGCACCGAACCGGGGTCAGTGGCCCTAAGGCTGGTTGTGAGCCCCCCTTACATTTCAATTTTTTTTTTTTTAATGGTACAAGGGGCGATACCCCCTTGTACCATTGTTTTAATCCACATTTCAATATGAAATGCAAAAAAATTTGCAACCTAGTTTCTTTCCAAAACAAGCCTAAAAAAAATACGGATGAAGTGTTAAAAAAATTTCAACAATTCACAAATTCAAAATTTGAATTTGGGCCTTGCTTTTGAATGTGACATTGTCATCATTAAGGGGCTAGGGGAGTATAGTTGTAGTGTGGTTAGTGGGTGAGTTAGATTTTGGGGATTTCATCTAGGCCATTGGATGTGCCATGTCATATGGACCATTCCATCTCAATTGTCACCCTTTTATTGGTACACATGTCATCATTAACACTAATTATAATTAGTGAAGAGGCCCTTTTTGAGTCCAAAAAGGGCCCTAATGGTGTGAACTCCCTCACATCCCGGTAGAAGGTTGCTTTCGGGATCATAAGCTTGGCGCTCCTTTGTAACGCCCTAATGTCCCTCAACATGGACGACGAGGTCTTCTGCGTCTTTGCAGACGAACGAGTCAGGGCTGGTTCAATGTGGACGAATGGGTCGGGGGCTGGTTCAAGAAAGGTAGTCATCCTAGCGGTTTGCTTCATCCGAGCCATTCAGGCCATATATCTCTACCATGCGAGAGAGGGTTACTATGGCGATGAATGACATACAGCAGGCTCGCGTGATGGCGATACTAGGAGGTAAAGATAGATATCTCTACGACGTGAGGATAGCGCTACAATAGTAGAGAAAGATGGGTTGTCTTGCGTGATGCCGATATGGGACACAATTAGGCTGATGTCGCTATGACGCGAGAAAGGAGACAAGTCAGGGGCTGGGAGAAAGGTCCTCGCGTGATGGCGATATCGGGTCTGCAAGTATTCTAGTAGCTGTTACAACTCCCTAGGATCATCGACTGCCTTGAAGGTTCCGCACACCCCATACCAGTGATGACGCACCGTAACTGCCCATATGTAGGGTCACAACCGACCCACCCTCATGCACTGAGCTATCGACATAAACATGCCTGGTCAAGCCTCCCATACCACCAGCCATCGCACTCGGCTCTCCCTAGCACACATCTCCTGGCCTGGAGATACATCCTGGCTCATGCACGTGCTCTCCATCCACCAACTCCTGGGTAGACTGAGTGAATGGCAAGAGGGAAACCCCACCACTATATAGGCATAGCACAATGGGTCCCATCAAACACGGTCCTACCGGCGACACTTGACCACCTAGGATGGTGACGCGTGGCACCCATACATATCGAAATGCCAGACCTACGTCATGCCCCTTGCGAGGCTGTCACTGAAGGGTGTACCATTATGGTATATAACATCCCCCCACCCATGCCTTGAAGGTTCCGCACACTCCATACTAGTGACGACACACCATAATCGCCCATCCGTAGGGTCACAACCGTCCCACCCCCATGCACTGGAGCTATCGACATAAACATGTCCGGTCAAGCCTCCTACGAGAACTGGCATCCCATACCATCAGCCATCGCACTCGGCTCTCAATAGCACCCATCTCCTGCTTGGAGATACATCCTGGCTCATGCATGTGCTCTCCATCCACCAACTCCCGGGTAGACTGAGTGAATGGCAAGAGGGAAACCCCAACGGACTTAGATACTGTTCGAAAGCGGCTGACAATATCACGTAGTGGATTAATCTAATTTGCAATGTACAGATTAAGCATTCTTTTAATTAGCTAGCCACACGTACAAATATCCATCAACTTACCAGTTGTAAGGTTACTGAACACTATTTTAGCTAAATCATCGATCTACACGATAGTAATTGAACATCCAAAGCGCGATTGTTCTGTTCTTTCTCTCTGTTACTATAGAGTATTGTCTTATAAAGGATGCAACCCTATCTGCATTCAGACTGTTATCATTTGCAACTAATTAATATTAGTTTCATAAATCTGAGTCGTTAATGTTCTGATTAAATGCTTATTTTATTCATGTTCAAATAGATTCATGTTCGTAGATAAATCATTTGTAGATTAAACTACGGCATGTGACTGATAGCATAAGTTGAATTCGTTGTTTAAATCATTGTTCCTAGATGCTTTACGCTTCCGCACATAAAATCTAAATTTGTAACTCAATTGTTGACAGATCCTCTGCTTAGGAAGATCTGTTTACTATTTTTTGTTCTTCTTACTTCTTCTTCGGCCTGTCAGCAGAGACAGTGGGCTCTTGCTTAAGTTACTCTTTCTTGTTTAAAGCCCAAAATCAGGTAGAAGAGACAGATCTACGTTGTAGTAATGTCCTGTCTATCAGAGGACACCAAGGAAGGTCACTCTTGAACTAATGCACATGCATAAATAGCCAAACATACATGCCAAAGCATTCAACCATAAAATCAGTGTGTAGATCTGTTGAACAAATACTGAAATCCTACTCTAATGCTGCAATATCAAGTGAACAGATCCTTAAAAGGCTGAAACTACTCTACACATGGATTAACCTACAAACTAGAAACAAAAACTAAATGAATAGCTTCTTGAAATTTGAAAACAAAACTAGCATACACATTACCACTGCAAGAAACAAAGCAAGAAACTAAGCTAACTCTATGAGATTCTCTGCTATTAAATGGATTTGTAGATGGTTCGTGTACTTGTGATTGCATTCAGTAGAATTTATGACGTTTGATTTGTTCAGCTGTATGAGACACCATGTCTAGTGGATAATCTTCTGTGATATGGAGATCAGTATGGTGTTCCATTGGGTAATATCTTGTTTTTTATTTTTGTTTGTTTGTTTGTTTGTTTTTGGTTGGTTTGAAATCTGGTTAGTTGGTATGGTTTGTATCTGTGTAATATATCAGTTACTTGTTGTGTATTGGTTGTGTTTGTGGTTTGGGTAATGGGCAAGCTAGGCGGTTGAGTGTGCTAGGGGGTTGGGTAATGGGTAAGCTAGTGCTGTTTTTTTTTGTTGAAAAATTAATGGGGTCAAAAAGTTGGAGTGGGTCGAAAAAAGGTCGTATCGAAAAAATGGATGGTAGTGAAAAAATGGGTGTGGATCGAAAAATGAGGTATGAAAAAGTGATGGGAATCGAAAACTGGTGGATCGAAAAAATTAACGAAGGATCAAAAATTGAATGAGGTATCGAAAAAGAAACGAAGTACTGAAAAATTAATGCAAGATCAAAAAATGAATGAGGTATAAAAAAAGTAACAAAATATCGAATAATGTGGTATGGAAAAGTGATGGGAATCAAAAACTGGTGGGTCAAAAAAATGATGGGTTGAAAAATGAGGTATCAAAAAAATGGGTTATCGAAAAATTGTTGTATCGAAAAATTTGATGTGGGTTGAAAAAATGGATACTATCAAAAAATTGGATGGATCGAAAAAATGTGGTAGTATCGGAAAGTGGAAAATCGAAAACTAGATGGTTAAAAAAGAGGTGGATTGGAAAATGAACTGGATTGAAAAAATTAAGAATGGTCAAAAAGTAACGAAGGAGCGAAAAAATTGAATGATGGATCGAAAAAAATTAATGACGGATCAAAATTTTCACGAAGGATCAAAAAAATTCAACGACGGATCAAAATTTTAATGATGGATTGAAAAAATTTAACGAATGATCAAAAAATTAATTAAGGCTCGAAAAAATAAGTCGGTTTGGTCGAGATTTGAGTAGGGACTGTCTGGTCGAGATTTCAAGTAGGGTCAGATTGAAAAATTTGAATCTAAGTTAAGTTAAGTGGGCTCGGTTGAAGTTAAGTTAGGTGGGCTCGGTTGAAATGTCATTAGGGATTCGGTCGAGATTGTGGGAGGCATTCGGGCGAAGTGGGAGAGATTTGGATGAGGTGCATGGAGGGACTCGAAAATGTTTTTTGTGTTGGTAGGGCCTCTTTCCCAAGAGAGGTAAAAAAGGTGGTGCTAAGGGTTAGGGTTTGTAAGTGTTTTTGTTTTGTTTTGGAAACCAAGGAGGTCTACAAGGTGGCGCTCTCTCCACGATAGCCTCCTGCTCGAGTTGCTTCTAGCGATGGCTGTGGAAGGGTTTGGCACTAGGCTTACAGTGTGAGGCTTTGTGGTTGCAGGTCCAAGTGTTGTATTGTTTAACTCATTGGCGTGCAGGTCATAGGTTGAATAGGCAGGTCGTGTTGTTGATCTGTTTGCAGGTCGTGTTTGCTTGCAGACTTTGGATTTTGCATATCCGTTGCCAATCTTTACAGCTCGTGTTTGCTTGCAGATCGTGGAGTCGTCAGGTTGTCTGGCAAGTGGACTCGGTCTAGTTCGGGTTGAGGTAGGCATGGTTCGTGCTCTTTGGCTCGTTCCAAATTGCATAGGACTCGATCAAGATTTCTTCTAAGTACTCGGTTGAGATCTCCTCTAAGAAACCGGTCAAGATCTCCTTAAAAGACTTGGTCCAGTTCTGAAATAAGCACGTTGTTGTAGGTAGAGTTGTGAAGGTGAGGATAGGCAAGAGCTTAGTTTTGCAAGTCAAATGGTTGCTTGTAGATTTGCAAGTTGTTTTGCTTGTAGATTGTTGAGTTGGCAGGTATGCAAATCATTTTACAGGTCATGTGGTTGCTTGTAGATTTTGAAGACTTAGTTGTTTTGCTTGCAGATCATGGAGTTTGTAGGTATGCAAATCGTTTTGCAGGTTGTGTGATTGCTTGCAGATTTGCAAGTTGTTTTGCTTACAGATCGTTGAGTTTGCAGGTCGTGTGGTTGCTTGCAGATTTGCAAGTTGTTTCGCTTACAGATCGTTGAGTTTGCAAGTCGTGTTGCTGCAGCTATGTGCAAAAAAGATTCTTTGCTTGAACAAATGTAACAGGGGGTTCAAGTAGCAACGGGCTTCCAGTGTAGAATAGTTTAGAATAGTGCTTGTTTTAAATCGTTTAACAGTTTTGCATAGAGCTGTTTGGCTTGATTACACTATTTTGTACATTTATGTAAAGTGGTTGTACAATGATGTAACGTGAAACACAGATTCAGGAACATTGGTTTACAAACATCAGGGGAGTTCAGCTGCCTATCAGGAACAACTGTTTCGCAGGTGTTTGCAGCAGATATAGGTAACATTGAATGCAAAACATTTGCTGCAGATATAGATAACATTGAGCTGCATGAGGTTGATCAAGAATGTGGTAGACAAGGTGTCACATGTTGCAGATCATAATAGATGTAGATAGGTGAAAAGGTTTTTATGGATCTGTTCAAGGACGGCGTTGCAGCAGGTATAGGTTATGATGTGATAGAAGTCAAGCAGCAACGTGCATCAAATGTTGATACCAGATTGGAAGCCAAATTGGTGTCGTCCTCCGAAATGCCCTTCATCACCCACTCCTAACTACCTGCCCACTAGATCCTCTGCTTAGAGGATCTGTTTACTATTTTTTGTTCTTCTTACTTCTTCTTCTTCTGCTTGTCAGCAAAGATAGTGGGCTCTTGCTTAAGTTATTCTTTCTTGTTTAAAGCCCAAAATCAGGCAGATTGGACAGAACTACGTTGTAGTAATGTCTTGCCTGTCAGAGGACACCCAGGAAGGTTACTCTTGAGCTAATACAAATGCATAAATAGCCCATCATACATGCCAAAGCGTTCAACCATAAAATCAGTGTGCAGATCTGTTGAACAAATAGTGAAATCCTACTCTAATGCTGCAATATCAAGTGAACAGATCATTAAAAGGTTGAAACTACTCTACACATGCATTAACCTACAAACTAGAAACAAAAACTAAATGGACATCTTCTTGAAATCTGAAAACTAGACTAGCATACACATTACCACTACAAGAAACAAAGCAAAAAATCAAACTAACTACAAGATCAGAAAACTAGCTTAGCATGCCACATTACTTATAAAAAAACAAGCAAACTAACTCCTACAAGCATTCAATAATCAAGAAGCTCCATCTTCTTGGTTCTTGAATTTTCCAAGAAACTCAAGAAACCAAAACGTAAATGAATTAATGGCTACAAATCTCTTGGATGCTTGCAACCTACATTAATCCACCAAAACAGAAAACAAGAAACTAATCAAACTAGACAACATTTTAGAAGTCCAAGAATCAAGAAACAAGAAATCATTCTATTTCTTTGTGTTCCCATTGGAAGGTGCATAGCTTGAGCGAAGGTGCTCGGGCCTCCTTTTGTCTCCTTTCATTGGTTTTTATTGTGGCATGTTTTTAATCACTTTATGCTTAGTTTAGCTGCATTCTATCATTCTCAATCCCTTTGGATGTTAATCTAGGATTTAGCGTAATCATTTTGCTAGGTAGTTTCATTAACATTCCGAGCACTAGTTGGGTAAGCCTTGTCATTGTTTTTTATTTTCGCATTTCCGTTTGAAGCTTGGTAGAAACTTAGAAAGTGGATGATCCTCTCTATACTACATCGCATCGTGAGTAGATCTAGCCAACATACACAAACCAGATTTACTTCCAACAAAGTAGCAGTGGCTGAGTTTGTAAAGATGGCTGCTTCTTCTTCCGTAGGCTCTACCTTTCGGGATTTGTCAAGAATTGTGTAGCCTTCTATATCAAATTCGACCCTCCGACCTGAATCGATGATTTTTCTAATTGAGAGCAGATTCTTGGTCAAATTTGGAATGTGGAGAACGTTGGACAACAACTTGACTTCATTCTCATTTTCTTGGAGGACATAACTTTATGAGGGTGCATAGAATACTATTTGTTAAGAAAACTATTGCACTTAAAATTTTAGGATATGGACTAGTGAATTCCATGCTCAAATCATCACATTTTTTAGGTATGTTGCCTATGTTGATCTGAGTAAGTATGAAAACTATGAGCTCTTGGATTCGTACGAAAGAAGGAAATGTTGCATGACTCTAAATTGCAACTTTCATTAAAGAAAATGTCGGAAACAGAGTAGACATTGGAGAACCAAACTTTGTAATATTTTTTATTAAATATACAAAGTATTTGTTGAAATTGTCACTTCCAGCTTGGTTAATATAGCATGTTAATCTTAAGATCTATGTTCATAGTGAGATCTCACACGTGTGGAGCCTTTTTCCACTTGTGAAATAATGTACATAAGTCACTTTTATTAAGTTAGATTGATTTTAGCTAGATCTACACAAGTGTGAAATTGACCTTTGAATAGAATCTTGAAATTGGCCATTTTGGTCAAACTTTATGTAAATAGATTGCACTTCCATGTGAATGAGTTATTACTCACACATGTCAAGTTTCCATTCACACAGCTTATCGGTGATAAGATAGAAAGATTCTATTAGATCCTATTTCTATTTTTGTGGAGACTAGTTGTTGGTTCCTAGCTAGAGTGAGAAAGCCAACTTTAGATAAGGATCATATTTGACTCCTATTGGTGGATCTAGATGACAAGGCACTCTTCACACGTGTGAAGGCTTGCTGGACAGTACACAAGTCATGATGACTATGAAAACCATAAAAGACCAAGTCAAGTGTGCCAAGGTGGAGGATGGAACACCAAGTTCAAAGGATACTTATGTGCATGGGAGGACAACATATGATCTTGATGTCAAAGATCTTGCAAGTTTTGAGGAGGAGCATCAAAGTGATCAAGTTCTTGAGGATCCACCTCAAGATCCAAGACTTCCAGGGAGAGAGGAGCAACAAAATGATCAGAATCTTGATGATCCACCTCAAGACCCGAGATCTCTAAGGAGATCCTCAAGGGCAAGGGCCGAGCCTTCAAGGCTCACTTATCTTGGCAAAGGTATACAAGGAGAAGTCACTCAACCATACACATCCTACACTTTGATGACATCAATGCTTGATGAACCTGTTTTCTTTGAAGATGTTATCAAATCACAAGGAGTGACTAAAGCCTTCTTCAATGGCAATGGCTACTTGGAGGAGGAGATCTTCATGAGGCAATCAAGGTGCTTCATCAAGGAGGAAATTGAAGACAAAGTATGTTTTTTGCAAAAGAGTCCTTATGGGCTCAAAGATTCATCAAGAGTTTGGTTTTATAAGCTCAAAACTTCTAATGCACTCATAAGTTCAATGGACATATCATCAAGTGCAAAATTGCCTTGGAATTCAAGGCTTGGCATAATGCATAGTTTCTCTTTGCATCATTTGTAAATTTTTTGTCACTTATTGTAAGGGATCCTTTAAGAGATGATGAAAGATCTTTCATGGACATCATTATCTATTGGAGTCTCAATGTTATTCCTTATTTGTAGCTAGATATTTGCTCTTGGAATTGTAGATAGATGTACATTGGATTTACCAAGTTAGAATTGAGGAGGAGTGTTGAAATTGTCACTTCCAACTTGGTTAATGTAGCATGTTAATCTTAAGATTTGAGATCTCACACATGTGGAGCTTGTTCCCACTTGTGAAATAATGTACAGAAGTCACTTTTATTAAGTTAAATTGATTTTAGCTAAATCTACACAAGTGTGAAATTGACCTTTGAGTAGAATCTTGAAATTGGTCATTTTAGTCAAACTTTATGTAAATAGATTGCACTTCCATGTGAATGAGTTATTACTCACACATGTCAAGTTTCCATTAACACATGTGGATAAGCTTGTAGGTGATAAGATAGAAAGATTCCATTAGATCCTATTTTATAGGGAATATCCCTATTTTTGTGGAGACTAGTTGTTGGTTTCTAGCTAGAGTGAGAAAGTCAACTTTCAATAAGGATCATATTTGACTCCTATTGGTGGATCTAGATGACAAGGCATTCTTCACACGTGTGAAGGCTTGCTGGACAATAAATAAGTGCCAATGACCACGATTGAGGATGGGCAACCTCTAGAGAAAAGGGCTTAGAAATAGATGGACATTATGCAAAACAAGATAGACATATACCTTGGCTTTTCCTTAGGAAGATTGCACTTGGGTGGATTCCCAAGTTGTAACCATGAAAAACTATATGTAAATAAAAGTCAAGATTAAAGCTTGTACCACCTATCTCCCAACTACTTTATCACCCATTCACCCTCTCTAACTAATACACCTCATCCATGCACTCCACTGTACCATAAGTCCAATTGGAGTCTTCCTCACACCTCATGCACTTGAGCTTGACACCTCACTCACTTTGGAAGGACTCTCCACTCTCTATATAAGTGGAAATGCGCATTGGACCGTAATTGCCGCCCGTGAGCTTCTTGAGTGCCCGAGACCTAACACTTGTGGTATGTACGTAGTATGCACAAGCGGATTCAACTACTATGTCAGAGATATAGGAGGTCTTCTCTTTTAGCTCCCTACAATGCGGGTCTTTGATATGCATTGCAAAATTAATATCATCTTGTGTCTTTAGGTTCATTGGGAAGTCTGATGTGCAACTCTTTAGCACTTGCATCAACATCAGAAACAATTAGGTCCACCACTATATTTAGGACATCCGCATGTATAGAAAGAGAATTGTGCATTTGAATATCAGGGGTTAGGGGAGGACTCTCAACCCATGGAATTGTAGACATGCTAGCAAGATCTTTTCTAATAGGAGGAGGTGAGGGTGAAGAGCTGGGAGACCTGGGCTTGGGTTGTGAACGCTTGATGCATGTCCTTGGGCATCAATGTCACCCTCTTGCCATGTATCGAGCACAACATCGAATCCTCAAACAATTTTGTTTGGAAGTCCTTGTATGCAGTATGGAATGCCTCCAATGTAGTGATATTCCACCTCATTGCATAGGGCAGATGAGTGGTCATATCTTGTGTAACCTCCCTCACAACCTGGCAGAAGGCTGCTTTCGGGATTAGAAGTTTGGTGCTCCTCTGCAATGCCCTGATGTCCCTCAACCATGGACAGTGAGGTCTTCTGTATCTTTGCAGACATACAGGTTTAAAATTCTGCAGACGGGAAGGTTGAACAAAGTTGGTAAGCGGAGCGGTTTGCTTCGCCCGAGCCATTGAGGCCGGATATCTATAGCACGCGAGGACAAAGATACATCAGTAGTAAAAGTTTTATTCTCTCACTTGATGACGACACTGGGAACTCTGAGAATGATATCGCTACGACGCAAGAGGGTTGCAAAGTCAGGTGGGGAGAGGAAGGGGCTCACGTGATGGCAATACTGGGCACATTCAGGCTGATATCACTACGACGCGAGAAGGTATCAGAGACAGGCCTGGGAATGAGGTCGCTCGATATTCTAGATGTTGTAGTTAGAAGCTCCATCAAGTTTGTTTGCATCGCCCAAAATTGCCTCATTGATGTTTGCCATTTCCAAACTGCTTGAAAGATGTCAGAAATAAAAAATAATGACCTGCAATTTTTTGCTTATCAGGCCACCCATCACTTTTTAGCCAAATTAAAAGCCAAATCGGCGTCGTCTTCCGAAATGCTCCTTGTCACCAGCTCCCAACTACGTGCCTAATGGAATAATAAAATCACTTTTAACGCACTCCAAACACTTTCTTTGTGGCAATCACTCTGTTTTGATGTACCATACTTGCAGGGATACTCAGGGTGCCCTTCATTTGGAGGCTATAGCCCTTCGTTTGGCCAAAATAGGCTAAAAGAAGTGAAAATAGAGGCACTTTTAATTTTTGAACTATCTTTTCACCTTGAAAAGGCTTCACTCTTCACCAACTTCAGGACCCAACTCAAATTTCAAGTTGAAAATTTTTAATTGAAGTTGCATGGCCATATGCACTTCATGCCCTTCGGACCATCTTTTTGCCAATCCAATGGCTTTCATAAATCCGAGCGTCCACATTTACTCTCCATTGCGCAATCTGCACCGCAGATCCACCTTGGCCTAATCCTGCGGTCTGCATTGCATCTAGGTGCTAAGCTCCTCCACTCGGGCCACTGAGTCCTTCAAAACACTATGCAGAAGCGCGGGTGAGGGCGCACGAGGCCTTCATGGCTTTCCTCTCTCTTTCTGGCTATGGAAATACATTTCGTTGTCCTCTATAGAATTCGAATATGTTGCAACTACATCAGTAGTGAAGGAGATAATATGGCTAAGGAGGCTACTGCAGGATCTGAAATTTCCACAGATCGGTCCAACTATACTCCAGTGCGACAATCAGAGTTGCATAACTCTATTTCTGAACTGACGAACTCATGCTAGAACCAAACACATAGAGGTATAGTTTCATTTTCTTAGAGAGAAGGTTCAAAACAAGGATATTGTACTATTTTATTGTCACACAGATAGTATGTTGGCTGATTCTCTTCATATTAGGTTATCAGAATTAGAGGATTGCATGGCTGTCCAAGATGCCTAATCGTTTCTGCAACCTAAGACTCCTACACTGATAATCCTTTCAACACAAAAGAATAGCTCATAATCTTTGTTCTCTATGTAATCCATGATCCTGTTAATCACAGTCATCACTGTTTGCTTAAGTAATTAGATCCCTGCTCTGATACCATGTTGGGAAAACTAAAGCAGGAGCAAATGCTCAAAAGCTGTCAATCCCTTGATGCGTGCACTATTGATAACTAAGTCGGTGAACACAATAATAAATTAGAGTTGTGTGGTTGTGTGTAGAAGCAAAGAGTAGATAGTGAGACAAGTCAATCAAAAAATCAGACAGAGAGTGGAAAGCATGCAATATTGATAAAATATGAACGCAAAACTAGACAACACTTTATTCATATTAAATGTAATGAAGTATAAGTCATAAAATGTAGGTGAGCACAAGACAATTGTGGGCGAAAGCATGAGCTCACAAAGCTAACTACAATCTATATTGTTAGGACATCGAGGGCTTTGATGTCGATGACGTGAACTTCAATGTCGACGAAGTTGATTCTGCTTCTCACAAGAGCTCCATTTTGAACCTTCGATGATCGTCGAAGACTTCAGACAAGGAAACCTTGGACAAGTCAAAGTTGGAAAAGTCGAAGGAAAACTGTCATTCACCTTCTATGTATTTCTACAGACTATGTGACAATGCGAGTAAAAATGCAGCAATGTGATTGGAAACAGATTAACATGGGATTTATGAGAGAAGAGGAGATAAATCCAACACCATTGGCATCCTCGATCTTGTCCACAATGATCTATGTGGACCAATGTAGACTAGGTATTTTAGTGATTGCTATTATTTTATTACCTTTATTGATGACTATAGTGAATGCATTTGGATTTATTTCATAAGCAAGAAATCAGATGCTTTTGCTATGTTCGGGGAATTCAAGGTGTTAGTTGAACAACAAACAAGATGTTGCATCAAGACTTTAAGATCTAATGGAGGTGGCGAGTATTTTTTAACAAAATCTATAGATTTTTACAAAGATCATTGGATCAAGAGGCAAACTACAATACCTTATTCACCACAGAAACATGGAGTTGCAGATGGAAGAACTGATCTATTATTGAGATGGCCAAGGCAATGCTCAAAAGTAAGGGTTTTATGGCCTGCAAAATCTTGCATCACAACATCTCACAACCTAACAAAATTAGTGAAAGGTAAGACACCTCATGAAGCTTTTACTGAAAAGAAACCTAATGTTTCTCACTCGAGAGTATTTGGTTGTGATGCTTATGCCTATATTCATGATGAGAAATGAAAAAAATTGGATGCAAAAGCTATCAAATGTATTTTTCTTGGATATGATGAGAAGGCCAAGGCATACATGATGTATGACATAAATGCACATGAGCTTATGATCTCAAGGGATGCTAAATTTGATGAGATTTTTCCTGTCCCTTCATTACAAAGCCTTCAGGTTGATCCATGAACACCTCTTCTTCTAACTCACCATTTAGAAAAGCAGATTTCACATCCATCTGATGCAAAGGCCAACTGAAATGTGAAGCTAAAGCAACAAGTAGACGTAGAGTATTCCACTTAGATACTGGCGCAAAGGTCTCCTCATAGTCAATGCCTTTACTTTGTGTATACCCTTTGATCACCAATCTTGCCTTGTGCTTTGCTATACTTCCATCTGCATGGTACTTAGTTCTGTATACCCATTTGCATCCAATGGGTTTCTTGCCAACTGGTGGTTCTACTAGGTCCCATGTGCTATGCTTAGCAATTGACTCCATCTCCTCTCCCATGGCCTTGACCCAAATGTCATCATCCTTCGCTTCACCATAAGTCGAAGGTTCTTTGTCTTGAATAATGCTAGACAAGAGAGCATAATTTGCTTCATACCTTTCAGATTGTGTCTTCTCTCTTGTTGATCTCCGTAGCTCTCCCTGGATAGATGATCCTGGAAAGTCATCCATGTCGCGACTCTCCAACAATCTCTCAAACCACTTAGGGAGCTTCTTGTCAGGTGATCGGCTTCCTGGTGAAAATGTATCCCACGGTACATCCTTCTCCTTGCGTTTGTCACCTACGACTTCAATCCTTCTTGCACCAAAAGGTTTGTCCCTACCTCTCCAACCTGTCTGTTGAGGTTGAGTAGTAGTATCTTGAGATGTATCCTCCTTTTCATCACTTGGAAGGTCAATGACTGGATCATCATCAGGTGGTATCCTCACTATACCATCTTTTCCACTGGATGTATCTATCTTCTCAGCATCCTCGTCTTCATACATCTTGATTTCATCAAAGATAACATCACGACTTACATGGATTTTTTTTTCCACAGGATCAAAACATCTATAGCCCTTCACACGATCATCATATCCTAGGAATATGCACTTGATAGCTTTTACATCAAGTTTACGTCTCTCTTTCTTAGGAACGTGTACAAAGGCCTTGCATCCAAAGCTTCGCAATTGGTTCACCTTTGGTTTCTTCTTCGTGAATGTTTCCTCATGTGTTATCTTTGGTATGGCGATAGTAGGACTTCTATTTTGAAGATAGACTACCATACTACATGCTTCTGACCAAAAATCTTTTGGTAGTTTCATCTCAGCTAGCATAGATTTGGCACTTTTCACAATCGTACGATTCTTGCGCTCAGCTACACCATTGAGAGCAGGAGTATGAGCTTGCGTAAATTGTCTTTTAATCCCACATTGATCACAAAGATCATTGAAGTCATTAGACTTGTACTCCCCTCCACTATCTGATCTTAGGACTTTGATCTTCCTACCTGTCTGATTTTCGACCAATGCTCTGATTTATTCTTCAAGAAGTAGATCCACGTCTTACGTGACATATCATCAATAAAGGTCATGAAATAGAAGGCTTTACCTAAGGACATGGTTCTCATAGGCCTACATAAATCTGTGTGGATTAAATCCAGGATGTTCTTTGCTCTTGCAACACCCCCTTTATTAAACTTCTCTCAATGCTGCTTCCCATATATACAAGATTCGCACATCGATTTCAAGTGATATTCTATGGTAGGCAATCCTGTTACCATCTCCAATTTTCTCATCAAACTGAGGCTTCCAAGTTCAACTAACCAAGCCTCCTATTTGCGATGAAATGGACGATACAAGTCCATGTTGCCCCTTGATTGTAGCATTCAACCTGTACAATTTTGTATTGGGCTCCCTTACTCCATCTGCAATAATTTTAAACTTTTGGTTCACATCTTTCATCATGGAGAATTCTACTTTCAACTTTTGATCAGTAATGACTCCAACAGAAAGTAGATTTTTCTTCAAACCTGGTACATAAAGTACCTCCCTGATCATCCTACTTTTGCCATCAAGTAGTTGGATTTAAAAAGTGCCTATCCCCTTGATCTTGCACACATCGCCATTTGCTTGTGAAACGAAGGTTCCATTATCCAATACCTTCAAGCTACTGAACCAATCTTGTTACTTGTCATGGGTCTTGTGGCTCCCGAGTCAATATACCACGCTTGATCATCTTGATTAGATGACAATGCAGATATGAAGATGCTAGAGTCTTCAATTTCACCCTCATCGACAAGGTTACCTGCTTGTTTTGGTTTCTCCTTGCCTTGTTCCGCCAGGAATTTGCAACATTCACTCTTCCAATGAACCTTTTTACCACAATGGAAGCACTTGCCTTTCTTCTTGGTCTTACTGAAAGATCTCTCATCCTCCTAATACTTGGCAAATTGCTGCTTAGACTTCTTCTTGCCCTTGCCCTTGCCTTGTTTTTGGTGTGTCGCAAGTGCTTGATTGTCAGTATTTTGACGTCTAGTTTCACCATTTCTCGCCGTTGCTCTTCCTGCATCAAGATTCGTGTGAGCTCGTCAAAGGTTGGCAATCTTTCTCTTGATGCTATTCTGCTCACAAACATCTAATAGGGTTCTGCAATGCCGCATAATGCATTGTGCACCAACTCCATATCGCGTATGTGCTCACCAATAGAATGCAGTTCATCCCTCATTGTCTTGATTCTGGTCATGTACGTCTGAATGTGCTCTCCTTGTTCCATTCGGGCACTATTCAGCTTTGACTTCAAAAACATGAATCTTGACGGATTTGACGTCTCGAACTGCTCCTTTAGCACATCCCATGCCTGTCTGGGATAACAACATCACAAATGTGGGTAATGATGTGATCCTTCACTGACAAGTTAATGAAGGTCAAGGCTTTTCTCATCTTTTTGTCGAACACTTTGATATCCATTTCATTTGGCGACCTTCTCTCATCACCTGTGATGACTTCTCTCACATCTTTCTCCATGAGTATGTTTTTAATTTTTAATTTCCACACTGCATGGTTGGAAATCCCCGTCCAATTTGCTACTTTCACTCAAAATGGACTCTCCCATGTTTGCCATCGCAAAACTGCTTGAAACTTCTGCCGTAGGCTAAAAGTGGTATACTGAGGCCAACTGCGATGTCAAAAGTTGAAAATAATGACCTGCACTTTTTCCCTTACCAGGCCACTCACCACTTTTCCACCAATTTGAAAGCCAAATTGGTGTCGCCTTTCGAAATGCACTTAGTCGTCAACTCCCAACTACGTGCCCAGTGGAATGGTGAAATCACTTTTGATGCACTCGGAACACTTTCTCCACTACAATCACTCTGTTTTGCTGTACCGTACTTGCAAGTACAATCCGGGTGCCCTTCGTTTGGAGGTTGTAGCCTTTCGTTTGGGTCAAAACGGGCAAAGGACCCAAAAATAGGGATTTTCTTTGTTTTTGAACTGTTTCTTCACCTTGAAGAAACTTCACTCTTCACTTGTGAAGGGACCCAACTCCAATTTCAGTATGAAATTTTTTAATGAAGTTGAAGGCCAAAATACACTTCAATTCTTCAGGGCCCACTTTAGGTAAATCCAACGATAGGTTTCAATTCTGTGGTCCAGATGCAATTATCTTGTCCGTCAATCGTTGTGGAGATGATCTTGTGGACTTCCTTAAACCCTAAACTGTTGTAAAGCTGACTCAGGTGCACCCAACGTGCCCTGTAAGACTCTAAGGGGTGACACTCCCTAAGGTCCCAGAGCAAGTTAGAACGTCAAGGTCTGAGCCTCCGACCTGTGGTGAGCCAGTCAAGTAGTCACAAGTCATGAGCTAGCTCTGGAGCTCGAGTCATGGCCTAGTCAGGAAGCAAGTTGATTCTGCCACCCGAACGGCTCCCGGGACCCATGTCCGGGAGCTAGACTGATTCTGCCAGGCTTGCTAGGCCTTAATCAGCAAAATAAAAACTAAGTCCCAAAAAGCGTGCTTTACCAGAAAGCACTATGTTTCAGAACAGAGGGGGTGCGCCGAATCTACAGCAGAACTATAGGGGGAGTCCGCAGATAGAAACTTGGGCAGCTCAACCAGCGCCAGGAATCCAGTCGCCAGATCTCTGCTCCCTCTACCAGCACGAGCCAGGGCACAATGCCTAGCACGTGTTGGTGGCCCCGAGACCGATCAGTCTATGTATGAATGTAACCTCTTCCAATTCTAATAAAGTTGGATCCTTGGGGATGATTACCATTTCGGTTTCGCCTCCGGGACTGGTCCAAGTGGAAGGACCCTTACTACAACCTTTTTGCGTCGCTGGCGCCTAAGGGTCCCTGTCATCGACATGGGGCTTGCCGCTATGCCAATTGGTCAGTTTGGCGACCGCTATGCCTTGGGTTTCATGTGTGGCTTGTCTTTGCCTTTGGTTACCTTTTTGGGGACGGATTCTGAGTTGGCTTTCGGGTTGGTTGGATTCCAGTTTTCTTAAGTCTGAATGGTTAAGCTTGTTACGTTTCTGAGTTGGCTTTTATGTAAGTGCATGATGGATGAATGTTATACTTAAGCGCTTGTTGGGGAAACCGCTCAAGTCCCAACGCCCTTTGAGGCGCCGACGCAACATGTGGTATCAGAGCCGACTAGCCGGTCAGCTACGCAAGTCTCACAGAGATGGGCCACGTTTTTGGGATTTGTCAGGACAACCGTTGCGCAAGGTGCTGCCCACAGTGTAAGCACGGGTCCGTCCACGGTCGGGGTGGTTGGCAGAACGGGGGACTTGATGAGTCAAAGTGCTTGCCCTCGAGGTGTAAGCACAGTCAGTTCTCGCGGTTCGGGCCTGGCGCTGTCTGCACGTAGGACGGATGAGGCAAAGTGCTGCCTAGGTAGGTGAAAGCACGGTCTGTACCTTGTGGGGTGCGGGACGACATATTCGAACTGTACGGGTTAACCATTGATACAGAGATGCTGCTCGAATTCGGGTGTAAAGCACGGGTGGTTAGCTGCCGGTGCGGGATAGCTGCCGATCGTTTAGCTATAAGGGCTATCGACCAAAAAGTGGTGGGACGTGACTGAGGCAATGTGCTGCTTAATGGTGAAAGCACGGATGGTTGGATGGATGTTTCCCCGTGGACCAGTTCTGTGATAGATTTGTGTGGGCGTGGCTAGGCAAAGATCCTACGTCCGGTCTCAAGGGGAATGTGACTTGAGAGGGATCCTCTGTTTAGCTTTGGTTGGTATGTTCGGTTTGTGGTGTGCTTGCCTGGACCTGAATTATCCCTGACTACTTCTTTTGATCCAGGTGATCTGATCTAGTTGGGAGTTGTGAGAGGAGTTTACATTTATGAGTGGACGACGCACAAGTATGGAAAGGAACTTCCATGGGACAACCCCCAAAATTGGTTCAAGATTGTTATTCTTATCAGGAAAGATCGCGGGGAGGAAGTCAGATTTCATGATCGACTCCAGAGCTTCACATAACTATATCTCAAGGAGCGTAGTGGAACAATTCAGCTTGCCGACCAGGAATGTTACATCTACTCTCAAGGTAAGAAACAACGAAGGGAGCACTAGATGCAGACAAAGCGACATTGAACATCCCGGTGCAGATTGGAAGATGGAAGGCTAAACTTAGCTTTGTGATTTTAGAGATGGATGCCTTTGATGTGATTTTGGGCCTCCCTTGGTTAAATGAACACTGTATCGCAGTTTGGGTAGGAGCTCAAACTTGGTCCTCTTGGATTATAAGGGACAAATCTGCATGACAAAAGCCCTGCCCGGAGGAAATGCTAAGGATACCGATATTGAACAAATCTGGTTGCAGCATTAGTGATGAAAAGAATGGCGAAAGGGAAAAGGTCAAAGTGCTTTCTTTGCATCTGTCGAGAAGTCCCAGAAGGGAAAAGCGTGCGACAAGAAACTTGCCAAAAGAAGTGGCAGATCTGTTAGAAGAATTTAGCGATGTGTTCCCGGAGGAACTCCCAGCTAAGCTACCTCCTCGAAGACCAGTGGACCATAAAATTGAGTTGGTACCAGGAACAGAGCCAACTTCACGAGCACCCTACAGAATGTCACAAGAAGAGTTGGCGGAACTGAAACGACAACTTGGTGAATTGATAGACAAAGGTTTTATTAGACCTAGCGCTTCACCTTTTGGAGCCCCAGTGTTGTTCGTGGAAAAGGCAGACAAAACTCTTCGAATGTGTGTGGATTATCGCATGCTTAACAAGGGTACCATCAAGAACAAGTACCCCATGCCTAGAATTGATGACCTATTCGACCAACTCAAACATGCCAAATACTTTAGCCGAATAGATCTCAGATCTGGATATCATCAAATTCGAATAGCTAAAGGTGATGAGCACAAAACGGCGTTTCGAACGCGGTACAGAAGTCACGAGTTCCTGGTGATGCCATTCGGTCTAACAAACGCACCAGCCACTTTTTGCACGTTGATGAACAATATATTTCAAGACTGCCTGGATGAATTCGTCATTGTGTACATTGATGACATATTAGTATTTAGCCGGAACCTTAAAGATCACATTCAACATTAAGGACAGTTCTCCAACGACTGAGGAGGAACTGCTTGTTCGCGAAAAGAGAGAAATGTGAGTTTGTGGTGGAGGAAGTTGACTTCCTTGGACATGTTATAGGCCACGGACGGATTCGAATGGATCCTAAGAAGATCAAGGCTATCTTGGATTGGCTAGCACCTAAAACTGTTCATGAATCAAATCCTTTGTGGGCTTATGTAACTTTACAGGAGATTCATTGAGGCATTTAGCAAAATTGTGGCACCACTGTTGGAGCAGACCAAGACTCATCTGAAGATGACATGGACAACGGAATGTGAAGCAGCGTTCCAGAACTAAAACGACGGATCACTCAAGAACCCATCCTTGCCTTACCGGACTTAGCAAACCTTTTGAAATACATACAGATGCGTCGAACTTTGCTATTGGGGCCGTGCTGATGCAAGACGGAAAACCTGTTGCATATTTTTCAAAGAAATTGAGTGACGTAGAGCGACGATGGCCAACTCATGAAAAAGAAATGGTCGCAGTAGTCCAAGCAGTGGAGCATTGGAGACATTATGTGGCAGGAAAACCCTTTAAGGTGTTCACTGATAATGTATCACTCAAGTACTTCTCATCCCAAGGTATGCTCACGCCAAAGCAAATGCGATGGCAAAACTTTCTCTCAAAAATCAATATAGACATTTTACACACGGCGGGAAAGAACAATGTGGTGGCGGACGCACTAAGTAGACAGGAACACTTGATGGCAACAGTGACAACTCAGGTGACTGGCCTACTCCAAGAAATCAGAGAGAATTATGGTGTAGATGCGTTGGCGAAGGACTTAATGATTGAATTCCAGCTGGGAAAGCCTCATAAACATTTCACTTGGAAAGATCAAATGGTTGTTTATAAACAACGCAGAGTATATGTCCCAAACAACATCAACCTGAGGAAGAAAGTCTTGCGAGAACATCATGACGTACTAGCCGCCGTGCATCCAGGGGTGAATCGCATGTATGAACTTCTCAGAAGAGGCTTCTATTGGCCAAGTATGCGGGTAGACGTTGAATCCTATGTACAAACATGCCCGACATGTCAACAAGTGAAGGTGGAACCGCTAGCTCCGGCTGGACTACTCCAACCATTACCGGTACCAGCATACCCAATGGGATTCGGTGAGCATGGATTTTATTGTTCAACTACCACGGGTGCCAAGGATTTCGACTCAATTTTATGTGGTGGTTGACCGCTTTTCAAAGCAAGTTCATCTATTACCCAACTAAAAGTTCAGTGACAGCTGAAGAAGTGGCAAGGTTATTTTTCAATGTGTTTCAAATACCACGGCCTGCCTAGAACGATTATTCTGACCGAGACACCAAGTTCGTCGGAAAGTTTTGGACTTGTCTATTTCGCCTCGTGGGAACCGGATGATTTCAGTACTGCATATCATCCTCAGACAGATGGGCAAACGGAACGAGTCAATCGACAGATTGAACAATATTTACGAAATTATGTCGCTTGGGACCAATCCGATTGGGTCAACTACTTGGATATTCTCGAGTTTGCACATAACAACCAAGTGAACAGATCTACTGGAAAGGGGCACCCTTCGAGATAAGCAATGGTCGGCTACCGATTGTTCAAGCTCTTTTCTTACAGGCGTGCAGGAAACACTAGTACCCACTGTAGAGGAATTCATCAATGAGTGGCACACAAAGCTGACCGAGGTGAAAGCGTTTTTAGAGCAGTCACAAAGGAGTATGGCAGCTGACGTAAACTCACATCGACGAGAACTGGAATTTGAGGAAGGTGATCAAGTATGGCTGAACACAAAGAACATTGCGCTACCAAAAGGTTTTTCTCATAAGTTTGCTCGACCTTATGCGGGACCATATTATGTCACCAAGAAGATCAACCCAGTGGCTTATCGATTAGCGCTTGCCATCCAGCTTGGATATACACAATGTGTTTCATATCTACATTACTCAAACGGTACAAACCAGATGAGCGATTTGATCGGCAACACGAACTCCCGTCATCCACCAACGACACTTGATGATACGAAGAGGCAGCTTGTACCAGAACAAATATTGACACATAGAAAGCGAAACTGGCGTTCATCGTGAATATCTAGTGAAAGTGGCTACGGGCTCCACTTATTGAGGCTTCTTGGGAGTACGAAGACAAACTTAAGGAGGGAGCCCCTGAAGTACTAGCAGATTATTTGCAGAAGAACCCAACGCAATAGCCGTTTTCCCAGATCGGCACACAAGCACTACCTGGCGGCATGCCTCTTACATAAACATTCATGGCCATTCTGAAGTTCAAGGAACTTTCCGGTATTTTTCTTAGTTTGCCAATAAATCACTTGCAGCCTTTACACAGGTTTTTACGTAAGTGAACTTTATCTACACTTTTCCTGTGCTACTGCAATGTATTTTGTAATTCAAAGTTTGTAAGGCCGGTGAATTAAGCCCCTGCCATACGTCCTAGGTCTAGTTTGGCCCTGATGAGGACATCAGCTTTTTCAAACGAGGGGAGGATGTTGTAAAGCTGACTCAGGTGCACCAACGTGCCCTGTAAGACTCTAAGGGGTGACACTCCTAAGGTCCCAGAGCAAGTTAGAACGTCAAGGACTGAGCCCTCCGACCTTGTGGTTGAGCCAGTCAAGTAGTCACAAGTCATGAGCTAGCTCTGGAGCTCGAGTCATGCCTAGTCAGGAAGCAAGTTGATTTTGCCACCGGAACGGCTCCCGGGACCCATGTCCGGGAGCCAGACTGATTCTGCCAGCTTGCCAAGCTTAATCAGCAAAATAAAAACTAAGTCCCAAAAAGCGTGCTTTACCAGAAAGCACTATGTTTCAGAACAGAGGGGGTGCGCCGAATCACAGCAGAACTATAGGGGGAGTCCGGCAGACAGAAACTTGGGCAGCTTCAACCAGCGCCAGGAATCAGTCGCCAGGTCTCAGCTCCCTCTACCAGCACGAGCCAGGCACAATGCCCAGCACGTGTTGGTGCCCCCGAGACCGGTCAGTCTATGTATGAATGTAACCTCTTTCAAATCTAATAAAGTTGATCCTTGGGGATGATTACCATTTCGGTTTCGCCTCCGGGACCTGGTCCAAGTGGAAGGACCCTTACTACAACCCTTTTTGCGTCGCTGGCGGCCTAAGGGGTCCCTGTCATAGACATGGAGCTTGCCGCTATGCCATTGGTCAAGTTTGGCGACCACTATGCCTTGGGTTTCATGTGTGGCTTGTCTTTGCCTTGGTTACCTTTTGGGGACGGATTCTGAGTTGGCTTTCGGGTTGGTTGGGATTCCAGTTTTCTTAAGTCTGAATGGTTAAGCTTGTTACGTTTCTGAGTTGGCTTTATGTAAGTGCATGATGGATGAATGTAGACTTAAGCGCCGTGTTGGGGAAACCGCTCAAGTCCCAGCGCCCTTTGAGGCGCGGCGCAACATAAACCCTGAACTCTCATAAGACAGTTCTCCCGAAGCTCTCTTGAACGACGATGCTGTACTGTGTACACTCCTTGTATGGCTCTGATACCAACTTAGAATTTGCTTTGCACAGGAACACAGATCATGCTACACAGTAACACAGACAGAAAAACACTCTCCACAGCAAGCTCACATAGCAACTGTATTTCTCAAAAATGAAATTACACTGTACATATAGTTGTTCACTCAGGCAACCCATGCATGACCCAGGTTGCCGTTAGCAGGATGCGTGTCCCGTCGACTTGCCTCGTTGGCGAGGCCAACTGATCCTTATCAACTGATAGGACCCACAGTACAGTAAACACAATGATTCTACTTTAATTCTAACTTGTGATACTCTTGCATTGATGAACACTTCAAGTGAAGAGGAATAATAAAGATTAATAATGATTGTAATCTTTATCAGGCCATCTAATACCCATTTTAAATTTTTTTGAAAGGAGAAAATTTTACGTCGTCATTTAAAAAATAAAAAATAAAAAATCCACATCATCAATTTTTTTAATAATGATATGGGTTCCTGCACTACCTAAACTTCAACTGTCTTAACTAGAGACTTACACCAAGCGGTAGGCTTTATGTAGATACTCTGCGAGATTGTTGCTTTTGTTATACTTGTACAGTATCTCAAATTCGCCTTATGGCCTATACGCTTTTTACATGCTTTCCTTTGTACTCTGATGGGTTTTCCCATCTTTTATTTAATCAAAACAGGAAGTTCTCTTTTTCATTTGTGTCTGTCGCCAGTTCCGTAATTAAGGCGGCCCATTCCGTGGCACTATTTTTATGCTGGTTGTTTTGTTTTATTTGGTTCTATTTCACATTCCTTTTCGCGTGGGAGCTGACGACTTCGTTTTGTTTTCCAGATTTCTCCAAATTGGGACGTGACCGTTTGGCCTATCCCGCAACCAACGCCCGCTCTCTCCTCACTCGCAACAACGCCCCCTTTCCTCTCCTCTCCTCTCCTGTACCTCACTCGTCTCTTCATCTCCTCTTCTCTTCACCCGTCTGCTCTCGGGTTTCTCCTGTTGCTGATGCCATTGTCTCAGATCTCAGACCTGGTAAGGTTGTTTGATGCTGCCTCCATTGTCCGCGATGGTTGTTTGATAATTACTACATTCTAGTAATTGTACGGCTATAGAATTTGATGGCATGGCGGGAGATGGGGGGCTGATTTGAATTTGCAGCCAAAAGTCTCGAGATCAATGGTACTAGCGCGCTCCTATGGGCTGGAATAGCTTGCATAGCTGTTGTTTACGTGATTACACGACCGCGATCTACCTCGTGGATTTTGCATGCTATAGGCCTGAGGACAATCGCAAATGCTCCATTGAACATCTTGAGCATTTCGCGAGGCAATCTGGCGTGTACAGAAGAAAGTATTGATGCGTTCCGGTTTGGGTGATGAAACCTACGTCTCTTCCTTAAATGTCTTCGACCAAGGGTAATCCACCGAGCCTGGTATGAAGCACGCGCGCTTGGAGGCGGAAGAGGTAATGTTTGGAGCTTTGGATGAGCTCTTCAGAAAAACCAACGTCAGTCCGACAGAGATAGAAATCCTAGAAATCCTAATTGTTAACTGTAGCGTGTTCAATCCAACACCATCGCACTCAGCGATGGTAGTCAATCGCTACAAGATGAAACGGACCACTAGGAGCTATAATTTGGGAGGAATGGGCTGCAAACGAGGCTAGCATTTGGCTCTGGCTTCAAATGTAACAGCGCATTTTGGAAATCTCTTCGCACTATCGCCCATCCATCCACAAATGCTTGACTGGATTGCGTGGATAGGTACCTTGCCAAACCTGTCGACGAAGGCAGCACTGCCGCCGTCATCCCTACATTGCATGTCGACGAAGGCAGCACTGCCGCCGTTCCTACATTGCATGGCACCAGCGCCAGCGTCGTACGGCCCGAGCTTCCACTCAAAAAGCTAATAAAAATCTGCGACAGGTGTTTGATCCCAATCATGTATAGTACATGCTGGAGTAAGACGCAGCTTAGTGAAAATCAGATATTGCAAAGTGTAACTGGCTGTGAATCAATTCATACTGTGACATTATTGGTTTTTCCTTCAATTTCGTTGTGTTTTGTGGAAATTGATTGCTGCAATAGCAATTGCAATTCTTTTGAGAGCATCGGGTCATGCTTAAAGGACTTTATGGATCAGAAATGCAAAAATATCGTACCAAGACAATGATTGATTTGAATGGTACGTAGATCGATGCAGTCCAAAACTTACACATGAGTATTGGATGATTGGCCAAATCATCCATTGATTTTATGGCTCGCACCAAAAAGTTCTTGAAAAACATTCTCCTGCTATGTTTCATGTCTTGTCCTTGTCTTCTTCTTGCTGTGAAAAGAATGATTCTTAGATAAAAGGCTCAAAGTTTATCTTCCACGACAAAACGCAGACTTCAAGCGATCCAGATGCAAATGAATTCGGAAAGGATTCATCCGTATGTTCCAGAACTATGATTCAACTTACATGTTCAGACATGCACCACTTAGAAAAACAGAATCCGGCTTCATGTACTATAGGATCACTTCTATTTCAGTAGCACATAAAAGGAAGTTAAAACGACGAAAGGTTATTGCCACAACTATAGCACGTGCAGATAAAATCGCTTTCAATCATAAAGCTAACACAGAGAAATCCTATTGTCCTTGAACGTTCATTCAACACGAGGGATCCATGTGTTTCGGGAATTGCTGAATTAATCACCATTCACCGAACCTCTGAAGGGAGCCAGCCATGGGTATCCAAGTTTGGGCAACACCTTCATCCGATGCAAGCAAAGTTGCGAAAGGGATTACCAAACAAGAATTCCAAACATTTCTTGAATTGCTGAATTAATTTCAGATGGTTATGGTTACGTGGGCTTTGATCTACACAACAACAAATTTTCGCTGGAACATGATGTTCTAGAGTAGCAATACTGTGCTGCCTGTGCTGCCGAAGCACGTGATACCCACCACTTTGATGAGGGACGTTTCTACTGGTTGTGGTGAGGGGATGAGGACTGAGGAGGTAATTCATGGGATTGTCTAACATGCCTTCACCCACGCCCGGTAGGTCCAGCCGCCCTTGGCATGTTGAGTGACTTGAGATGTTTGAACATTTAGAGACAATTACAACTAACACTTGAAACCTCCCAAGATGACATGAAGACACTTAGATATCGAGAAGAAGTGAATGATTATATTTGTTTCACTATCATGGGAGTGATTATCAATAAGAGGAATCTGGATTAATAAATTACAAGCTACGTTTCATTTATAGAACATTGAAGGTATTTAAAATTGGAGATAAGGTTAATCTTAAAATGATAAAATCTTGAAGACCATGTGCTCAAAGTCCATCTCTAACCACGCTCTGAAATGCTGAAGATAAAGCCACAACCGCTTCACCCATCGCTAAAAATGATTCATCAATTCTCCATGCCATCCAACAGACCGAAATTATTTGGGACTTGTGCCGCTATAAAAGCCAACATTTAGGAAGCTACCTCCTCCAATGCACATGCACGAGCATTGACCACACCGGCTTCAGGTACAAATTTCTCCGCTAGCCTATATGCCCGAGATATCGTTTATGTTAGTCAGCAAAACGTTCCATTACTATAAGGTGCACCGCCACGCTCCAAAAGCAAGACGCTGAAGTTTTGAGAGAGAGTGACATCAAGTGCGCATCCTCCAAGTCCGAAGAACCTTTTGTGTTGCTTTATATTAAATAGAAAATGGATTAAAACCAAGCTGTTAAACATTTTCAAGCTTTTGCAGAGAATTGACTCATTTTTCTTGGAAATGAGAGTGCAAAAGACCAGATGGCCATCAAATATGGGGTGCAAAGACCCAATGGCAATAAGTGTATTGAATGGTGTGGCAATAGACGTGTACTTGTGGAGATGACACATAGTATGCTCCAAGAGAAAGGACTAAGTGTTGAATTTTGGGGCAGAAGCAGTAAACACCGCAGCCTATTTGATCAATCATCTACCAACAAAGGCAGTAACTATTTCACCATTTTTTTCTAAAATCTCGGTTTTTTTTTTCATATTGTTTTTCTTCCCATTTTTTGCAACTATAATTTTCTTGTTCAATGAATGATAAATAGTAGCACATATATGAATCAACAATGTACAAATTTTGCATCCTAGGAAAAACAATTGCAGCATGTGTATTAACTAACATTTCGAGAGACAATTCTTGATGGAGCCATTGATCTTGTTCTGTAAATCTGAAGATCAAGTGACACATATGCTTACTAAGTCATTAAATAGATGTAAATTTGAAAAATTTTGCATTCTATTAAAAATAGAAGAGTGCAATTTTATCATTGAGAGAGAGTGTTAGAAATCAATGATAAACCACTTATTATTATTCGATGTACTCTTACTGTTGCTAGTTGTTACCAGTTGTAACTAGCTATAGGCTAGACTGTTAGTCAATTCTAGACTTTCCCTCTCTATCATGGTTTATTGTACACAAGACATTATTGTATGGTAATGGTTAGAGTGTGTTGCTCCTCCTCCTTGTGATGATTGCTTATAATGAATGTCAATCTGATTGTTGATAGGAATGAGTGCAGGATATCCCCTGACTCGACAATTTGTGCAACAACTGCATGTTGTTCAAAGTTCATCAATTGGTTTTGGATTGTGCCAGAGTGATGTAAGGAAAAGATTCTAGGAAATTGGGAGGTGATTGCAACATCTAAAATTGAAGTTCAACATTGAGGATGGTAGAAGGTGAGCGAGTGAGATAGAGTATTGAAGGTTTGATTAAAGTAATGAGTGAAGGGGGAGAAGGGCCATTCCATTTGTAGGACAAGATTGATGGCGATGGTGGTGGGAGGAGCATCTTACTGCGTAATGGAGGAATCAATTGGACAAAGGAGCAAGTTTGTGGAATGGTATGTGTTAATGGTGATGAAAGATTGGGTGATAATCGGGGTGGATGGTGTAGCAAATGTGGTGGTAGGCATACTACATCAATTGGTGGATGGATTGAGAAGGTGATGGTGAGATGGCACTGTGGAGGCCTATGTTTCCACATTATTCCATTAATTGCTATAAAAATTTAAATTTTCAATTTTTGTACATGTACATATGTTATAGTGTCTAAATCCATGTAAAGGCCTATTTGCATCTTAGAAATTCAAAGCATTAAACTACGCGCAATGTTTTAGAATGACATATGTCTATTCCCAACCGATACCCTAACGGCTGGTGATGAGCGACACCTAAGCCTTGTGTGCGTCTCTATAAAAGAGCGACACCGGCTCATTTGTATCCACGCAGAGATTTCAGCTATCAATAGAGAGAAGAGAGCCAGTTTCTTGAGATTGAGGATTCCTTTTCTCTGACTATTTCATCATAACTTCTTATCAAATGTTCAAACACACTTAGGTATTTGTTGTAGCTATTACCGATACATGTCTGACTGCGGCACTGAATTTTAGTTACTAACGTGGATTTACAAGCGATGTCTGTGAAGATAAAATTCTAATTGATTGTGTGCAGAAAATCGGCCGAAGCTAATAAGCATACGCATAACCAGAACTTTTTTATTTTTGAATGAGTTATGTGCTTAGATAAGGAACATAATTGTTGTTCTGTTTTGTTGCTTTTCAGTGATAAAAACTAATTTTTTGTGCTCAATAAGATAAATCAATTGCCTATCAAATTCTGTTCTGTGGAATTTATTTGCTTGTCTTCAATAGATAGTTGCTTACTACTACTATTCATTCCTGTTTCCTGGAAGATAAAGTACCCTTCTAAAATTTCAAGACCTTGACCAAAATTGAAGAATACAAACTAAGACAAAGGTTAGGAATACTACCAGATTTTCTGCGTAAACACGCGGAATTCTGGTATAGCCAGTTAGTGCCAGAAACGGTTAACACTTGGAACGCATTGAAGGCATAGTTCCTTAAACAGTTTAGGGAGGTAGGATATTCCACTTGATTGTTAGCACGGTTGAAAATCTGTAGAGAAAAGCCGAAGGAGTCACTTAGGAACTATACTCGTAGAGTTATAGAACCTGATAGGAAAGTTAGGGACACAGTATTCCTATGCCTATGGCAAAATGATGGTTCCTGGTGGATTGCCCATAGAAATGGACCGTTATTGGCATCAAGGGTCTGATGACTTCCTTAGAAGATATCACAGCGTCCACCAAAAAATATGGAACCTCCCGAATTTCTAGAAGAAGGAAACACGACAGGAAGAGTAGTAAGAAACATAAATCAAAACGAATAGAAGAATCATAATCATCCTCTGAGTTTGAATCAGAATCCGATTTCCTGAATGAAGAAGAGTCTTTGGATTACTCATATTTCATCAGAAGAAATATTCACCTTTAGAAAATCAAAAAGTAAAATGCAGATAGGAAAAAGGAGGAATGAGAAGTCTAAAAAGATGGGACCCTTTAAAAAAAATTGTAGAACTCTCTGACGAAAGAGACAAGGGACTTGAAAGTCCAGATGTATTATGTTAAGGCTAAGCATAAGAAAGCTAAATCTAACGCTAACGTTTGGTGTATTGCTTGTGGGAAAAGAATGACATTCTAAAAACTAATTGTCCAATCTACAAACTAACTATATAGAGGAAGAACTATTCCTCTTTCCAGTCACTAACCACAAGGAGGTAGCATATATAACTGTTAACCAAAAGAATATAACACCAAAACCACGCACTAGTCAACAATATACTATTCTATGTAGAGGAGGGGTGCGAGACTCCACTCCACCCATCTAGAATAAGGGACTCATGTTATAATTGCAGAGCACCCGGTCATTATTTGCCTGACTATCCAGAACCCAGGAGGTTTGTAGGATATGTACCACTTTGTGCTAACTACAAGGGTGAAGGACATATAACTGTAGAATGTCCTCAGCCACAAAAACCAAAGTCTAAACCATGGTTTGTAATTTCACCTAGGGAAGATGAGCCTAAGTCTAATTTTGATATGGTAGTCCAGAGAATAGAAATAGAATCAGAGATACTAGTAGACCAAGACCAGGATTGGCCTGATTTAGAGTTAGATATAAATAAAGTTACAACTAGAAGTAGGAAAGATATGCCGACTCTACGAGATAAGAAAAAAATTAAGAAAGTAAAAAATGCGAATTCTATGAAAAGTGCGACAAACAAGACGCAAACTGCAGACCAGCCAACAGAAACTGCTCTTAATAAAGATCCAAGCTTTGATCGGTCGGATGCAAAGTATTATGAAGCGGACATTAATTCAGAAGCTAAGAAACTTCTTGATGAAGAGACTAAAAAAGTTAAAAAACTGACGTTTGCAGATTGAATCACCAGAGATCCAAAATTATGGATTTTATCCATAGATTTTGATGGAAATCAAAGGATTTTTTATGGTTTTAGTGGATTTTTGATCTAGAATTCATGTTTTTTGCTTGGAATTGATTATCATGGTTCTGATGTAGTACGTTTTCCAGATTGTACTTGCTGTTTTACAATCATTAATGATTAGATCTAATGATTGCATGTTGGTTGAATAGTCAAAGCACTGTTATCTTATTTTTCCATCACCCACAGGTAAACCACGCCATACAATCCCAAAGCCAACGGACTTATGGAGAGGGCCAACGGAATTTTGTGTAAGATTCTGAACAAGATAACATAAACACATTCTTCTGATTGGGACAAAAACTCCCATCAATCTTATGGGCATACCGTATCGCCGAAAAGATTACAATCAAACAGACTCCACATTATCCCATATATGGAATGCAGCCCATACTACCTATCGAGTTTGAAGTTCCAACATTCCATGTTATTAATGAGGAACGTATGGATAAACACGATAGCCTCTAGGAGCAAATGATAGCTTTAACCCAGTTGGAAGAAGATCTTCGTTTAGCCTTGATTGAGACTGAACGGGTGCTGAATAAAAGAAAAGAAAATTTTGATCAATCCATTAGAAAGATCAAAATTAAACGAGGAGACTATGTGCTTCTGTATGACAATAGACCCATGTTGTTTTTAGGAAAACTACACACTAGATGCATGGGACCTTATAAGGTCCTAGAAGTTTTTAATAACGAATCTTTACAATTAGTTAATTTGCTCGATACTAGTGTAAATGGATCAAGGGTGAAGCGATACTATGACTGACTTCTGAGCAAAACGAACAAGTTGAGCTTTGCGACTTTTGCAAAGAATGCAGAAAGTGTGACACTATTCGTATTCAATGTTCCATATGTCGGTTCCAATTCTCACGAATCCCAAAAAATGCGACACTGTTTACATCCATATTCTTCCGAGGTTGCTATTCGCCAAAAACCAAGACAACTTTCATATTCAATTTTTTTGCAGTTTGCCAATATGCAAAAAATGTGACATTCTTTGGAATTTGTTTCTTAGTTATTTTCGCCTCAGAATTTTTCTGAAAAACCCGACACTTTTTTGGAACTGCTATTCTCGTATTTAAACCATTTTATTTTTTTCGAAAATGTCGACACTTGTGCGGATACTTCCATTTTTAATTTCTTGCTATTTTGCCTTGTGCGAGAAAAGTGAAAAAGTCGACAACAAGTGGGCGAAATCAACACATACAATTGTTTCTAGATTGTGTAAGTTTTTATTTTTTGTAGTCCAAAACTCAAGTTTCCAAATTCAAGTTTTGCGAACTGTGCAAAACATTTGCTATATTTTGTTTTTTTTTTTAATTTTTAGTTTTTATTGGGATTATTTCATTTTATTTTTAAGCCTGTATCTTTAACATATGAAGGACACTTCCAATTAATAATTACATATCATTAATACCTAACACACTTCAAACACTTTTGTTTTTTTGTTCTCTCTCTCTCACTCTTTCTTCTACTTTCGTGGTCATTACGCTATTGCTCTCGAACACTCTGACTACTACATCGCTAGTTTCTTTGTATTCCAGACCTTTACAATGGCCGCTAGCAATACCATAGTTTTTAAACCCACCCAAAACTAGTACTACCAGTTTTGCAACCTTTTGCCACTAGAGCTAGAGTTGAAGGATTGCTTCAATTTTATCCTTCGGTTGTTTTGTCAGAATTATGCCACGAGCTGATTTGAAATTTAGGCAAAACTGACGATGGACATCTCTGCACCATAGTTCGGAATGCACCTATAATCAACACAGATGAGCATTAGGCTTACCGATAGACGGTGCTATCCCTACTACCAAGCCTGATTACATTACGCAAAATAGAGTTGTTCAGGAGGGAGCATACCTCGCGAAGAAGGGGTATAAATTGTCTTATATTCAAAACCCCAATCTTGAAAGCTTTGTCCACTTCGCCCTTGCTTCTATATTCTTACTTGAGCAAGAGTATACCATCTCTATCACAAACCTAGGATACTTGCTCAAAGCCCTTGATGGAAAACTGGTTGCCTTTGGACAGATTGCTTTTAAGCAATTTTGTAAATTAATCAGAGATAAGCAGTTTTTTAGACTAGGCTTGCAGTTTTGAATATTATGTATGCATGTTGGAGTTTTGTCTATACAGGAAGATATCAGGGTAGCTCTAGTGCAGCAGGAAGTAGCTCCATCCATCGAAGACGCTGGGGATTTGGAATACTTCCTGACATGAATAGCTAGTCACTCCAGTGTATATGGTTATTGGTTATGCCTCGTCATTCTAGGCTTGGCCTGTAAAGATAATTAATAATCATATGAGGGCCCAAACCTATTATTGGACATAGGAGCACATGCATGGTGTCTGACTGTTATAATGCAAGAATAGGAGGTCAATAGCTTATTATAGGCTGCCATATGACAAAGCACTTCACACATGTGGGATCAGAGGGATGATCAGTACCACGATCTCCCACTTATTGTATATATAGAGCCACATTTGGGCATAATCATAGTGAGACACCAATCTTGGTTTTGGAAGCAATTTTGAGTGATTCTCTCAATTTGTCTACATTTGTTTTGATTCTTTTGAGGTTCTATCAATGTGTACTTGATTTTCAGGTTGGAGTCTGTACTCAGACTGTGTTTCACATGTGTGAAACCAGAAAGTACACTTACCTTCAACTAATGATTGTTCTTGTTAGGATTTTGTGTCTAGAATTGATCTAGATTGATCTTAATCTGAAGTAGATTGATAGATCAAGTAATCTGACAACCAATCCCTCTTGAGGATCAGATTAGGATCCACTCTTGGTCCTTTTTGTACTTTTTGCACATGGTATCAGATCCTAGTACAAGAGGTTTTGTTGAAATTGATAGGGTTAATCCAAATCAAAGCCAAAATTAGCAATTTTTTGGAAACTAGTCAAATTTTGTGTAGCGAATTGGATTTGATAGCTATCCTCAAAATTTTTGGTCCAGATCTTGTTGTGGGCTGTAGGAACCCTTTTCACACGTGTGAGGCCGTACAGCTCCGGTTTTGACTGAGAAATTTCAATAATTTGTAGAATTTGACTCACATACCCAATTTGAGTGATTTTTAATGCAAAATCAAGCATTTTCTATAGTGAGTCTAATCCCTTGATTAATTCTTGGATTATATCAGCCAAAAAATTCAAATTGAAGTTTGAAATAGATGCATTGATTGATCTTCTCTGATTTTTTGAGTGTATGTTGAAGTTAAAAAAGATTTTGCTAAAAATCATAGATCAAGGAGTGATATGCAAGGTGAGAGGTTGAAATCCATTGTACCATCACTCTAGATTTGTTCAAGAGTGATAGGGTCAAGTTTAGAAGAATCAATTTCCTAGAAAACATCTTTGGATCTGTCCTCCAAGTGAAACCTTTGAGAGTTTCTAGTGCATATAGAGCATCTATGCAAATCTTTTGTAGAATTTGACATAGATTGGCTTCAATTGAGAGTTCTAGAAAAGAGATTGAGATCCAAGTCACATTGTTCAACCCTACTCAATTTTTTTAAGTGATTGTAATGTTTGAAAAGGGTCATTAAGGTGTCTATGACAAATGTGTAGAGAGAGATCCAATTTTCTAAGAGTTCCTTCCTTTGTAGAGGGCAAGATCTAGAAGCTCATTTTGAGTTGTTATTGGTGGAGAATTTGTCTTCTCCTAAGTGATGAAATATTTCTAAGTGGCATTAGCTCTTTGAAGCACAATATCTTAGTGAGAAGAATCACAACTTTTGATTTTGAACTTCATTCCAAGTCTTAAAAGGTAGAGTAATTGGTGGAATCCAATAGGAGTGATTGAATTCAATTTGTTGAGCAAAAATTGACATAATATGTATGAAACTCAAATTAGTTCTATTCAACTTTCGTTGTGAGAGTGTGAGGGTCAATTTGTGATCCCATTGGTTGTTTAGAATGAGGAGGAGTCCATATTTGAGTATTCATGCATGGTTGAGATCTTTGTGAATCTCTAGTAGTCTAATTTTTTAGCTTTGTGAAAAATTGGTGGTATAATTTGTTTTCAAATCAAATCAAATTCATTCTAAATCTCAAGAGTGAGATTATTTGGGTCAAGAGTGAGTCCAAAAGAAGTTATTAAGTTCAATTTTCATGTGTTTGAAACAAAATCCATCTTTTGTTCAAGAATCTCAAGTGTTGAGAAAACTAGTCAAGTGAAAAGGAAAATCTAGGTGTCAAATTTTTTCATATCCATTTCAACTTTCAAAAAAAGGAGTTATTGGTATTTGATGAGTCCAATAGGAGATTGGATCTGATTTCTTTTCTGATCTGATTAAGATTGTGTGCTTTTGTCTTAGTGATCAAAGCAAAGTTTCCAAGTGACTAGTCATTAGTGTGAAGACTGATTCTTAGGTTTGTGAGCTAGATCTTTTCTAGATCATTCTAGATTATTGAAGATGTTCAAATCTAGTCTCTTGAAAGTCATAAATTACATTTGTAGAATCATATCACAGGTTTTTATTCACATGGCATCAATAGGTGGCATCCTATTGTAGGAAAGAAAGGATCCTAAGTGCAAACTTTGTGGTAAGGGAGGATATATTTTCTCAAGATGCTACAAAAAGAAGACCAATCCATCCAAGGAGAACCAAAGCAAGGGGGCCGAGGTGAAGAATGGAGCTTCAAGTTCGAAATACAAATACAAGAAGGACAAGTCCAAGGAAGGGTGTTTTCTTTGTGGAAAGGTGAATGAGGCTTGGAGTCCCACAAGGACTTGCAAGATTTGTCTTCAAGAGTCCATCAAAACACATGTCAAATCTTTTGAAATTTTTCATTTGGAAGTGCATTGTTTGGTTCAAGATGCAAAGATAGATGTCACTTTCATGAAAGTAACTTGGATTTATTTTATGTCCTTGGAAAGTATTTTGCTTGGAACTTTAGATAAGTTACAACTTATTGTTATTATCCAGGAGAAATCAATCAAGAATAAGGAGCAATCACAAAACGAAAATAGTTTCATTTATGCTCTCATGTCAACTTATGAAGATCTATTTTGCTTTGAAGGGATTTTGGAATCTCAAAGGTGGCTTAAGCCAATACTAGTTGAGTGTGATGCCTTAAAGTATAGCAAAGCATGTTTTCCTTGTAAGCTTACATTAGTTATGAAGTCAAAGAAATGGAAATGTCTTCACAATCTAAATTCTTTTAGTTTCAATAAGATCATGAATGATGTGTTCATTCATAAAGATGAAAATTGCAAGTTTTCAATCTTAAAGGCAAGTTGTAAACTTCTTATGAGAATAAGTGAAGCATCCAAACTGGACACTTATATCCATAAGCAAGTAGTTAGCCTTATTGAGATGGAAATGCCTTTTGATTTCAATATTAGAAAAATCATGCCAAGTTGTGGTGATTTTTGGACTTATGTTTCTAGCATAAGTAATCTTGATAATCATAGGAAGTGCATATTCAATGGTCATACTTGTTGTGATCATTATGAGACATGGAGGTCTCGGATTTCCATCAAGAAGGAGCATCATGAAGAAGATCTTAAGGAGTCATCTCAAGGTTCAAGTGTGCCAAGGATTGAGGAGGAGAGACCTTCTCAAATTGTGATTCCAAAAGAAACTCAAGAAATATGGGTGAGTCCATGTGGCTCACATTTCAAGGGAAAGAGGAGCATATCTCATGGGTATACATCTCATACTTACTTCTCTTATGTCATTTGATAAATGAATTTGCTTTAGTGAGATCATTGCATCTCAAAATTGGAGTAAAGCCATACTAGTTGAGTATGAAGTCTCTCTTGAGAACATAGATGATGTTCTTAAAAGATTGAAATTGATTATAAATCAATTAGAAAGCAAATGGTTATTCCATCAAATGTATGCTCTTGAGTCATGCAAGAGCAAAAGTGATTTGTTCACTCATAGTTTGAAAATTTGTATTGAGGTAAATTGTAAACTCTTTATGAGAGTAAGTGAATCATCTTCTAAAGACACTTATCTCCATAATGAAGTATTTAGACTCATTGGATCTGAGATTAGCATGGTAAACAAGCATAAAGATATGATGCAAACACTTTGTTATTATAGCATGCATAGTCTTGCCAATTTGGATGAGTCTAATTCTCTAGATCATGGTAACAAGATGTTAGATCTTTGTGATCCTAATAAATCAAGAAGAAATCTTTATTTTCTCATGGAGGAGCATGCACATGAAAAAGGAGCAAGCCTCAAAGTCAAGCATCTACATGAAATTTGGAAGGAATCAATTTCAAAGATGCTAGGATGGTGCAAAGCTCTCAAGTTCATCAAAGATGTCAACATCAAAGAAGCACTATCATGGATATGGTGATTTCATATCAAAATCAAGCTGATTGGCTGATCTTCACACCTTTTGAACCAGAAAAGACCAATTCAGCCCATGGAGTGAAGTTCAAGATCATCATGTTTTCCATCAAGCTAGATTTTTGAGGAGGAGTGTGAAAAATGCAAAAATAAGCTTGGTAGAGGCCAAAAATCTTGTATATAGATAAACACACATGTGTGGAGCCTGTTCCCACATGTGAAACTAGTGTACTTATCATGTACCATAATCGTATAGGATGTACATATGATTTGATTCAAGTTCTAGTGGCTAAAAAGGCCAAAAACTAGTTTTCTAGACATATGACACATGGCATCAATCTATTGATTGCATGAGCCAAATATTTTGATTAGGTGTTATATCCCATGTGTAGAGGATATCTCACACGTGTGGAATAAGCTGAAGTAGGCAAATTTTGACTTCTAGAAGATTTCCAAGTAGATCTCCATATAGAAGAAAAATGGACCAAAAGTGCTCAAAATAGAAGGTTTTGTCCAAGTGTCAATTTTGCATGATGAATCATCATATGACAAAGCACCTTCACACATGTGGGATCAGAGGGATGATCAGTACCATGAGCTCCCACTTATTGTATATATAGAGCCACATTTGGCCATAATCATAGTGAGACACCAATCTTGGTTTTGGAAGCAATTTTGAGTGATTCTCTCCATTTGTCTACATTTGTTTTGATTGTTTTGAGGCTTTATCAATGTGTACTTGATTTTCAGGTTGGAGTCCATATTCAGACAGTTTTTCACACGTGTGAAACCAGAAAGTACACTTACCTTCAATTAATGATTGTTCTTGTTAGGATTTTGTGTCTAGAATTGATCTAGATTGATCTTAATCTGAAGCAGATTGATAGATCAAGTAATCTGGCAACCAATCCCTCTTGAGGATCAGATTAGGATACACTCTTGGTCCTTTTTGTACTTTTTTGCATAGTGACATGTATCTTATGATTCACCGTAGCAAAGAGAGGCTCTAGTACCTTTAGTATATGAGCTTGAAGATGAGTATGAGTAGGAAGAAGACGAAGAGCAAGTCGTGCCAATTTCAATAGATGGCTACACCAACGTTTCTACTACATTGCCAATGGATTTCATGGATATCCAAGGGGTTCTCATATTTCAAATGCAAATGATGAAATACACCCTCAATAAACAAATTGAACAACTGGACAAGGATAATATCAAGTTAGCACAAGATTCGACAAAGGCCAAGAATGAGTTAATACAAGCAACATGAAAATTTTGTGGACATCTAGGTGCACAAGAGTAATCACAACTCAATGCAAGTCTACGTATACCAGCTTTTGTAGTGTTTACATGATGCAAAAGGTTGTTCAAAAGGGCAGACAAAAAGTTCCAATTTTGCAAAGCCTAGTTGGATGTAACAAATCTAACATGCCAACAACTGAAAAATAAAGTTAGCTTCAAGACATCATCGATGAACATGACACATTCTGGCAAACTGCCTTACCAGACCATGATCTCACTCTCCGAACCATGATCTCACTCTAGTTGAGATCAATATCTTGTCCAAAAATTGCAACTTATAGAACAACCTTGACTAGTTTTGAGGTGCAGTTCAACTATTACAAAGGCATAGTGATGCAATAAATCTAAAGGGGAAGGGAATCCTTGCAACAATTACAACAATGGGCCACTTCACAGTTGGAGCCTACATCAACATCCCTTCACTGCTACAAAAAGAGGGTGTGTGAGTGTGAGAAACTAATATAGCTCGAAAAGAAAACGAACATGAAAAGAAGCGAACTCGAAACTCGAACGAGAAACGAACTCGAACGGAAAGTGTTCGTGCACAATGAAATGAGCTATATTACTCTTTCCCTAAGCATGACTACGCCTATCAGGAATGAATAGAATGTTAATGATAGAAATCACAGTCGATCTGATTACGTAGCCAAACATTAACAAAACATCAGAAGAATAATTTGTTGTGAACAGCTAGACAAATTATTAGTCACGAATGATTCATGAACATCTAGACTGAGCTCGACTGATACTCAGTCGCGAATCAATCACAAAAGGCAAGACTAAATATTAGTCGTCAACAACTTAATATACTAATAATAATTTGCTAAGAACAAATTACCAGACTGAGCAACAAGAGAGTCAGACAAAACGAAGAAAAGCATAGCAATATCGACATAAATCTGAACACAAAACAACATGCAAATAAAAGTTTACTTTGGTATTATAGACTTGGTCACTTGAATCATGTTGTTGTACAACAAATGTCTAGACAATCTATTGTTCTTGATCTCGACTATCCACGTGATAAAGTCGAGTTACTTGTCTGTCAAGACTGTCTAGTTTGTAAAAAGACTAGGAAACCATTTAAATCAAGCCATCAGCATATTGCTAGAGAATTGTTAAACATTGTACATTCAGACATTTGTGGCCTGATGAAAAATCCTTCGCTGAAGGATGCAAAGTATTTTGTAACTTTTATTGATGAATTTTCCAGAAGGACTATGGTGCACTTTATAAAAAAGAAATCAGAAGCCTTCAACTGCTTCAGAATCTTCAAGGAGCGTGCAAAAAAGGAGACCGGAAGGACGATCAAGCCCCTAAGGTCAGACAATGGTGGAGAATACATCTCTATCGAGTTTAAGGAGTACTACAAAAGCCAAGGCATTGCGCAACAATTCATCGCTGCCCAAGAGATTCTTGGCCGAAGCTGTCTCCACTACAGCTTACGTCCAAAAAAGATGTTCAACCAGGGCCCTCTCAGGCAAGACACCCCACAAGGTGTGGACAGGCTCTAAGCCTTCTGTGAAGAATGTAAGAGTGTTTGGATGCGTTGCCTATGTGCAGATCCCAAAAGACATGAGGAAGAAATTGGACTTCTAAGGTCTCAAGACCATCCTGATTGGATATACTTCATCTGATAATACATACAAGATGCATGATCTTGATACCCAGCAAATCTTGTATAGCCGAGATACAGTCTTTATCGAGGATCGGTTCGTCGACATCAACGGCAAGGATATTGCTCCAAGAGAACTTTCATTATCTATCATTGACACGACTGTCCGAACTTCTGGCTCAAGCGTGTCCATTGTCGACCCAATTTTTGACAACGAATCAGATGAAGACGTTGCTGCTACCCAACAACAAGTCCTATGAGTAGTTCATCAGTCGAATCCTCTTTGAAGATCAAGCCGAGTGCGCACACAGCCCACAAGGTATACTCCTGAGTCTGCATGTCTCTTGATACAGGAACCGATGACAGTCGAAGAGGCACTCAGCCAACCAGACTCTGATATCTAGAGAGAAGCTATGGACAGAGAGCATTCCTCTTTGATCAAAAACCAGACGTGGTCACTAGTTGAAGCTCCTATTGGCTGCAATATCATTGATTGCAAATGGATATTTAAGAAAGATCAAATACAATGTCAAGGGAACAATTAATTGAAGGAAGGCAAGACTGGTAGCACAAGGATTCACTCAGATCTCCAATGTCGACTACAGCGAGATTTTCAGTCCAGTGTCAAACATTCGTCGATCCGAGCACTCCTGTCTTCAACCTCGAAGTACATCAACTTGATGAGCAAACAGCCTATCGAAATGGAGTTATACAAGAAGACATCTACATGATCCAGTTCGAAGGATATGGCTCGAAATAGTTTGCCAGAGCTTGGTTTCAAAAGATCAACACATTCCTCATCAAACAAGGATTCAAACCACGCACTGCTGATTGCAACATCTATTCCAAGTCAGTACAACAATCCTTCATTATCATCACCTTATACGTGGATGATACGTTGCTCTTCAGCAACAATACCAATTTGGTCAGAGATTCTAAGCAGATGTTGTTTTCAGAGTTCAACATGACTGATCTGGACGAAGCTCACTTCTGCCTGGGAATTCAGATCCACAGAGACAGAGCGAGACGACTGATTTACATCACTTAACAAAAGTATATTTACAATTTTCTTAATAGATACAATCTAATGAATTGTAAATTAGCTCACTCACCGATGGATCTAGGCCTGTATTTATCAAAGGACCAATGTCCCCAGACCAAGCAGGAAGAGGAGCAGATGAGAGAGTATTCTTATCAATCGATACTTGGATCTCCCATGTACGCAATGGTCTGTACAAGACCAGATATCTCTTTTGCAGTAATCTCACTGAGCCAATATATGACTAATCCTAGCATTACCCATTGGAAGGCTCTCATAAGAGTCATGAGATATATTCGAGCTACCATGAACCAATGCATCTGCTATGGAGAGGTCATCAACGACAATCTTTATCAGCTTAGTGGATATTTTGATGCAAGCTGGGGAGGAGATGTAGACAATCGTAAGTCCACATCTGGATTTACATTATTCTTCAACGGCGGTCCTATCTCATGGAATAGTCGTAAGCAAACCTCTATTGCACTTTCTTCTACAAAAGCAGAATACATTGCTGTTTCTCAATCTATTAAGGACGTGTTTTGGTTGAGAAATTTACTGCCAAACATTAATCTATATCAGTACAACCCCACAATTTTATTCAGTGATAATCAGAGTGCTATTGCCTTATCGGCCAACCCTAGATTTCACTCTAGGAGCAAGCACATTGAAATCAGATATCACTACATCAGGGGCAAAGTTCTCAACAAGGAGGTGAGCTTAAGGTATTGCAGAATATAGGACAAGGTTGTAGATATATTCATGAAGGCATTAAGTGTTAATGCACACAACAAATTTTGTGCATTGCTCAGTTTGAAGATCAAGGCATTCACGGATCCAGATTAAGGGGGGGGGTGTTGGATTTATCTCCTCTACTCTCCTAAATCCTATTGTAATCTGTCTCCATTCATGCTGCATTTTTACTCATGTTGTTGCACAGTCTACATATTTACATGTAAAATAAGACAGGCAAAAAACTCGACTGTCTGCATAAATACAAGTAAATTTTCACAGGCGAAAAAGGCGAAAAATGCTTTTACATGTGATTTTACAGGCGAAAAAGACGACATTGCCTTACAAAATGTCGAAGGTGCCCTAGGAAAAGCGCAGGCACCCTGTAAATCAAATCCTAAGGCATTTTGTCAGAGTGTCACATTTTTTGCATCTTCACCAACGTTCATTTCAGCAAAGGCTGACGTCGTGGCCTTCTCACGCTCATCCCATACAACTGTGCTAATAGATTTGACAACGACAACAACCACCCACGATTTCCTACAGACAGCACATCCACTTTGTACTTTCTTCATCTGCACACCTATAAAATTGTGTATATATATCGAATACCATTTGCATATTCAAAGTGTGTGTGAAAATAATACCATCAGAAGCTTATCAGAGATAGACGAAGTAGATGCCTTGCGCATTGATTCTTTTGTATTGTCAGTAATAGGTTCATCACTTTTTATAGATTGAATTAGCTTTGTAGAGCACGCGGTTTGGTCTGCTATTGTCTTGTGCTCCACAACATTATTGACATGTATATTTTGCTATACCTAATCTGATATAGAAGTATTGAGCGCCTAGCTAGAAGTAGAAAAACAATGACTTAATTTATACAAGTATCCATGCCTCTTTCTGAGTGCTAGGATCTTGCTTGTCCTAATCACCTACTTTGCATTGATCACATTCGAATTCTACTCTATGTCCTAGATCTGTGATTCTGCTTACAGAGAGCAGATTCGTAGATAAATTTGGTACATACAGGACTTTAGAAAGTAGCTTAGACTGATCATTTGCAAAGCTTAATCTTACAGTTCCTTCACCTTTTACAGCTTGTGTGCTATTGTCACCAAGGTAAACATATTTCTTGGTACTGTAAGGTGTAAAGGACTCGAAATAGCCAATGAGGCTGGTCATGTGCTGAGTGGCTCCAGAATCCAGGAACCAAGAACTGTCGTCAGATGCTCCTTGATGGTTGGTCATGAAGGCATCATGATCCACTTCTTGAATAGGATGTTGAGCTTCTACAGCTGCATTTGCCACTTGATTCGATTGTCCCTTGCTATTGTTCTTTGCTTGCAGTATCCGGCAGTCTTGAATTTCATGGTTGTTTCACTTGTAGTATTTGCAGAACAGTTTCTTCTTCGTCTGTGGATTCAACTGTTCTTTGTGTTGTGCTGCAGCTAAGAAACTTGAGGCTTCATTCCTCCGCGTGTCTTCCTGCAACAACATAGTAATGACTCTCGAAAGAGTCAGTTCTGGATGTGTCGTGATGATCATCACCCAGCTGTCGTATGAGCTTGGCAAGCTTGTAAGCAATTACATCACTATGTCTTGATCGTCTATGATAAATCCAATAGCGGCCATTTGCCGGTTCTTGAATTGATTGATGTGATTATGCAGGAAATCACCATTCGCCATCTTGAGGGAGTAAAATTTCTTTCTGAAATGTAGCTTGGAAGCTATATCTCACACTTCGTATAGTGTTCTCAAGATGTCCCAGACTTCTTTTGATGTCTAGGCCTTGGATACATGGCCGATTTGGGTATCCGCAATGTTTAGGATGATCAGCACGAAAGCCTTTCCATCCTTCAGCTTCCATCTGGCGATTGTTGCGTCGTCTGATTCGGGTTTTTCTTCTGCACCTGTAACAACGTCATACAATTTTTTAGCCATTAGTACAGTTTTCATCTTAAATTTCCACAGATGGTAATTGGCTCCATCAAGCTTGTCCATGATGGGACTGGCTTTCCCTTGGGAATCCATGTGGAAGATTAGTCTAAGTGATAGGAAAAACTAACAATGACTTAAGTATGAAAATCTGGTAATGAATTATAGAACAAGAAGATGATTACTCTATCGGCTAGTAGAGTCTTGTATCGTGGAAGCTTATCAGGCTATGAAAATAGCTCTGATACCATGCTGGAGAAAGAGGGTGTGTGAGTGTGAGAAACTAAAATAGCTCGAAAAGAAAACGAACATGAAAAAAAGCGAACTCGAAACTCGAACGAGAAACGAACTCGAACAGAAAGTGTTCATGCGCAGCGGAATGCGCTATATTACTCTTTCCCTAAGTATGACTACGCCTATCAAAAACGAACAAAACGTTAGTGATAGAAATCACGGTCGATCTGATTACGTAGCCAAACATTAACAAAACATCAAAAGAATAATTTGTCACAAACAACTAGACAAATTATTAGTCGCGAATGATTTGCGAAGAGCTAGACTAAGCTCGACTGATAATCAGTCACAAATTAGTCGCGAAAGGCAAGACTAAATATTAGTTGTCAATAGCTTAGACTAATAATAATTTGCTAGGAACAAATTACTAGATTGAGCAATAAGACAGTCAGACAAAATGAAGAAAAACATAGCAATATGGACACAAATCTGTACACAGAACAACAGAGCTGTTAGCAGATTAAATATAGCAAAATATACATGTCAATAATGCTATGTGGAGCACAAGACAATAGTGGACAAAACCACGTGCTCTACAAAGCTAATTCAATCTGTAAAAAGAGATGAACATATTACTGACAATACAAACGAATCAATGCACAAGGCATCTACTTTGTCTATCTCTGATAAGCTTTTGATGCTATTATTTTCACACACTTTGGATATGCAAATGATATTCAATATATATACACAATCTTACAGGTGTATAGATGAAGAAATTACAAAGTGGATGTGCTGTCCGTAGGAGATCATGGGTGGCTACTGTCATTGTCAAATCTGTTAGCACAATTGTATGGGATGAGCGTGAAAAAGCCACGACGTCAGCCTTTGTTGAAATGAACATTGGTGAAGATGCGAAAAATGCGACACTTTGACAAAATGCCTTAGGATTTGATTTACAGGGTGCCTTCGCTTTTCCTAGGGCACCTTCGTCATTTTGTAAGGCAGTGTCGTCTTTTTTGCCTGTCACAAATCACATGTAAAAACACAGTGTCACGTTTTTCGCCTGTGGAAATTTACTTGTATTTATGCAAACAGTCAAGTTTTTTGCCTATCTTATTTTACATGTAAATATGCAGACTGTGCGACAACATGAGTTAAAATGCAGCATGAATGGAGGCAGATTAAAATAGGATTTAGGAGAGTAAAGGAGATAAATCCAACATTCACCACCCTTTTCTCAAGTGCCAAATGAAGATCATCAAGGTGGTGTGGTAGATGAAATGATAACAAGCCAAATTGATGCAAAGGAAAAAACAACAAAGCAAATAGAGGCCGAGCACCCATCAACTAATTTTGAGGCCTCGTTCAATTGGATAGTTTTTCCCTCTCGAGCTTTGTTTAGCAACAAACCATCACGCCAGAAATCCAAGAGTATCTATATATCGATCCATATGAATCATCGAGAGGGAGATGAGATACTAAGTTTAAAACATCAAAGATCAAGGGCGAAGAACCCCAATATCTTCCAACCCTTGGTGATCAACCATGATGGTGCACCACAGTCTTTGAGAAGACTCCATCATTGATCTCTACTTATGTGGCTAGCCCAAGGCAGTTGCTCATCGATGCTCCCAATATGCGAATGTCTTGTGGTGGCAATTGGCCGAGTGTGGGACCTTTAAAGAAAAAATCAACATCCATACTCTCAATTGGCCAAAGATTCCATCTCAATATGGATTGACCATGCATTTGTATTTTGGGCATGCACTTATGACATTTGAACAATTCTCTTGATCCCACCATCAGGTTGATTGTCCACTATGCCAATGATCTAGCATTCATTGCCAACATTCAATAAAGTGGGATGATGTCCTCCAAACACTTGCATTTGATCCTCATCTTCTAGTCAAATCCTTCAAAATCCCAATCAATTGCTAGTGGCAAGGGTTTATTATCGGATAGTGATGATTGGAGGACAATGGAAAAGCCACTTTATAACATAGACATCAATAACCCTTTCACAATGTCCACCCAACCTTCATGTCTCTTAAGCACAATAAGAGCATTGGTCGTCTAACCTATCTGGAATTAGTAAGCTCTTATCGAATCAAGTGCATGTGAGCTAAGAAACAAGCCGAATAAAACCTTGGGTTTTTACGTAAGTGACATCTCAACCATGTTTTTCTGGAGGCAAACAATTTTTTTTCCAAATGATAAAATGTTTCAACAACTTTCTATAGCATTCAATGCCAAGGCAAGTGCTTTGAGTCCATCACCAACTTAGGTGGGGGATATTGTTGAGTGTTTGGTGGGTTCCACAACAAAATGCTGGACAACTAGGCTAATTAAGTGTGAGGACACTGGCATCCACCTATATAAGTCCAATCCAATGAGTACGATCAACATAATAGTATAACTTATAGACTAGGAATAAAAAGACTTGGGGCATTAGATTAGAATAAATTTATTTTCCAAAGCCAAGTTAGCTAAGATGAATCACATGTAGCATGTGAGGGCCCTTTCCACCCTAAAATGAACTCACATGAATCATGTGAAGGTAAACAAATTCTTATTATTAAAACACATACTTTTATATTGAGATTGAATAACCAATCTAATAAATATGTTTAGTAATTTTTGCATTCCAGACATAAATTATTCATGCTTTGGCATTTCCATTGGATGTATTAAAATTTTAATGATTTATGCTATGAAAAATTGATGAACGTATATCAAATTCTTACTTTTGTTCAAATTTTATGTAAAGAGACCACAAAAATAACACACAGTATTTGAGACATTGTTTTTGCAAATAATACTCTCAAAAATTCTCTCAAGGAGGTCTTACATAGTGCAAGTAGGAGATTTAACATGTGTGTTAAAAGTCAAATAATTTGAAATCATAACAGTTTTTAAAAGATATAAATAAATATCTTAATTATTATAAGAATTTTGATTTAACAACTTTTTTACTATTTATACTTTCTTTTGTATATACAAATTTGAGTATGTAAAAGATAATTTAATAATTGCTTTTATTAGCAATATTATGATTTTTGATAAAATGAAAATTTATTTAATGCAAAAATATATGTTTGTTAAGCATTTTGGATATTGGCAATGCTTAGAAATAATTCAAATTTAAAGATAAAAAATGGTCGTATCATTTTTTTTGTCACCATCTATATGTGGTTCTAGTTTATCTTGATGATGTTCTTTATCTATACAAAAACTTGGGCTAAGTAGAGTCAAGCTCTCTCGCAAGTTTTGGGCACATTAGCAAAATTCAACTTGAAATCAATTGAAAAAATATCATTGGGGTAAATTGAAACTATAGTTGAAGTAGATTTATCTGAAAATAAAGCCTTGATAGACTAGCTCATTCCATATCATGTGACGTGTCTAGAAATTTCATTGTTTTCTTGATTAAAAACCAATATATATCAAATTTATAGCGAAATTGTCTCATATTGAATAGTGTAAATTAGTTGAAAGATATCGATGGTTTAGACTTTATACAAATAAAAGAAGTGTCCAAGGCAAAATATGCATGCATTAAGTCGTAACTCTAGTTGACAAAAATCATTAAGTCAAGCTCTCTCGCAAGTGTTGGGCACATTGGCAAACTTCAACTTGAAATCAATTAAAAACATATCATTGGGGTAAATTGAAACTATAGTTGAAGTAGATTTATCTGAAAATAAAGCCTTGACAGACTAGCTCATTCCATATCATGCGATGTGTCTAGAAATTTCATTGTTTTCTTGACTAAAAACCATCATATAGCAAATTTATAGCGAAATTTTCTCATATTATAGTGTAAATTAGTTGAAAGATATCGATGGTTTAGACTTTATACAAATAAAAGAAGTGTCCAAGGCAAAATATGCATGCATTAAGTCGTAACTCTAGTTGACAAAAATCATTAAGTCAAGCTCTCTCGCAAGTTTTGGGCACATTAGCAAAATTCAACTTGAAATCAATTGAAAAAATATCATTGGGGTAAATTGAAACTATAGTTGAAGTAGATTTATCTGAAAATAAAGCCTTGATAGACTAGCTCATTCCATATCATGCGACGTGTCTAGAAATTTCATTGTTTTCTTGATTAAAAACCATCATATAGCAAATTTATAGCAAAATTGTCTCATATTATAGTGTAAATTAGTTGAAAGATATCGATGGTTTAGACTTTATACAAATAAAAGAAGTGTCCAAGGCAAAATATGCATGCATTAAGTCGTAACTCTAGTTGACAAAAATCATTAAGTCAAGCTCTCTCGCAAGTTTTGGGCACATTAGCAAAATTCAACCTGAAATCAATTGAAAAAATATCATTGGGGTAAATTGAAACTATAGTTGAAGTAGATTTATCTGAAAATAAAGCCTTGATAGAATAGCTCATTCCACATCATGTGACGTGTCTGGAAATTTCATTGTTTTCTTGATTAAAAACCATCATATAGCAAATTTATAGCAAAATTGTCTCATATTATAGTGTAAATTAGTTGAAAGATATCGATGGTTTAGACTTTATACAAATAAAAGAAGTGTCCAAGGCAAAATATGCATGCATTAAGTCGTAATTCTAGTTGACAAAAATCATTAAGTCAAGCTCTCTCGCAAGTTTTGGGCACATTAGCAAAATTCAACTTGAAATCAATTGAAAAAATATCATTGGGGTAAATTGAAACTATAGTTGAAGTAGATTTATCTGAAAATAAAGCCTTGATAGACTAGCTCATTCCACGTCATGTGACATGTCTGGAAATTTCATTGTTTTCTTGATTAAAAACCAATATATATCAAATTTATAGTGAAATTGTCTCATATTATATAGTGTAAATTAGTTGAAAGATATCGTTGGTTTAGACTTTATACAAATAAAAGAAGTGTCCAAGGCAAAATATGCATGCATTAAGTCGTAACTTTAGTTGACAAAAATCATTAAGTCATGAATCAGTACTCATGTAAGTCATGTATAATCTTTTTTCCCATGGGAAAAAATGTGGTTTAGTTAGGGCGGTCAAACCCTCAAGTTAAACCAAACCATATTTAAACAATAAATGCTCATATAAGGAAAAGAGGATAAATAGAGAGAGAGAGAGAGAGAGAGAGAGAGAGAGAGAGAGAGAGAGAGAGAGAGAGAGAGAGAGAGAGAGAGAGAGAGAGAGAGAGAGAAGTTGACTTCTAATAAGGTACATTTCTTATGCATTGAATTTTTTCTACAAAAATAATTATAGGATTATTGATATTAATTTTTTAATATACATGCCCAATGGATCACAATCAATTCAGTTATTACTACATTACATAAAATCTTGTTATTTATTATTGCATGCATCCTAGTCATATGGCATGGAGCTTGACTTTTGAACATGGACTAAAGGTCAAAAAATCTATATACATATCATAAGGTAAGCTAATGGCCATCATATCTAGATTATGAAAAGATGGATTTACAAATCCATGTCAAAGCTCAAACAAAGAATAACAAAAAAAGTGAGAGGCCCGAGAAAAATTTCCATATTAGAAATATTTCAAGATTTCAAGCTTTGGGGGAGGGGACTTGTTGTCAAATCATTTTTTACTTTTTTTTAATGATTTTTTTGCTGTAAATTTTTTTTATGAGGCACCTAGGCACGGAAGGTGCGTGTAAAAAAAAAAACTACTGCCAAAAAGGAGGAGGGAGGAGGCGCACAGATTCCATTGTGCGAGGTGCCTCCGTTTTCTTCATGAAAAATGAAAAAGTAACTTTAAGTTTGATTGAGTTTCTTAGGTCACACAATAATTGATAGCAAGATCCAAAATTTGAAGGATTCAGAATCAGCAACAATTGTGAGTTGGAGTAACTAGAAGGTAACTACTTTGAAAAATGGACAACCTCCTGAGAATGCAAGATCTTGAGCTATTTTCCTTGAAAATTTGCCGAGCAGTACCCTCAACCCTTCAAAATGGAGTAGCATGCATATCCCTATGCAACATTTCAAGCTTTTTGGATCGTTAGATGAATGTGAGACTTAGTGTGCATAGTCCTGATCATCAAGGAGGGTGCAGGCATGGCCCCCACATCCACAATCCTGAAAATATTTCATCATCAAGCGTGATTATGGAGGGAGTCTTTTAAGAGTTTTTTAATGCTGCCTGATTTATGCATGGAGTCTTTTCGATCGTTGGATGAGGATACTGGGTATTGGAGTGTCGGTAGTGGTTGGGCTTTTAGTCAATAGAGATGAGATGAGTAGCTGTTGATTACAATCAAATCTCTGCCTTACAGAGTGTAGTAATGGACTAGCCATCGACCTGACAATGATTCATCTGCTGTATACTAAATGCACAGCTTCCTGTAGTGATGTAACAGTGAGACTAGTCATGCTTCTGAAGATCAAGCTTGAGGTTCTAAATGCTGAGTATTTAAAACACAGACAGCCCACTGAGTTGGAGCAGCTGAAGGGTAGGTTGCTCCTATCTGAAGCAAGAGCTCTTGTTTTGTAGATTGATTTCTAGTTTGCTGCAGCATTTGGGTTCATTCAAGCACATAGTTGTTGATTGATTGAACTTTGAAGCATTACGTAGTGGAAAGTGAGAGAGATGGCTTCTTGTTCTAGCATCAGTTCTGTAGATCTCCAGGCTCAGGTACTTAGTTGCGTTGATCGAGGTATTTCGTCCACATCAAATCGAGGCCATTCATGCCAATTGTTTCTAGGAAAAATGTATAGGTTTGGTCCAGGAAACCCAAGTTCAGGAGTTAGTTTCCTCTCATCTTTCCAAGGTGCAAGCCTTGGAAATGCACGCCATCGCCACAGAAAGCATCAGTGCAAGAGTAAAGTCCTCAAATTGTCTTCTCAGAAAGCAAGCCTCAAAGATAACAAAAGTGAGCCAGAATTTGAGCAACAGCGAACAGAGTCAGCTCTCGATATAAATTCAAGCATCGATCGGAGGCAGCTGCTGATTTCATCATTCACTGCTGCGGGACTTCCTCTGATAAGCAACCAGAGCATGGCATCGCCTATTCAACCTCCCGACTTGACTCAATGTCAGAAAGCGGATGTTCCTGGAGGTTCCAGCCCTAAGTGCTGCTTGCCTAGTGATCCCGTAAAAGCAACAGATTTCCAAATCGACGCAAGCTTACCAATGCGCGTCCGAATGGCATCCCATTTACTTGATGCAGCCTATATAACGAAGTACAATCGAGCTTATGAGCTCATGAGAGCACTTCCAGATGATGATCCCCGCTCGTTTTCACAGCAAGCCAGTGTCCACTGTGCCTTCTGCCAATCTGCATACTTGCAGAAGAATTCAAATGAAAAGCTGCAGATTCACTTCAGTTGGCTTTTCTATCCCTGGCATCGTTGGTATCTCTACTTTCACGAGCGCATCCTCGCAAAAATGTTGAATGATGACACATTTGCTCTCCCTTTCTGGAACTGGGATAACCAAGCCATATTTTCTCCACTACCTAACGTCATTCCTGCTGTCTTCATCGAAAAACCTGCACTCGTGGATAATACGCGAGCTCCTTCACACCAGCCTCCTACACTTGTGGATCTAACTTACTCTGGAAAGCCAGGAGGTTTAGATCCAGAACAACAGAGAGCGGAGAACAACAATCTGATGCACCAGGAGCTAGTGAGCGGAGCCAAGACACCAAGTCTGTTCTTCGGCCAAGCTTACCGTGCAGGCGATGCCAATGCTCCTGGGCCTGGCTCTGTGGAGAGAGCTCCTCATACTGCCGTTCATTTGTGGACCGGCGGGGACATGGGAAATTTTGGCACGGCCGGGAGAGATCCAATCTTCTATTCTCATCATGCAAACGTAGATCGCTTATGGAATGTTTGGAAGAGCCTCGGAGGTAGGCGGAAGGACATAACCGATCCAGATTGGCTAAACGCAGAATTTGTATTCTATGATGAAAATGCCACTCTCATAAAGGTGAAAGTAGGCGATGCGGTAAGCACTGAGAAGCTGAGATATACCTATCAGAACGTGCCCAATCCATGGATCACCCATATTTCCTCGCCATTGTCAATATCGATTGCAGGAACAAAGCCTGTATCATCCAATGGAGTGGCAAGTCCTGCTGCTGCAGAAGCTACGTCATTGTTGGAGGAAATTGAGGAATTCGGAGAAGAAGTAGAAGGAAAATTCAAACAGCTTGCAGGATCAGCTTTCCAATCAAAAGTAAAGAGGCCAGTCAAGGATCTGTTCAGAACGCTAAAGAAGCAGATCACAGACGAAGAATTGGAGGAGGTGCTAGTGATCCAGGGTGTGGAAGTGCCATCTGACAAGATTTCCAAGTTTGATGTATTCATCAATCTGCCTGATGCAAATGACAAGACTTCTATCAACATCCCAGAGTTTGCTGGCACTTTTGTGAATGTACCTCATCTGGGAATGGCGCCAGGAATGAATCGTAAAGCAACATTGCGGATTGGGATCGGGGACAAGCTGGAGCAGCTGGGCATCAAGGATGTGAGCAGCATTGTAGTGACTCTTGTTCCCAAGGGACAGGGAAAGGACGTACCCATCGTGATCAAGGGGATAAAGATTGAATATGAGTGATCGTCATTTTGGGTGTGATCCTGGAGAAGCTGGATTATGTCAAATCTACCTAGATTTCAGATAATTCTCATGGCATGAAAACTCTCTCTCTCTCTCTCTCTCACACACACACACACAGTAGAGACTTAGTCTAATAAGTTACTTTGTATTGAGGGCCTTGTTATGAGAGAAGACTCAATTGAGTAGCACTAATATGTCAAGCTCAATTTGCCTTAATTTGAGTTGGAGCTAGCAAAACATATAAGGGAAGAGGTAGATGGATTTGGAGCTGTAGGATTTTATTTGTGATTTGAGTTTGGAGTTCTTGAGAGTTTTTGCGCTCATGTTGGAGATATAACAAAGTATGTAAGGAATAAGTGGAGGGAATGAGAGCTTTGGGATTTCATTAGTATATTATGTTTGGAGAGTTCTAGGTGAACACACACATATTTCTTTCATGGTGGAGACAAGTCCATGTACCCTCTAGATTTATGCTCCAATCCGGTCTATTTACATCCAATGTACTCTTTTCAACACCTTATTGCTATGTTTCATATCACCTTGTGCTATGTTTCATATCACCTTGTTTAATATATGTTTTTATTGCACAAGGTGTATGAAAACCTTGGTAACAAAGAAAACTAGAAAATTTTAAAAAGATATTTTATAAAATCAAAGAGCCCCACTGTTTGTGAGTTCAAACACAAATACATACCATCTTGAGGAAACACATGTAAATGCCCAGTTGAAGATGCATCCTTTGCCACACTCTTTGGCTAATAATGTATGTAATTTTTTTGGAATGACTTTCCTACAATCATTGTATATTAATACTAGTGTTGTAGAAGAAACTTTTTTTTTGACTTGAGATGCTATATTGCCCTATAAGGCATGATTAATTTTGAATTTGAATTTTAATGTGATAATTTTAGTAATTGCTTAATTGCTCCATTACAAAAAAATGAATTTATGAAAACCTTTTTTGATTACCTCTTAATTTTGGTCAAACACAAAAAATAAGCAAAAAATCTCAAAATAAATGAATCTACATTGGCATTCTCTCTTATAATTTGTCCTACACATGACGTATCCTATGGTCAACCTTTTGAGACATTAATTGATTAATCGACGGAAGTTATGGTACCAATTTGTATCTAAAGGTCATTTTACTTGAGGATCACATTAAGTATAACTTAGTAACATACTAAGCTATGAAAATTTCCATAGTGTGACTTTTAGATACACTTTTGGTTTTTCATAAGAACTCTAAATGGTCATGATTTGCTCAAAAATCATTTATGTTTATCAATCAGTAGACTGGTTCCAATTGTCACGTTATATTCTTTTAGTAAACCCTCTACAATCCCTTTAGGTGTAGATTGAATGATTTTCACGTTTGTATTTTTTGCTTTGGACGTTGTTCTCTTGTTCTTACAGGCATTTCTCCAATTTTGTGGATCATGTCTACTCTTTCTTTATCATCAAATTCATCCCAATGTTTTTTTGATAATTTTTTGAGGCATTGATGCTTTGTTAGCTTACTTTTTTCAAGTTGTGGCTAGTTTAGATCTTTAGAGAAAATGACTATTGTTAAAGTGGAATCAACGTGAACCTATGAAAGTACCTCAAGACTATTGATCCAACAAATATAGATGCTAAGGTACAGAATTGCAATCACATCAATAATGTACTAGATGTTTCCTATACAAGCAATTAAATAGCCAACATCTCAATCTACAATCAAACAAGCTATAAATGATCTCAAGGAAATTCTATATGAGGACAAAATCTATGAATGTTGTAGGCTGTGTGCGAATTTTGCAAGAAGGCTCACTAAGAATACGATGTTAATCTCCTCCTTTGGCTTCTTATTTATATCTATGAGAATGACTTTTAATTGTTGGATAATGGTCAAATAAAGATTTGTTATATTTTAAAATTGGTGCAGACAATTACCATCGAAGCATCGTTGTCTCACTTAGATAATTTGAAACAAGAGTCACAATAATCCTTATACTAATTTGTCGTGAATATGTCAAGATTAAGGGCTAATTACAAATTACGTCAAGGTAGACTCAAGATTTTGGAAAATCTTGAGTTGGATGCAATGGAAGAGGCCAATTTTTTGACTCAGGTTGGATGCCACAAAAGACATCGAGGCTTGACTTAATATCTTTAAGACCTTGAACTAGATGCACAAAGTGTGCCAAGTTGACAACTTGACTCAAGATCAAGGCTTCAAAAGATAGATTTCATGAAGGTGTTGAGCTATAAACTTGACTCAAGACGAGCCCAAAATCAAATCAAGATATTGATTGCTCTTCTTGAGTTGGCTACCATAGAGGATGCCAATATAAGAGATTGCATGCTTTTCTTGAGTTGGTTGCCATGGAAGACACCAAGTGGACTTGAAATCAAGATAAAGAGATCAAAATGCCTCATCTTAAGTTGTCTTTGTAATCAAAATATGAGTATTTTTGTTGGTATTGAGATTGTGGTAGGTTCTTGTTCATGTCTACAAGTCATTGTTTGTAGAATTAGCTACAAAATGTGGGTCTTTGTCAATTGCAAAACTATAAATACTTCCTATGAGCTTCGATGAAATGGATTCGGACCTAGCATTGAACCTCAACACTTGCCCTTATTCAATTGCAAAAAACATTTGTAACTTGAGCATCTTCTTAAATTTGAGATGCTTATCCCTCAAAAGAGGTTCAATTAATTGTAGTCATAGTGTTAGTTGCACAATAAATTGATTCAGTATTTTTTTATTATGGAGTTTCTCTTTGGCAGTACGAGATTGAATTTGATTATGGTTTGTCATGGAATAATGCCTAAGATATAGAGACTGATTTATACAATCGATAATCTCATAGAATAAAATAGTAGGAGATGATTGAAAAAATCCAAATTAAATAGAAACAATCTAAGCAATATCGCTTCATTTCTAGCTTGTGTGACAACTACATACTCAGCTTCAATTGAGGACAAGGAGATGGTTTTCTGCTTTTTGTTGCTCCAAGAAATTGGATGAAGCAATAGCTTGAGTTTCATATTCATAAGTCAACATCTCCTCTCCAAATCATTCACATCAAACTCAGTTGAAACTAAGCCTTAATCTTATAAAAAAACTTTAAGTTATTACTAAGCATAAGTGCATCATCTACATATGAAGCAATATAATGTAATGGGTGCCATGAAACTTCTAGTAAATTTGTTGTTTGTTATATTAGACATAAAACCAAGAATAAGAAAGTCATTGATTCTTGAGAAGTAGGTACTACTAGGAGTTTCTTTTAATCAATACAAGGCTTTGTGAAATATGTTATCTGATATTCAAGTTTCAGATGAATGTATCATTTAAGTTTCTTCATATAAACTCATTCTTGAACGTACCTATTCAAGAAAGAAGTCTATGCAACCATTTGATAAATTTCAAGACAGTTCATTGTAGTGATAGCAAAACGTGTTCAAATAGATGTGACCTTGACCATTGGACTTAATGTATTGATGTAGTCAACTCCAAAAATCTAAGAAAATCTTTTGGCCATCATTCTTTATTTCCATCAAGAAATGTATCCATTTAGATTGTATCCTCATTTGAAGATATGCTTGCAATTGATTTTTACCTTCCTCTTTGGAGGATTAGTGAGTGTGCATGTCTCATTCTTCATGAGAGAGTTATACTCTTGAATCATGGTCTCCTTTTATTGATCAACACATTTGTTTGATATCGCTTCTTGAACTATTTGAAATTCTTTGGTAGAGGTTTAACGACAATCATTAGAGAAAATATCAACTTAAAAGGGGCCCTATTAGCAATCATGGCACATAAATAATGCTGCATGTTGTCTAAATTTGTGTCACATTATGAGACTTTGTGCCTAGGCAACCATTTTGTCTATAGACAATTATAAAATCAACAACATGCTTGCTAGACCTATCTAATAGAGAACTAGAGTCTATGATTACATTATGGAAGTTCGTGTCCGTTATGTTGAGGTCCATTTGTAAGATTTCTATTGCTCCACGTGGACATAAAAAAGTTGATTAAGAAGAGAGTGACAACTTGAAGGCATGCTAGCATCTAGTGGAGCTTGAATTAGTATTGGAGATGAAATAAGATCAGAGACCATGGCTTTCTAATCCAACACCTTTGATTCTATATTATAAAATTCTTCTTTGGAAAGACACAAGTCGGTATGACCATCAGTAAGACCCTCAAACTTGAACCATTGATATAAACAACAATCATTAACATAAATAAGGTCTCGATATATGTCATGATTATTGTCAATAATTTGTTTCAATTTAGATGTTGGTGAAAACTCTACGTAAATGTTGATAAAAAATTTGATATAAGTGATAATCATCAACACTATAAAAAAAGACTGGGGCATAATGAAATCATTCACTACATTCTATTCAGAACAGAAATTTCTATTATCTATTATTTGTTATATCATAAATTTTTTATAATATCATAAATCTTGATAGTTTCATAACAATATAAATTGATAAGAGTACAAATGTTGTAAATGAATTATAACATCACAAGTTGATCTTATCATAAACCAAATGAAATTTCTTTACAACGAGTGCTCACTTCTTTCAAGCCCTTCCACCAGGGGCAATAAAAACAACTCTTATTGAAGAGCTTTTCCCTTATCGAATTTCGATTAGAGCTTATGCATAGACTTTGGAAAGACATGACTGGTAATCAAACTAGTAGGTTGAGATGACCTGGTTCCCTCTTCAAAAGCTAATAGTTGGCCCTTAGATCTAGAGATCTCATATTAAGTGCTTTCATTAATAGACTTACTCTTTGTGCCATATTTTCCATAACTGAATGGAAAATTGAATCAAACATTTGTAGAAAATCATCTTCAGTCGACCATATGCATTATACTCAATGAAGCCAACTTTATGTGCCAATAGTCAAGAACACTATCACTCTATCACACTATCGCATAGTGAATGTCAAATGTACAAATGAACCCTGAACCCTGATAGCGAGAGAAAACCTATGAGTAGACTAATAGACTAGCCTATGGCTAATTACAGTTGGTAACAACTGTCAACATTAATGTACATCGTAAACAATAACAATGAAGTTTATCATTGATTTCTAACACTCTTTCTCAATGACAAAATTACATTCTTCTATTCCTAATAGAGTACAAAACCTCTCAAATTTACATCTACCTAATGACTTAGTATCTTCTGTCATCAATATTACCTGCCCAATCGGCATCTATATAATCTACCAACATTGGCGCTTCAGGCTGATCATACTTTAAACCAAAATTCAATATCCCTCGAATGTATCTGAGAATACGTTTAGCAGACTTCTAGTGTGCTTGACTAGGATCTTGCATAGATTGACTAACAACACCAACAACATAAGAAATATCAGGTCGTGTGTGTGTCAAATAAATCAAACTACCCACTAGCTGTCTATACAAATAAGCATCCACTTTTTTAGATTCATCATATGCAGTAAGCTTCATGTTGACATTCATAGGTGTACTAAAAGGCTTACAGTCTTGCATATTGAACTTATAAAGCAAATCTTGTGCATATTTGTTTTTTGTAAGGAAGACCATGTCTTCCTTTTGCCATACTTCAATGCCAAGACAGTAGTGCATCAATCCTAAATTACTCATGTCAAAAGCATTGGAAAGATTTAATTGTGAGGCATACTAAAGATCTTGGTCTAAAGTGAAATCTCTGCTAGTTTGGAGGTCGAAATGTGGAAAGACAAGCTGAAGCTCCCAATAGTCGAAGGTGGTGCAGATTCAAGGAATGGAAAATCATAAATCTGGCATGGATGTCTGATGGATGGATCTTGGACAATGGCATTATAATGTGCCAAGTCCGCATTGTAACAGATGATGAGGGTGGCAAGGTGATATTGATGGCAGTCGTGGTAGAGGGCTCAGAGCTCATTATAGGCGAGATGGAGAGCATCAAGGAGGGCGGCGATGGTGGTGTGGCAGTGCTTAATGTGATCTAGGAGGGTGTTGGTCAGCTTCTATGCTCCTATGGGTTGGTACTCTGGCGTGTACCATACTTGCTGGTGTTGTGAAAATGAAGGGATGAACAGAGGTAGAACGAAGAGAGGGGTTGACGCATGTAATCTAGTTCCAATTGGAATCATCGATCTCGTGGAAAATTGATAATGGCACAAAGGCCTACTACAAATCGGAGCGGAGGACTCTCAAAATCATCGCAAAAATAGTTGACATCTTTAACCTAGATAAAGTTAGTAAGGATGGCAAAAACAAATATATATTTATTGGCCTCCGATGCAATTTGATAAATATGAATGAGATCTGAATTAGAGAGGGGGGAAGCCGAGAAAGACAGAGAAAAATAATAAAAAACTAATCTAATAAGATATTGGAAATAAATGGTAAATTACCGTCTAGAGCAGTGGAAAACTCTAGAATGGTCGTGAACTGCTTCTTGATGGATCTCAGCTTGCTTTCGGCTGCCTTGAATGCTTGCTCGTCCTCTTCGAACATGGCACGTAGGGTTGCCAGCTCGTAACTTTGGTAATGAGCACAACATCATGAAGTTTGGACTGGTGAATCTAGTAAGTTTGCAGCACCCTGGCATAATGTTTCTTGTAATACTCGGCACGCTTCTCTTGAGCTTATGGGTAGACGACGTTTCTTCTTCTGCCATTGCTACCAGTTGATCAAGAGCAGCCTAAATGGCCAACACATGCTGGTCTGCTTGTTGGACTTTCAATCCAGAGCTGCCTGTTGAGTCGTAAAGTTGGCTTGGGTTCTCTTCATTTCAGTTTGCTGATTTGAGTTATTATGCTCTAATTGGAAGACGTAATCCTTGAGCGATACGTCAGAGGCTTTAAGAGATTTTCATTCTTGTTCCAGTGTGGTCTATTTCAATACCAGGTGATGGCAGTCGAATTGGTAAGTTTTATGTGCAGTCTTCTCTTGGTCGAGCTCAATCTGTAGTTTAGACATGAGTTGTTGGTGTTGTTAAGCTGTTTGCTCTGCTTTCTTGAGCTGGCCTATCAAGTAGTGGTGGGGACCAGTGGCTGGCCCTCATTCCTCTCTTTTTCATTCTCTCTTTTCAATTGCACGACCTGATCAATCAAGGCCTGCAGTGTTTGCCCCGCCACCAATTGACTGCGAGACTGCTTAGTAGCTCATTCAGAGAGAATTTGGTGGAGTTGTTGCTGGAGACTCATTAAGGCGGTCTAGCAACCATAAAGGAGGGCAACCAACGGTGGCGCAAGTGGATCTTGGGAGGAGAGGCTGGCAGATGGACAGGAGGGTGTGGGCGTGCTAACACCTAGATACTCTAAGTGTGTGTAGGCGATGATGGTGATGAGACCACCACAAATGATCCTTGAGGGGCGTTTGAAAGTAGTCTGTAACTCCTTTACTAGAAATGAGGCCCAATCATAAACAATGTCCAGTCCACCCATCATTATCGTCATGACAATGACTTGTCTGGAGATGCGGAGGGGACGGTGGGAGGTCACAATGATTGTGGTGGATAAAAAGTTTATCTCGTCATGAGGATTTGGATTCCTGAGTCACGAGATCAGGTACTTGTCATTGGTTTTTGTTTTAATATCATCTTGGTCTGGATGAAGAAATGTGGATATGTTGAATTTGGCGAGTGCACAGATGGTTGGTAGGTGGTCGGAGTGCGAAAGGATTAGAGCTATAAATTAGTTGCAGGTCGAGAGGGATCACATGGTCCTGCCCTTTGTAGGTTATGATAAAATTGTCAGTGGCGAAAGTGGAGAAGGCCTGCTCGACCAGAGCAAGGTCCTGAAAAATTGGTACTTGCATATTATCGAGGCCCGCGACAGTCAGACATTAGAAAAAATATGGGCCTAAAGAGGGCCCTATAAGAAATGCCATATAGGAGAGAGAAAAATAACAATAGAATTATTAAAATATCATTTTCTAACTTCTTTACGCATCGGCCCATACTACTTTCCATGAAAATGAATGTACCTTACTCTAGTTACATCAAACTTCAGTGGTGCTTAACCGCAGTTAAAGTGTAATTTTCAAAATGTCGAAATATTCCCACCCAATAGTTGGGAACACTCAAAACTTTGAATTAGGAGTGGCATTTCAGAAACAAAGCCTATGCCATCTCTATCTCCAAGGTCTGTTATTGTCATTGTGCTGTTTGTTACTATACTACTGTACTGATGACAAAGCTTTATGATCTTCATGTGGATCTGTCACCAGAATATGCTCCGCTCGGGACAAGAAATTCAAAGCAACCCAAGTTGTCAACTTCTGATATGATCCGATACAGGGAGGAAAAGCTAAACCATGTAGATTTATGGTCATCAGGAGCATTTCTATGAGAATTTGATGCTCTATGGAAATGCACATTAAATGCAAAGAATACAATATTTGAAAGAGGAATTAAGGAAAATTTCAAAGGAGTGCAAAGAAAAATCTACAAAGTTGAAAACTTGTTTGGAAGAAAATGAGATGTTCAAAAAGGAGATCCAAACGTTGAAATCTTCTTTGCGTCATTTTACAACTAGTAATGATGAGATAAAAACTACATTTCAATCCATGCGTATCTCATATTTGTCTTATGCATCTTCTTTTTTTTCAAATCTATCGTCATAGCATGAATAAATTGTATGTCATAATATTAATAATTTTCAGTGGTACAATCTACAAGTTGATGTAGATATTGAAAAGGCAAAATTTTGTTCATTTGTTGTTCTATTGATTCCAATTTTTATTTCGTTAGTGTGATTATTAGTTATTTACTCATTCATCTGGTTTGTGATAACAGTTCACTCTTGAGCCATACAATTCCGATGATGTATATAGATTGCAGCAAGAGTTGTGATCAAAACGTTTGTACAGAATGGCATAAGTTTTGTGTCTGAGCTTGAGGGCACTGTAAAGAATCATGCTCCTACCCTAACATCATTTCAGGTTGTTCAACGATCAGAGAAGCATACAAGTCCTTCCTAATATAGAAGAAGACAAAATTATGGGACAAGATATTATTGCCATCACAGCTCCTTATACTCAATAGGATTTCAATTGTAAACATATGTACATTACCACCCAAAAAGGAGAGAGAATCATACATGTAAACAACCCATTTATGAGATTTTTATTGATATCAATATAGATTCTTACAATCAAGTTGTGTCCATAGTACAATACTAAATTACAATCATTAGAGGAGTTCCAAGGCCCAAAAGGGCTGTCTAAGAAATGCCACGTAAGAGAGAGAAAATTGTCGGATTTTAAAACTCCGACCGAGTTTTTGGTCTGCCTGCACAACTCCGATGACTTGACCTCATTAGTAACGTATGTAGTTAATTGGAAGTTGGGTAGCCGCAACGCATGGGGTCCATACTTCAAGATTCTATTTTCTACCATTAACTAACATAACTTCTCATGTAAATGCAAATCATATTGCACATCAAAGTTTTCTTTCCATCTACTCATAGCATTTGCATCAAAGGAAAACAGTCTTATCGATCTAAAAATCATGGCAAGAAACTTTGAATATTTTGGATCACAATGAGTGCCAACGTGAATTAAATTTTTTGCAATTCAGAAAATACGGAGTGTGTTGGATCAAATGGAGCGATGAGGTTATTTCAAACTTTTGCAATTTCAACACACATCTATTGAAAAAATATTTTGCTCATAACTGCAAAGCTTTGATTTTGCATGTAAAGCAAGAAACATGGAGTGTGATGGATCAAAAAAAGTGCCAAGGCCATTTCAAACTTTTTCAATTGAATTTTTTTTTAATTAAGACGAGTTTTAATAGCTTACAAGATAAATAACAAGTTGGTTTTCTACTAGATTAATCTATCGATTACTAAGATGTCTAAATATCATCTCCATATTGATTTTCCCACAAAATATGCCCCATTATCAAGAAAAAACTGAAAGAATTCACCTTACCAGCTCACCAAAGGACGAAAAACAAGAAACATTGTGATCTATGGGTTGATGGAAGTTTGTATCTAATCGATACAAGCTCAATGCAACATCCAAATTTTAGATCGGTCACACAACTCATATTGTTTTTGTGTGAAGGGACACAATGGTCTATTGGGTTATTATGAAAGATTGAAAAGCTATGGCATTGGTAATTCAATGAAAAAAATCCATTGTTTGGAAAATCTGTTGAATGGTTTGCTTACTGACTACAGAGAAAAAGAAACTCTCATGTTGCAAACAAAATAAGAAAATGAAATCGACAAGATATTATATTAAACCTTAACCAAAAAACTGACAATATGAAACTAATTGTACAATCATTGCGTACCTCATATTGTCAAATAAATGTAAAAGTAAACACATTACGGAAAAAAAGAATATATGCTTTCAAGTAAGATTATGTTTTAAACTATTCATGTGTTTTGTTTCATCTAGCACATCAATGGTTGTGAATTGTTTTTTTTCTAAATCTTATTTTTATTTTGCAGGTCAGCTTTAGTCACCAATGAAAATCTAAAAGACAAGGACATGATTGGAAAGTCTTTGAGTGCAGTACTTACAGCCAAGTCAATGACGAGTCTACTAGGAAATCAACGATATTCTCGAATCAAGTCCAAGATTGCAGAGGCCCTTATGGGCGAAGTCGGCAAGATCATTGACTGAAAATTGATACAAGGAGCATGTGATTATTCTGGTATTAGCAGGGATGCATATGACACAATGTTTAAAATTATCAAAGAGGCATTTGGACAAGTACATAAAAAAAAAGTTCCTATTCATCGGCCCTTTCAAATCAAATTAGAGAGGGATGTGTTAAACATGGGTTTGCAAAACATCATTGGTATTCCTTACTATATCAATGAAATTTATAACTCGAAACATGGCACCTTGTCATATGATTCCACCAACAATACGTTTGTAGATCTGAATCATTTACTGAGATTTATTGTAAAGTTTTAGGAATCACAAATGAAAGTGTTGAAAAATTGATATTAGCTCTCAAGTTAGATGAATCAGAAGTAATAAACGGACAAAAGCTGGAAAGGGCTAGTATTACACTTATGAATGGAGCATTAAGCAATACGATAAACTTGGAGAGTTTAGAATTATCAAAAAATTGATATACCTTCATATTTGGTTTTCTTGGAATACTAAGCCAGAGTCATTAGCCAAAAAGAAAGTAGCTCAATTGGAAGAAGTTTTATCAAAAGTGGGACTTCATAAAGGACACGTTAAAATACAAAAGGACGAGAAGCTTTTAGGGAAAACGGGAAACATCCCATGCAAACCAAGTATAGGAGGATCCAAAGCTCATCATTTCTTATCAAATCATTCCAAAAAACCAACTAAAATCCAGTACTCAATTTGGATAGATGTACTCAATGCCACAAAGGATTTTGAAGAAAAAGGAACAACGAGGATTAAAAAAGTTGAAGTCTAGACAAAGCTTGACAACATGGTCAAATTGCTCAGAAAAGATAAACTGTCTGATACTGATGTCCTACTAATTGAGAAATCAACAATTGAGTTTGTGGATGGGGTGAAGATCATATTACGCATTATATGGTAAATATCTTTTCAATGTAACTAACTCTTCGATTTATAATCTCATTGCACATATGCTAAATTTAAAATGATTAATATGACAATATATGTATCTATGATATTGCAGCACATTTTACGACATTATGCATCATTTTTTGCAAAAGCTTACGATAGTCTAAGTATTTGGTCATCACAAGGAATGGAGAAATCGCATTGGCAAGCCAGAGCAGCATTTCATCGAAATACACAACACGATGGAACATCTCAAAAAATTAGTTACATCATCCAGCTATTTCAATGGTTCTACAGGCGTATTCAAATCTAATATAAAACTAGATTAACAAATTATCAAAAATTTAGAAAGGCGTGCAAATTTATAGACAAAAATAATATTGATGCAAGACTCAACCCATAGTAATTTTCATGATATCAGACGAAAAAATTATATGTATTATATCGCATCATTTCAAGTACAATGCAAGGCAAAATCATTGTTTCTCTTGTGAAGAATTGAAAAAGATTATCTATGTTAGATATAGGGGTCTTATGTTTTTTACATCAAGCATCTAGGTGTAGGATGTTGATAGGAATAAATTTGGCATAGATGGCAAATTATGCATTTCCACTTGTAATGCCACTATTGAGCCAAAATAGAGTAAGAGGCTAAACACTTGCTAATTAGAGTGTAGACAAGTGTAAAGTTTTTGTTTGATGAATTCCAAGAGGTCCAATAGGATATAGAGGTGGAACCTTGTGAGGTCCAATAGGAAATTGAGGTGTGCTTGAATATAGTCCAATAGAATTAAGAGGTGCATAGATCAATGATCCAATAGGATCAAGAGGTGACAAAATGTGGTCCAATCATAGTTAAGCATAGTGGTAGCTCGTGGACCTACTAGTATCATTGTACTCCTCATTTTGAAATCAATTGATTTGGTGATTTCATGGATTTTGTGAGTAATTGGATTTCTAGCTTTCTCTCTCTACCCGAGAGCTCTTGATGTATTTTCTCTCTCTACCCGAGGAGAGCAGCTTGTTTTTACTTAGATTATTTTTTGAATACTTCCCACACGTGTGAGTGAGAGTTGGAAGTGATTGAATGCATGTAGTAGTGTGTTTTTGCCATAGGATTCAAGATTGATCTTGAATCTCAATCTAGTCTTGATCTTGGTGCATCTACACACCTTAGGAGATCACAAGTACATGTAGTGGACAGTCCACACGTGTAAAATTCAACATGGTATCAGAGCCTACCTAAGGTTACCATGCATTTTGATCCATCTAAGTGAAAAATTTTCATCAATCTTGAGCTAGAAATTGTCAAGGCCCATTTTCCTAGCTATCTTGTTCAATCTTGGATCAAAAGAGATCAAAAGGACATTGATTGGGTCTGATCTGGTACTGTACGGAATCAGGTGCTCAGACACGTGTGAGGAACATCCAATTTCAGTTTGGAAGTTCTCTCTCATGTTTGATCCATTTATCTTGCTTGATAGCTTGTTTTGAAGCTATTTTTGTCTAGTTTCTGTTGCAATCAGTTTCATTCCATTTGGTTGAGCCAATCAAAAGTTATAAGCTTTTGAAGAGGGTTAGGTAGGGCACCTAGACCTGGGTGGACACATTTGGTTTGGTCAAGAGATTGCTTGGTTGATCCAAAATCACAGTTGTATGCTTGCCAATCTCATCTATATGTGATCTAGGCACTGTTTTGAGATCTTAGCCATTTTGTTTCATGCAATATAATTGTATTTGAGTCAAATTTGGTTTCTTAGTGTATTTCACACGTGCTAAGAGTGTTGGATCCTAACTTTGCCTATACTCCATCATTTGATGTGAAATAGATCTTGTTTTAGAGAGATTTGTGTAGCTAGTGAGAATCAATTCACAAATGTTGTAAGATCTTTCATAAGAGGAGATAGTACTCAATTATTGGATCCTATTGAAAGTGTGTAACAACATTTATTGTTCATCATCTGAGTTTTCTTCACTTCAAATGTCTTCAATGGGTTCATCCTTGTTGGAACCAAGTGAAAGATTGACCACTTCAAATTATTCAATTTGGAAAATGAGGATGGAGTCCATCTTGATCCTTCAAGACGTGATGGACATAGTTCTTGGCCTTGAAGAAGAACCACAAGTTCTTCAAGAGGTTCAAAAATACAAAAAGAGAGCTAGGATGGCTCTCCACTATATTAAGATGAATGTCTCTAATGAGATATTGAGGGAGATAGGTACTTGTACAGCAGCCAAAGAAGCTTGGGATTGTCTCAAGACTATCTATGAGGCTAAGAATACCTCTAGGCTTCTCACTCTTAGGAATCAAATCTTTCAAAGTAGCCAAAAGAGTGATGAGAGTGCATCTAGTTATGTTTTGAGAGTAAAAGATATTCATAGAGAGCTTGCTTGTATTGGTGATTCCATCAATCAAAATGAGCTAGTTCAAGTCATTCTCAATGGCTTGAGAAGTGAATTTGATAATCTTGTCCAATCCTATGCCATTAAGGAGGAGCTACCAAGTTTGGAGGCTCTCCAAAGTGTGCTAATTTCAGAAGAATCAAGACAAGAGTATAAGCTCTTGAGGATGGACAAGCTTTCTCTCACTCATAATGATGGCAAAGCTCTTTTTGCCAAGGATAAGCACAAAGAGAGGAGCAAGAACCAACATCAACAATCCTCAAGCAAGGACAAAGTCAAATCCAAAGACAAAGATGAGGAGGAAGATGATTCCTCTAATGCTTCATCATCCAAGCTCAAGAAGAAGAAGAAGATCAAGTGCTTTTATTGTGGCAAGAAAGGTCATTATGCCACCAATTGCTTCAAAAAGAAGAATCAACTCAAGCAAGCCAATATTACCAATGAGAAGGAAGACACTATTGCAAGTGATGGAGAGGGATCTCTTATGGTCTCTAGTTTCTCATCTACTCCTTTCAAGAAGGACGGCCTATGGTATATTGATAGTGGAGCCTCTTCACATATGTGTAGCTCCAAGGACTCTTTCTCTTCTATTGCACCTTATGATGGAGTGAAGAAATCAATATACACTGCAAATGATTTTGAATGTCCTATTGAAGGCATAGGGAACATTCCCTTGAAGCTTGCATCCTCTAAAGTTCTTTCTCTCTCTAGAGTTCTTTATGTACCTAAGCTTACCAAGAATCTTATTAGTGTTGGCCAATTGCTTGATAATGGCCTTGATGTAAAATTCAATGTTGATACTTGCACTATCAAGAAGAATGATGAGATACTTGCATTAGGATCTAGATTTGGTGGCATCTATAAACTAGATCCAAATGAGTATGTGAATGCTTGTAATGTTGCTCTTGTGAACAAGCTCTCTATGGAGGAATTATGGCATAGGAGGTTGGGACATCCCAACTACAAATCCATGCTCTCTATGATCAAAGAATCCAAAGCTATTGGCTTGCCAAAGTCATTCTCCAAGAAGATCAAGCCTTGTGAGGCTTGTGCTATTGCTAAATCTCACAAAAAGCCATTTACAAGATCTTCTATCAAAAGCAAGCATCCTTTGGAGTTAATCCACTCGGATGTGCATTTCTCATCAACTACAAGCAAGGGAGGAGCCACTTGTTTTGTTACTTTCATTGATGATTACACAAGATTCACTTGGATATATCTTCTTGCTTCAAAATCTATGGTGTTTGATCATTTCCTTATTTTCAAAGCTTATGTAGAGAAGCAATTCTCATTCAAGATTAAAGCTCTTAGAAGTGATGGAGGTGGTGAATATATCTCCAATAAATTTCAAGACTTTTGTGAGCTTGAAGGCATTAAAAGAGAGTTTTCTTGTGCCTACTCTCCATCTCAAAATGGAGTGGCCGAGAGAAAGAATAGATCTCTATGTGAATGTGCAAAATCTATGAGAATTGAGGCATCTTTGCCCAAAGATTTTTGGGGAGAAGCCATTAATTGTGCAAATTATCTTTGCAATAGGCTCCCACATATAGCTCTTGGAGGAAAGTCACCATATGAAATCTTATTTTTGAAGAAGCCTAAGGTTGATCACCTTAGAATTTTTGGATGCTTATGCTTTGTCCATATGCCCTTGGAAACAAGGAAGAAGGAAGATCCTAGTGCATGCAAAGGGATCATGGTTGGATACTCATCCACCAAGAAGGCCTATAGAGTCTTTATACTCTCTACTTCTCAAGTTATTGAAAGTAGAGATGTTGTCTTTCATGAAGATCAACACTCATCATTTGAAGAGGCCGAGATCAAGAAATCTATGGATGCATCATCAATTATTGATTTTGAAGACAATCATGATGTGATGGGGTCGAGATTTGAAGAAGACTCTCCTCGGATTTTTTCACCAAGAAGATCCATGAGAGATAGATCCGAGCCTAAGAGGCTCTCATATGTTGACAAAGGCAAACAAGTGGATCTTGATTCCACTAATTATGTTTTTTATGTCTCTCATGAAGAGCCAAAGAATGTACAAGAGGCACTTAATACCAAGGAGTGGTATGATGCCATGAAGCAAGAGTATGATGCATTGATCACCAACAATACTTGGGAACTTGTGGATCCTCCTTCCAACAAGCATGTGATTGGTTGCAAGTGGGTATTTCGGATCAAGTTCAATCATGATGGCACCATTAACAAGCATAAAGCAAGATTATGTGCCAAAGGATTTGCTCAAATCCATGGTCTTGATTATGAGGAAACCTTTGCACCCGTTGCAAAGATGGTGACAATAAGAATTCTTATTTCTCTTGCTTGTTTTTTCAAGTGGAAGGTGTTCCAATTAGATGTATCCAATGCTTTTCTAAATGGTTATCTTGAGGAGGAGATCTATATGGAACAACCTCAAGGATTCATCAAGGATGAGTCCAAAGTGTGCTTGCTCTTCAAAAGTCTTTATGGACTCAAGCAAGCACCAAGATCATGGTATTCAAGACTTAACTCTTTCCTTATGTCACTAGGATTTACTCTTAGTGACTATGATCCTTCCATGTATCTAAAGTTTGTTGATAGCAATATTGTCATTCTTCTAATTTATGTTGATGACATTATTCTTTGTGGAAGTTGTATCAAGCTAGTTGATGAAACCAAGCTAGCACTTGGATGTGAGTTTAAAATGCAAGATCTAGGAGAGATACATTACATCCTAGGCCTAGAAATTGATTTTTATGAAAATCATGTCTTTATATGCCAATCTAGATATGCTCACTCTATGTTGAAAAAATTCCATATGGAAAATTCTAAGAGCATAGATACTCCAATGGAGCAAATTGTAAAAGATCCTAATAAAGGTGATGAAATATCCTTTGAGGACATCACACTTTTTAGGAGTCTTGTAGGCTCCTTGATTTGGCTTACCATCACTAGGCCCGATCTTAGTTTTTGTGTGCACAAATTGAGTCAATTTATGCAAGAACCTAAGATCCATCATTGGAAGATGGCCAAGAGGATTTTAAGATATGTATCTTCATCTTGTGATTATGGTCTACTCTATAAAAGTGAAGATCTATCCATTATTGGCTACTCGGATTCGGACTTTGCAAGTGACAAAATGGATCGAAAGTCTATTAGTGCATACACTATCTTTCTTGGAGGCAATCTAATATCTTGGCTTTCCAAAAAGCAAGATACTATATCTCTCTCTTCATGTGAGGCCGAGTACAAAGCACTCACTACAACTACCAAAGAAGTGCTTTGGATCAAGAGGTTATTAATGGAACTAAAGTGCATCAAGGAGGATGATCTACCAATGATCAAGTGTGATAACATCTCGGCCCAAGCTCTTGCCAATAATCCCATATTTCATGCAAGAAGCAAGCACATAGAAGTGGCACACCATTTTGTGAGAGAAAAGCTTATTGGAGGAGAAATCTATTTGGAGCATGTCAACTCGTCCTCTTGTATTGCCGATCTACTCACCAAGCCTTTGAGCAAAAGTGCTTTCATCAAGCATAGATCTAATCTTGGAGTTATATCAAGATCAATGCTCAAATCTTCATAGATAATTTTTTAGGAGGAGTGTGAAGAATTGAAAAAGATTATCTATGTTAGATATAGGGGTCTTATGTTTTTTACATCAAGCATCTAGGTGTAGGATGTTGATAGGAATAAATTTGGCATAGATGGCAAATTATGCATTTCCACTTGTAATGCCACTATTGAGCCAAAATAGAGTAAGAGGCTAAACACTTGCTAATTAGAGTGTAGACAAGTGTAAAGTTTTTGTTTGATGAATTCCAAGAGGTCCAATAGGATATAGAGGTGGAACCTTGTGAGGTCCAATAGGAAATTGAGGTGTGCTTGAATATAGTCCAATAGAATTAAGAGGTGCATAGATCAATGATCCAATAGGATCAAGAGGTGACAAAATGTGGTCCAATCATAGTTAAGCATAGTGGTAGCTCGTGGACCTACTAGTATCATTGTACTCCTCATTTTGAAATCAATTGATTTGGTGATTTCATGGATTTTGTGAGTAATTGGATTTCTAGCTTTCTCTCTCTACCCGAGAGCTCTTGATGTATTTTCTCTCTCTACCCGAGGAGAGCAGCTTGTTTTTACTTAGATTATTTTTTGAATACTTCCCACACGTGTGAGTGAGAGTTGGAAGTGATTGAATGCATGTAGTAGTGTGTTTTTGCCATAGGATTCAAGATTGATCTTGAATCTCAATCTAGTCTTGATCTTGGTGCATCTACACACCTTAGGAGATCACAAGTACATGTAGTGGACAGTCCACACGTGTAAAATTCAACATCTCTTTGTCTTTGATGATCAGCTTTGCTGTGTGGTCATGAAGAAATTTTTTTCTATCATATGGATCTAGAAAATCAATGGATCTAGAAAATCAATGGATCTTGTTTTGCTCAAGTTAATGTATCCAGAGAAAACAACTAAGGAGGAAGACCTTTTCGAAACTTCCTCAACTACATAGCCAAATACTTTTATGACAATGTCTCTCTTCTTAAAAATAATTTTATATGTATTCGGAGGGTATTTATGCCCGTTCGAGAAATAGGATAACGCTTTAATTGCCATTATTACTTGTCACAGTATCTGAAGAAAATTTGCTATGATGAATGCAAATCTCTTTATTTACAAAGCACTTCAAATAATTGAAGCCAACCTTGGAGTTATACCAAGATCCATGTTCAAATCAATATAGATCATTTTTAGGAGTGTTAAAATTGAAAAACAATCCATATTGATTTCTTGGCTTGCTACAAATGTTGTACCATGCAAGTATGTAGCTCATTAATGCAAAATGCCGAGTTTGGCCTAAATAGAATTCGAGCTACATGGTTATGTATTGTCTAGTTTTATAAATGCAACTTGCATATAGTTTGTAGACATAGAATTAGCATGATTATGCTTGTAGAAACTCGTGGCAACTCACATGCATTAATTGTAAGTGATCCATAGTGACATGCAAGGCATGCACAAAGTTTATTTGACACATGCATGATGATTTGGACATTTCTAGTTAGAACTAGTACACTTGTAAAAAGTTGGTAGAATTTCATGAATGACAAGTGACAAATGTTGCATAGACTCTAGATGTCACTTTAGACGTCGTTTTGAAATGGATAGATATGGTTCTACCTCGAGCTACCTCAATCTCCATAAATATGTGTAGCTCTCCACACAATCAATAATGAAGAACCAAAGTTTTGTAGCTATCTCATGTCATTTTTGGATCTAAACAAATATTGCTTGTTATCTCTCTAGCTCTCTCTCTCTCTAACTCGTGTTGAGGCTAATGCTCATACATTGAAATCTTGTATTTTTTCATTCTTTGATTATTGCTATTATATTCTGTTGATTAGCATGCTAGATTGTGGATTAGCCATTTCTTCTGAACTAGATTTTGTTGATCAATCTAGAATTAGGTTATAGTGCCAGTCATAAAGCTTAATTAAGATCAGTCACTCTTGTGGACATTTCTCCACACGTATGAATTCTGGAAATTTTGTCATGGTATCAGAGCCACATTAAGCTTTGCATGCTAACAACTCTGATTGTACAAGAAACTGAGGGCTAAATCGAACAAAAAAAGCAGTTTTGCACTTTTTCTAACCTTTCTCTGAAGTGTATTTGGATCAAATCGGACTTGAACTGAATTTTTAGACCGGAATTGAGTAAGTACAGAATTCTGGAATTCCGCACATGTGAAAATCAGAGTTTTTCAGTCCCTTTGTTCTCCTTACTTATAGATCCAAAGATAGCAGTGTTATAGCTTGATGGAAAGCATTTGATCTGTTCTTTCCATAGAAATTGAAATCAAATCAATCTAATGTGTCTAGAAAGAGTTATAAGCTTTTAAAGAGGATAGGGATAGGTCCAAAATCCGAGTGACAACATTTTGATTTGATTCAATTATACTTTGTTCTGAATCCATTGTTTTGAGCATCCAACACAAGAAACTGTAGATCAAGACTGAGTTTGAAGTATTTGAACACCCTTTGAGCCTTTTGAGTGTCAATAGTGTTTTCTTTTGAAGCATTTCACACGTGCCAAAAGTAGGATTCAAACCAGCCAAAGTGTTACAAACCACTTTTTGTGTCTGATCTATATAACTTGTCTTGTTGAATATTTGAGATTCATCTCATATATAGTTGCAAGTGTTTCACATAGGAAGGTGGTTCAACCTTGAAAATACCTATAGTGAAAGAGAGCAGCAACTCTAAGTCTGATAGGAACAAGCTCAAACATATTTCAATCCAATAACTAAGAAGTCTTCATTATAATGACATCTCAGGGAGGATATCTTTTAGAAGCCAGTGAAAGACTAAACACTTCTAATTACTCAATTTAGAAGTTAAGAATGGAGTCTGTTTTGATTCTCCAAGACGTTATGGATATTGTGCTTGGTGTTGAGAAGGAGCCTCAAGCACAGGTTGAAATTCCTAAATATAAGAAGAGAGCTAGAATGGCTCTATATTTCATTAAGATGAATGTATTTAATGAAATTTTGAGAGAGATAGGATCTTGCACTATAGCCAAAGAAGATTGGGATGCACTAAAGACCATCTATGAAGCAAAGAATACTTCTAGAATACTCACTCTTAAGAATCAGATTTTCCAAAGTTTCCAAAGAAGTGAAGAGAGTGCATCTAACTATGTTCTGAGAGTTAAAGATTTATATAGAGAGTTTTCCTGTGTTGGTGTTACCATTAACCAAGTTGAGCTAGTTCAAGTCATACTGAATGGCTTGAGAGATGACTATGAAAATCTTGTTCAGTCTTTTGCTATTAAGGAGGAGTTACCTAATCTAGAAACTCTCCAAGGAATTCTTATTTATGAAGAATCTAGACAAAGCTATAAACTCTTCAGGATGAACAAACTGAACATGGTGGAAGTGACAATGCCCTCTTTGTCAAAGGCAAGCAGAAAGGAAGGAGTAAGAACCAATTCTCTCAAGCATACAACAAAGACAAAGCCAAAGATCGAGATCAAGATGGTGAAGAGGATGATACATCTCATCCCTCTAACTCAAAAACCAAGAAGAAAAAAGTGAAGTGCTTCTTCTGTGGCAAAAAGGGGCACTATGCCTCTAATTGCTTTAAGCAGAAAAACCAACTCAAGCAAGCTTATCTCTCCAAAGAGATTGAAGAAGATTCTGTTGCAAGTGATGGAGAAGGATCACTTATGGTGTCTAGTTTTTCTTCATCACCTTTCAAGAAAGATGGAGCTTGGTACATAGACAGTGGAGCCTCTTCACATATGTGCTGTTCAAAGGAGTCATTTGACTCAATCTTACCTTTCAAAGGACTCAAGAGATCTATTTACACAGCTAATGATCATGAGTGTCCAATAGAAGGAATTGGCAACATTCCATTGAAACTTGCTTCTTCAAAAGTTCTTGCACTTTCTAATGTTTTTTTCATTCCAAAACTTACAAAGAACTTAATTAGTGTGGGAAAGTTGCTTGATAATGGTTGTGATGTAGAGTTCAACTCCAATACTTGTTTTATCAAGATAAAACATGAGATCCTTGCTGATGGAACTAGATGTGGTGGAATTTTTAAGTTGAATTCTTATGAGAATGCAAACCTTTGTGAAGTTTTTTTGTTATCTAAGGAGGAGCTGTGGCATAGAAGGTTGGGACATCCTAACTTTACATCTATGTCTTCTATGATTAAGAAGGAGAAGGCTATTGGTCTTCCAAAATCTCTTTCTAAAGATTTCAAGCCTGGTGAGGCTTGTGCCATTGCAAAGTCACACAGAAAGCCATATCAGAAGTCTTTTATAAAGACTACTTGTCCATTGGAACTCATACATTCAGATGTACATTTTTTTCTCTTCTAAAAGTATTGGTGGTGCAACATGTTTTGTCACCTTTATTGATGACTTGATTAGATACACTTGGTTGTATCTACTTTCTTCAAAGGCTATGGTTTTTTATCACTTCCTTATCTTCAAAGCTTATGTAGAAAAACAGTTTTCTTGCAAAATTAAAGCTTTAAGATGTGATGGAGGAGGTGAATATATCTCCAACAAGTTTCATAATTATTGTGAAGGTGAAAGAATAAAGAGAGAATTTTCTTGTGCCTATTCTCCATCTCAAAATGGAGTAGTTGAGAGGAAAAACAGATCTTTATGTGAGTGTGCTAAAGCAATTTGAGTAGCAGCTTCTTTGCCTATTGAATATTGGGGTGAAGCTATAAATTGTGCAAACTATTTGTGCAATAGCTTACCTCACAATGCTCTTGCTGGAAAATCACCTTTTGAAGTCTTGTTTCAAAAAAAACCTAAGGTAGATCACCTTAGAGTTTTTGTTGTACTTGCTTTGTTAATATGCCCTTAGAAACAAGGAAAAGAGATGATCCTAGTTTTGTTAAAGGGATCATGGTTGGATATGCATCCAACAAGAAAGCCTACAGGATCTATGTTCCCTCTACCTCAACTACAATTGAGAGTAGAGATGTGATATTCCATGAAGATCAAAAATACATTTTTGAGAAGGCCGAGTTCAAAGATTCTCACAAAGATACTCCAATCATCACCCTTGAAGATCATCATGGAGAGATGGGGCCGATATTTGAGGAGGAGTCACCTCGAATTTTTTCACCAAGGAGCTCTCAAAGAGAAAGATCTGAGCCTAGAAGGCTTACCTATGAAGATAGAGGAAAGCAATTGGAAATCAACTCCACTAATTGTGCCTATTTTATTTCTCATGAGGAGCCGAAGGATGTATATGATGCTATCAACTCAAAGGAATGGTACCTTGCCATGAAGGAAGAATATGATGCTTTGATGGCCAATAATACATGGGAACTTGTGGATCTTCCATCCAACAAGCATACCATTGGTTGCAAATGGGTTTTTTGAGTCAAGTATAATCAAGATGGCACAATCAACAAGTACAAGGCTAGGCTTTGTGCTAAAGGATTTGCTCAAGTATATGAACTTGATTATGAGGAGACCTTTGCCCCAGTTGCAAAGATGGTGTCAATAAAAATCATAATTTCTCTTGCTTGTTTTTTCAATTGGCAAATTCTTCAACTAGATGTTTCTAATGCATTTCTAAATGGCTATCTAGAAGAAGAGATCTATATGGATCAACCTATTGGGTTCATCCATGATAAGGGAAAAGTTTGCTTGCTCTTCAAAAGTTTATATGGATTAAAGCAAACCCCAAGGTCATGGTATTCTCGACTTAACACCTTTCTTGAGTCACTAGGATTTAATCTTAGTAACTATGATCCTTCCTTATATGTCAAGTTTTTTGATAAAGATATTGTCATCCTTCTTATCTATGTTGATGATATCATTCTGATAGGAAGTTGTATCAAGTTAGTTGAGGAAGCCAAGATTGCACTTGGAAAAGAATTCAAGATGCAAGATCTTGGAAAAATACACTATATTTTAGAATTAGAGATTGACTTTCTTAAAGATAAAGCTTTCATATGTCAATCCAAGTATGCTCTTTCAATGTTAAAAAAGTTCAATATGTTGAATTGTAAGAGTATGGAAACACCTACGGAGCAAAATGTAAAGGACTCTAACAAAGGTGATGAAAGATCCTTCGAGGACATCACACTTTTTAGAAGTCTTATAGGCTCCTTAATTTGGCTCACAATAACTAGACCTGACATAAGCTTTAGTGTTCATAAGTTGAGCCAGGCTATGCAAAATCCTTCAATTTATCATTGGAAAAAGGCCAAGAGAGTGCTTAGATATATATTTTCAAATTTTGATTTTGGTTTATTACATAAAAGTGAAGATCTTTCTATTATTGGCTATTCTGACTCGGATTTTGCAAGTGATAGAGCAGATCGGAAATCTACAAGTGCTTATGTCATATATCTTGGAGGAAACTTGATATCTTGGCTTTCCAAAAAGCAAGATACTGTATCACTCTCATCATGTGAAGCTGAGTACAAGGCGCTCACTATAACAACAAAGGAAGTGCTTTGGATCAAGAGGTTACTAGTGAGCTAAAGATAATTATGGAAGAAAATATACCTATGATCATGTGTGACAACATTTCAGCTCAAGCCCTTGCCAACAACCCAATATTCCATGCAAGGAGCAAACATATCGAACTTGTACATCACTTCATGAGAGAGAAGCTCATTGGAGGTGAAATCAAATTGGAGCACATCGACACATCATCTTGCATTGTAGATATGCTCACCAAACCTTTGAGCAAAAGTTCCTTCAACAAGCATAGAGCCAACCTTGGAGTTATACCAAGATCCATGTTCAAACCAATATAGATCACTTTTAGGAGGAGTGTTAAAATTGAAAAACAATCCATATTGATTTCTTGGCTTGATACAAATTTTGTACCATGCAAGTATGTAGCTCATTAATGCAAAATGCCAAGTTTGGCCTACATAGAATTCGAGCTACATGGTTATGTATTGTCTAGTTTTATAAATGCAACTTGCATATAGTTTGTAGACATAGAATTAGCATGATTATGCTTGTAGAAACTCGTGGCAACTCACATGAATTAATTGTAAGTGATCCATAGTGACATGCAAGGCATGCACAAAGTTTATTGGACACATGCATGATGATTTGGACATTTCTAGTTAGAACTAGTACACTTGTAAAAAGTTGGTAGAATTTCATGCATGACAAGTGACAAATGTCACATAGACTCTAGATGTCACTTTAGATGTCCTTTCGAAATGGATAGATATGGTTCTACCTCGAGCTACCTCAATCTCCATAAATATGTGTAGCTCTCCACACAATCAATAATGAAGAACCAAATTTTTGTAGCTATCTCATGTCATTTTGGATCTAAACAAATATTGTTTGTTATCTCTCTAGCTCTCTCTCTCTCTAACTCGTGTTGAGGCTAATGATCATACATTGAAATCTTGTATTTTTTCATTCTTTGATCATTGCTATTATATTCTGTTGATTAGCATGCTAGATTGTGGATTAGCCATTTCTTCTGAACTAGATTTTGTTGATCAATCTAGAATCAGGTTATAGTGCCAGTCACAAAGCTTAATTAAGATCAGTCACTCTTGTGGACATTTCCCCACACATGTGAATTCTGGAAATTTTGTCAATGGATATATCGTAGATTATCCATTATCAACATAGACTGATTTAGACTATTATAATACTCTTTATACAATGCTAGAAAATAGGATTTATGTTCTGATCCAAACCTCTCAATATAAAAAGACATATTGAAATATGTCTTATAGTGACCTATGTAGTTACCAACTCCGGATTCAATGAGGAAGGCGTGCAACACAGAATCAAAAGTTTTAGAAGGTGAGGCGGCCATCTCGAAAGATGACCAATAGGGCCGAGTATCGCTATGACACGGGGTGGCAGGGAGTAAGAAGACAATCAGGCAATCCTCGCGTGATGGCGATATTGGTGAATGACCTGACATCGGAACAACGCAAGGAATCCAAGATCATCTAAAATCTGTGAAAGATTCTCGTGTGGTAGCGATACTGCAAAGAAATAGTAGTGTTGACACACCAAGATCTACAGGGAGTGAAAATCCAAAACTTAGCGAAAGGTTTTAACTGATCAAACAACACCTATATAGCTAAAACCAATAAAATGCAATCCGTACACTCATCGATCAACAACGGATCATATCTATGGCGTGTAATATAACCGTCCACACGTGCTACAATATGCATCAATCTACCATTCGGCCACGTGCTCAGCCTGACTTTCCCAGTATCGCCATCACGCGAGCCCCTGCCTCTCCTTGCCTGACTCTGCCACTCTCTCGCGTCGTAGCGATATCAACCTCAGAGTTCTCAGTGTCGCCATCACGCGAGATAATCTTGCTCTCTCTTCTGCTGTATCTCTGTCCTCGCATGGTATAGATATCCTCAATGGCTCGGACGAAGCAAATCGCTAGGCTTACAAGTTTTGTTCAACCATCCCGTCCCCAGACTTCTAAACCTGTACATCCGCAAAGACGCGGAAGACCTCGCCGTCCATGGTTGAAGGCCTTGCAGAGGAGTACCAAACTTCTGATCCCAAAAGCAACCTTCTACCGAGTTGTGAGGGAGGTTACACAAGATATGACCACCCATCTGCCCTATGTAGTGAGGTGGAATATCACTGCATTGGAGGCACTCCATACTGCATACGAGGACCTCCAGACAATATTGTTTGAGGATTCGATGTTGTGCTCCATTCATGGCAAGAGGGTGACATTGATGCCCAAGGACATGCTTCTTGTCATGAGGCTTCGAAACACCTATGACATCATTTTTAAGTTTGGCTTCACACAAAGGCAAGTTCCTCTTGAAAGGGGGCCTATCCCAACCCGAAAAAAGAGAAAGCAAGTACAGCCCAAGTGTTCGCAACCCAAGCCCAGGTCTCCCAGCTCTTCACCCTCACCTCCTCCCATTAGAAAAGATCTGGCTAGTACATCCGCAATTCCATTGGTTGAGAGTCCTCCCCTAACTCCTGATCTTCAATTGCATGATTCTCCTTATATACATGCGGATGACCTAAATACAGTGGTGGACATGATTGCTTCTGATGTTGATGCAACTGATAAAGAGTTGCACATCAGACTTCCCAATGAACCTAAAGACACATTTTTTTATTCTGAGAGGTACATTGATTTTGACTTGTATATAGCCAAGAAAATAGATGACCTTGGAGGAGAGTTTATGTTTTGTATAGACGATATTAAGTTTGCAATGCATATCAAAGGCCCACATTGTAGAGAGCTAAAAGAGAAGACCTCGTATATCTCAGACACAGTAGTTGAATCCGCTTGTGCATACTATGTACATAAATATACATATACAATCACGAAGGAGATTTTTATTGTATCTCCATTTTTTGGGCATCTGTTGAATAAAGAGAGGAAAGCCAGAAGGCTCTTCAGGCACACTAGCAAGGAGGCATCAATGTTTGTCATCCCATACTGTTCAAAGTAAGATAGTTTCTTCTTGTAATATTTGTCTTCTGTAAGATTTGTTTTTTGAAAACTCTTGTAGATTCTAGTAATTCATTGCTTGTCATTTTCTGGCAGCAAACATTGGAGTGTGCACGTCATATGCATGAAAGTGGATTCTACTAGAAGCTGCACACCTATGTGCATGACAATGAATTCTTTGCATTCCACCCATTCCAGGGTTAAGTCCATGTACAAGAGGATGGTGGAGCTATTGCCCAGGCCGGATGGGCTGATTGTAAATACCGACATAGAGATTGTTGATGCAAAGGTGAAAAGAATCTTTTTACGTATTTTATTTGCATGATGGCATGGAGTGTAGAATTATATTGAGTTATAGTCACAGTAGGCAACTGCCCTAGTCTATGGGTCTTGATCGGTTACTCTAAGGCTAATCAATCTAAAAGTCTATTATAACAGATCAAATTCCTAGATCTAATCGGATTTCCTAGATTGATCCTAGTTATCGGGTCAGGAGGGTCGTCTATCTTGAAACTAACTAGGCTAGCAGACTTCCTAAGCTAAAACAACATAGTTAATAACTGCCCTGACTAGTTAAGTAGATCCAATCCGATTTAACTATCTGATCTAGCTACCTAGTTTACCTATCTATTCTAGATCTAATCAGGACACTAACTTGATCAAACTCCTAACTCCTAAGGATCTGGATCTAAACTGTCCCTAAGATTTAACTAACCTATACTTTCTTTTATCCTAATTGACAACTATCTAATCTACCAACCAAGGTAAACTAAACTAAAGGTAACTAGCTACGCCTACCTAGGCTAGCTAACGGGGTGTTGATGGTTCATCTTGAGCGAAAGAAGACGACGTGGATGGCGATTTTGACACATCCCTGAGCTCAACATCGGTGGAGTACTAGTGACACAATCTGCTGCCATTGATTGCGAGAATAACTGCGCCATTAGGTGGGTGTTTTCTTTTAGGGTTCCTACTCCTACTATGGCTTTCCAACTAGTAGGGTTAGGGTATCTCTTCCGCTATGGCTACCTAAAAGACATTGAAGTATAGTGGTGGTGGGTTTGATCTACTCCATTCTTATGTTCTCTTGCATAACAAAAACTCTAAGGCTCACCCTTCTAGAGAGAGAAAATGACCTAAACTGTGCCAGGCCTTCCGTCGCTATTTCTCTACAGCTAGGGCATGAAGTGCTAGGAAGCTAGTTCATTAAGTTGAAGAAGGTTTTCTAATCTCCTCTTGTTGGATTCCTCTATACTAAGTCGTTCGATGATGGCGACCCTCAGACTTGGAACGACAAACTCAATAGGAATCATGGCTTCCTGTCCATACACCATCTAAAATGGAGTTTGTCCAGTACTCACTTTGAATGTGGTTCTGAAAGACCATAAAGCTGCATGAAGCTTATGTTCCCAATCCGATTGTGAAGCTTCAACTGTCTTTGTGATCATTTTGCATAGGCTCTTGTTTGACGATTCTGCTTATCCATTGCAACGCGGGTAACAGGATGTACTCTTCCTATGGACAACCATATAAGAGGATAACAAGTGAGTGATAGTCTCATTTAGAAAATGCGCTCCGTGATCACTCACGAGTTCTAGTGGGCACCCAAAATGGACTAAGACATTCTCATACAGGAATTTGGCAGTGAAGTTGGCATCAACCTTCCTCACAACCCTGGCTTCTACCCATTTGGTCAAGTAGTCGGTGGCTACGATAATGTATCGAGCTTGGGAGCCACAGGCAGCTGGACGAATAGGGTCGACATAGTCTATGCCCCATTTCTCAAATGGCATTTCAGCTTGTATCGGTCGTAATGACATTCTATCCTTTCTTCAGGTTCGGTTGAACCGTTGGCACACGTCACACCTCTTAACCTGATAGTGAATATCCTTGAATATTGTGGGCCACCACAGGTTGTGTTGTAGCACTTTTCGATTGGTAACTTTGGCAATGAAATGCCCTCCCCCTATTCCTTCATGGGCGATGCTTACTACTTGGGACACTTCATGCGGTAGGATACATTGGCATATGATTCCATCATTACAGATGCGATAAAGTTGTCTTGCTATCAATTTGAAAGTGGTAGATTTAATGATTAACCTATGTCGTTCTACTTTGTTCATCTCAGGAGGAGGACGTCCCGACATAAGATATCCAACTATATCGGTAGCCCACTCAGGGACGACATCGACGCGGAATAATATGGCGTCAGAAAGTTCGTCATCGACCCCTTTACTCTCAGAAACATTCCAGATTCGTGAGAGGTGATCAGCCAGATAATGTTGTTTCTCTTTGCGAACGACTATTTTAAAGTCGAACTCCTGGAGAAGTAGCAGCCATCAGGTGATTCATCCAGTTGTGCATGGTCTATTTACCAAATACAGTGGGGCTTGGTGATCTACGAAGAAGACGAAGGGATTGGCTAGTAGGTAATGGCAGAATTTCTTCGTGCTATATACCATGGCTGGCGCTTCTCACTCGGTGGTGGTATAATTCATCTCCACAAGAATCAACTGCCTACTGGGTAATCCTTCTTATACTCCCTAGGTTGTGTCAGAACACTCCCTATGGCATACTTAGAGGCGTCTGTATGGATGTGGAATTCTATGGTCCAGATAGGGGGTTGAAGGATTAGTGGAAAGCCTTCTTGAGTTTGTGGAAAGCCTCAGTGGCTTCAGTTATCCATTCTATTTGGATGGTCATCTGGTAGATCAAACAGGCCAGCTTAGCGAAATTCAAGACAAACCTTCGATAATAATTACAATGTCTTATAAAGATGTATACTTCAAGTACAATTCCTAGCTCAAGCAAAGCAAGTATTATGCCGATCTTGTCGACGTCTGTGGTGATACCATTCCTCAAGACTACATGACCTAGCACTATGTCGTGCGTGACTAGAAATTGGCATTTGGCCAAGTTTAGTGATATGCTGAATAATCAACATTGGATGAACACTTTCTCTAAGCAAGCTAGACATTGGGCTCTAGAGGAGTGGACACACAAGTCATCCATAAAAAGAGACTTCTGAAGAAAATCCTTGAAGGCATAACTCATCACTCGTTGAAAGTGCTGGGAGCATTGCACAATCCAAATGGCATCACTTTGTAGGTGTTGTAAAGCTACATTTACAAGCTTTACTTCCGGCGTCACTGGTGCCAGCATTGTCCCCGACGCCAGCAGCGCCCCTGCTGCTCCCGGCGCCAACGGCGCCGGCGTCGCTCCCGGTGCCACTGTGACTAGAATCCAGCCGGCGCCAAGTTCCTATGGCTGAAAATCTTTGATCGGTTCTAGCGAAGTCTAGAGAGCTCATATCGATGTGCAATCACCTCACACGATCTAGGCATGATTAAAGGAAGCTTGAGGATCGATAAAATCTAGAGAGAGAAAATGACTTTCTAGAAAGAGAAAATCCTAGAGAGAAAAAAAACGTGATTTACCAGCCTGGGTAGAGTGCTTGGTATGAGGGGGGGGTGCCAAATCCCACCAATACTATAGGGGAGTGCGGGTTGCGACTCAGGGCGAGCTCCAACCAAGTCTCAGCCTCCCGTGCTAGAATGTTGTCATGGCTCTCGCCTTGGCATGCTAGCGCCCTGAAGACTAGGGTCGGTCACACACTTGTAGCCACTCATGAGCCTTGCATTGAAACAAAACAACCGACTTAATTGTGAGTGTAATGTTCGAATTGAAGGAAAATTTGTGAATACACAAGAGATTTAATACCATGAACTAATAGCAATAGCAACAATATCTTACCGGAACATTTCCCATATCCAAAAAAGTTGTGCATCATCCACATCAAGATCCCCTTTACTACAAAATCTCTTTGTCTGCATGGTCTTGATATATCAGTCACTTGAACTAATCTTTAGCTCATCTATCAAGGGAGCCATATACACGTCAATATTTTTGGCCTTGTATTTTTTCGGATAAGAAGAGAAAGCATTAGGTGCCTCTTTTTTATACTTAGCCAAGGAAGAATGTTGTAATTTTCAAGGACAATTGACCAAGTTAACCATGATGTGGAGCGCAATCCAAATGGACACCATCCATCGTCAACCCCAAATGCAAATGACGAGGTTCATACCTAAACTCATGCCAAGTTGCATCCACATGCTTCCATGTTGTACACGGCGATGTGGATCATGGTATCTTCCGATGAACGATTGCTTGAATGTCATGTCATAAGCTCTGCTATGGACTTGCACTTAAACATATGGTGTATTCTGGGTATGATGGAAAAATGACTTACCGATTTCGCGGGTATGGTGTCTCCTTGTAAATCTTGCATGTCACGATGTTTCCCACAACGTGGACACACACTTGCCTGCTCAAACTCGTCTCGATTTAAAATGCAATCATTGGGACATGCATGAATGCTCTTGTAATCCATGTCGACTGCCAATAGCTTCTCTTGGCTTCTTGTTGAGACGCCACTAGGGTGTTATTTGGAGGCAATTTTTTTTCGAGAAAACTGCAATAAGATATTTCTATAATTAGTTATAGTTTCTCACAACACATGATATACAAAATGAGATTTGAGTTTTATACACCAAAAGGCAAGCTCACCTAAACAATTCCGTGATACTCGCATCCGACCACCCATACTTAGTTTGCAAGTTCAGAAGTAATAAACAAGCTCGCAACTTTGACATTTGTGCACCCTCGTACAAAGGAGTGGATTTCAAGGCACACATCATCACTTTTTCCCTTGTCAATGTGGCTTCGAGTGGGTTTGTGATTGCATTCATCATGTAATCCATGTCGCCTTCATGATCATGCATTGTGAATGGCATATTCTCGCATATTATATCTCCTTCAGACATATCTTTGTCAAGTCCGCATGTGACCTAAGTTAGTTCCACCTCATGTCCTTTAGAGGTTAGAGCTTAGGGCTTAGGTTTTAGTGTTTGGAATTTAGGATAAGAAATGGGTTTAGGATCTAGAGTTCTAGGGTTCTAGAGATTAGAGCATAGGTTAGGGTTTTGGATGTAGGATTGAAATTTAAGATTTAAAACTTAGGATTGGAATTTAGCAAAAGGGATCTATAAAAATGGTTTAGGTTAATACCCTCCTGAGTTTAGAGTTTAGGGGTTAGGATTTGGAATTTAGGATCTAGGGTTTAGGGTTTAGGATTTAGGGTTTAGAATTTAGAATTTTGGGATCAAAGTTCAGGATTTAGGATTCAGAGTTTAGAGTCTAGATTTTAGGGTTTAGGATTTAGGATTTAGGATTCAGGGTTTAGTGTTTAGGATTTAGGACTTATGATTTAGGGTTTAAAGTTTATAGCTCAAGGTTTAGGATTTAGGATTCAGGATTTAGGATTTCAAGTTCAAAAATGTTTGCGAACACCTTGATGAGAAGACACGAACGAGAAAAATTTGTGAAAGAGAATTTTTCGCGATACAGCGGGAGAAAGTCAGACGACTCAAAGCGACACGAAAATCATCGTGACACCTTTTCTACCCTCACGCTCCAAAAAGATCAAGAAGATCATGCAAGTATCCAGAAGTACAGATATCTGATCTGATAGCATGACATTAGCAGATGCACTCTAAGTCGTGGCTAATCTGCCACTCTTGTAATTCGTGATTAGTTGTAGATGTTTAATCACTCTAATCTAGAAGTTACACGATGCGACTATATACTTTTTAGATGATGCATAATACAAGAAGTCTAATGCTAGTAAGCAAGACACACAGACAGAATATGGAATAGAAGTCCGCCTGCGTGCGAGACAAGCTTTGTAAGTAGGATCCACAGAGCTTTGCCCTCGAATGGAAATGATTAAGTGTACACTTTTAACTATGTGGACAAGATAAATAAAAGACACCTACAAACTTCATTTTTCTCACCTTCGTTGGTATCGTGCACACGCGCACGTGTCTCTCTCTCTCTCTCTCTCTCTCTCTCATCTTTCTACCATGTGAGTGAATAGTGATAGTTGCATTTACCGCCTAAAAATCAACATATGATACAAGTAAAACAAAAGTAATCCAATCTAACATACTAAGACATCATTGTGGAGACGTACAAGAGTAACAAAATGAAAATAGTACAAAGGATGATGAGAAGTGAGCACATAATGTGACAACAGAGGATGACACCAAAATGGTTATATTAATGACAGATTTTCTGACTAACCTTAGCATGTCTTGAATTTAGTTTAATTTCAATTTATTACTCTTTCAAAGTTCATACAAGTCTTTTCCAAATGCAACTTTGAAAGACAACTAGTTTAAGACTTTCAGCTAAACTTTTCAATCTAGTTAACTTCTAACTGAATTGCAATTTGTTGCTGCAACAAGTGAATGTTTGTCATGTGTTAAAACCATGCAAAACATTTATTGATTGCTTGTGAACTAATGATTGAATCAGATGCCTGTTTTCACGTCGGAGTTTGATGTCTATAATGGCCATCAAAGGCCATTCAAGGCATAAAGTATAGCCATTTCAAATTATTTGCCACAACTAAAAGAATTATCTTAAATTGAGGATGGCAGTTGAGCAGATTGTGTGGCTTTGATTGAATTTTTATGCGAATGTTAATAAGTCTATTTGATTCTCCACAATTATTACCTACTTTTAAACTTCAAAACTCTTTGCATTCATGAATGCTTGATGTCAGAAGCTCCAAAAAAACAAACTATGCAATAATGGAACAAATTTAAAAGCTTCAAGCTTTGATAAAAGTTTTCAAAGGGCATCATTTTATGTTTGATCACCAACTTACTGGTGAATTTATTGAGAATCAACTTGATTCATTGCAGTAGGGGCATCCAAACCATTTTCTGGGCCTTAACTTGGAAAAAGCTTATTTTGATGTTGACTGTGTCCACAAAGGCACACGCTTGCGTCCACAAAGGCACAAGCTCTAGTCCCAACATTGTTGATGTTTGGAGCCTTAAGCTCCTTGGCTGTCAATGTTTATATATTATACATGAAATAAAGCTAGTACAAATACTATTGTTGCAAAAAAAGAACAAATTGTATGCACACATGCAGGAAACCCCACACCTCAGATCCATTTTTTCTTCCTAAGACATGTCAACCAAATTGGCGCTTGTAGGTTAAAAGTTGACGGTTTGAGGTTAACCGTCAGTATTTTATTGGACAGAATGTCTGTCAAGTGATGGTTTCTATCAAAATTCCTTCAGATGAATACTTTTATAATTTCATGTATGATATTGTCCAATTCAACAACAAAAACAATAAACAATTCAGAGGAAGTGGAGGTCATCAATGATTAGCATTCTCTTCAATAGACCAATGAAAAAATTGTCAATCCCAAAAACCTTTGATTTTTGTTGCCCTTGGAACTTGTTTGAAATTGCAAAAGTCAGAAATGGATAATTGGATGTTTCATTTTAAGTCAAGAGAGAAAAAAAATTCTGCCAGCGGAGATAATGACATTGAATTGTTTAGAATCACACAGACCATATAGGAATTGGACCAAATAATAAAATAATCAAGGCTGCCAAAAAACTCCAAAACCAAGTAGTCTTCCTTTCCAGATAAGCTAGTGCAGTTGCCTTTTCACTTACCATCACCAATAATCCCCACAAGAACAGAACCCATTCTTAAAGTGGTGGAATCGGTTTGTGTCCCTTGCAATAATCTCACGACTGACAATTTTTGAGATGATCTTGGTGGCATTGTGGCAGTCACTGCACACCCGAAGATTCTTCTTGATGTAGATAGGCATCCCAGGGGGTGTATTTATGAGCCCAAAAGCAATGGCCAACCTTTCACTGTGTTCACACAAAGCAGTCTCCTTCTCCTCATCCTCCACATCTCACAGCACAAAGCTAAAATCGGGCATATATCCTGCTTCCTTCATCAATCTCACCAATCTATCCAATTCAGCCTGAATCTCCTTACTTTGTAAAAGATTTAACGTGACTTATGTCATTATAGCTTTGTTCAATTATAGATAGGCATACTCATGCATTAGGAAAGAAGGCTCATTCCGCTGCGTTTGATAGTTCGTTCACAACCTTCGACTTATCGAATCGTCATTCCTTCTTTCAACATGGTATCATAGTGATATCATTAGATACTTTTCATAGTATCAAATTCTTATTAGAGCACACTTGCTTTTTTTCTTTAATTTGTGGTACCCAATTTCAGTATCAGATAATTTTGATTTCCAACTGTTGCATCGTACGACATCATTCTTAAGTCATCGATTTATCGACAGACTACTAACTTCCAGATGGATTCTCAAAGTAAAGTCGGTCTTATTGTAGACAAGCTGAATGGATCCAATTACTATTTGTGGAGACTTTGCTAATCGCCAACGAGTTGTGGGATGTTTTCATAGGTATCGAAGTGAAGCTTGAAGATGACACATCCAACTCAAAGTGGAAATCGAAGGATGGTAAAGCTTTTGCGCTTATTATTCTCAATATATCAGATACTCATATTGGCCACATATCTGAAGCTCAAACTTCAAAAATAGGTATGGGACATCATGAGCTCACTATATGATGTGAGAGACGTAACTTCCAAGTTGCATCTCAGAAAAAAATTCTTCACATTCAAGATGTCGAATGGTGTTTCACTTCATAATCATGTTAACCAATTTAAGAATTTCTTGCAACAGATGGCAACTGTAGGATCGATCATCAATGATCAAGACGCAATCAAGACATTGCTTTCAAGATTGCCTTCTACATATGAAAACTGAGTGATGATCGTATCGACACACTTAGATTTAACTCTCACTGGAGTTATCACTATGTTGTTGCAAGAAGACAATCGCAGAAGTCAAGACACCTCTTTGACTTCATCATCTCATGCTCTATGTGTCAACAAAGGGTCAAAACAACACAAGAAGAAAAGTTCTATGTAGTCTACATCAAATCAGAAGTCGACACAAAGTCAAGAGCAATTATCAAATCCATAATCGAAGAAGAAAATGTTCTGTAAGTATTGCAAATGCATAATCATGAGATCCAGGATTGTAGGGTATTAAAAGCAAAAAATGCCAATAAGCAACCAGATGGTTAAAAAACTTACTTTCAGGTATTTGTCTGAAACAATGTGCTTCAACAACTTTATTTTGCAATAATCAAAGTGCTATTGCTTTATCAACCAACCCTAGATTTCATTCCAGGAGTAAGCGCATTGAAATCAAGTATCACTATGTCAGAAACAAAGTTCTCGACAAGGAGGTAGACTTGCAATACTGTCGTGAACGCAAGATATGACAACTGATGTTTTTACTAAGGCACTAAGCTTAGATGCACACATAAAGTTTTGTGCAAGGCTAAGTTTGAAGGTCAAGACATTCATGGATCTAGATTAAGGAAGAGTATTGGATTCTTCTACTATCGGAGTGATTCATTCAAATAATTGATCTTTAATCTACATCCATTCATTATCCAGTTTTGCAGTTTTATTCGTAGAGTCTACACAGCCTGCAGAAATACTCGAGAATTGTTCAATAGGTGGCTCCGACATATCAGACAATCTTCAACATATGAAAGTTGAAGAAGTCTAACATGTTGAAGGATGACGGTCACTGTTTAGCCTAACATGAAGCTAAAGACTTGTCCTAACTAAGTTTGCAAGTAAATTTTTGGGAAGTCCTAATTGGATGGATGACAATGCATATGGCTAACTACCAATTGCGATCTACGACCTGATTAGCTGTCCTACTAGATGAGCTTAACTTGCTTTAGTATAAATAGATGGTCGTTAAAGACTTCTATATTCTTTAGAATTTTAGAGCTCTATTAGAGTATTGCTACTAGCACTTACTGCTTGCTAGTGGAAGTGCATCAGACAAAGTTTTTCAGAGACTCAGAGATAGTTTAAAGTACACAGTTTTTATCCATTATTGCTTTGTGCTCTCATCATCGGATTTGTACCTGCTACTTACTGAATCAATCTATCTTCTTATCATGTCTGAATGTATTCTTCTCTGTAGTCATTTATAACTAATAAATCTCTTATTGTTTCATCTGATCTGTTGAATACTTCAACGCTGCAATATTTTATACATCACTTCACACTCTTACACTGTTTGGCTACAAAATCACTTTAGTATTAGTGATTTCAAAGTTAGTTGCTAAAAGATTGAACGTGACTTCTTTCATTATAGCTTTGTTCAATTATTGATAGGCGTAGTCATGCATTAGGAAAGAAGGCTCATTCCGCTGTACTCGATAGTTCGTTCACAGTCTTCAACTTACGGCGAATCATCATTCCTTCTTCCAACAAAAGGTAACTCTCTTTGCTCCTTTGACTTGTTCGATTGGCTTTCTATTGTTTTGTGAACCTATCTTGAACTTGCATATATGTCTACAGATTCTTCATCTATAGCAGTTTTCTGAGTAAATCACCAAGCTTAGGACTCTTTCATGAATACTTGAAAAGACTAACTAATAATATATATAGAGGCAACTGGATCAAATGGGATTTGAAGTGTAATTAAATTTCCAACACCTACTTCCTTCAACAACTCATTAGAGACATTCATCTACAAGTAGAGTAAGCCTTTTTTAGACCTTTTCTTGAATCTAGATAGTTTTTGTGGGCTGTCAGGATCCTCCTCAGTACCCAACACTATATCCATGAGATCTTGGAGCACTAAGATAGACTCCATTCTCACTTTCCACAAGGAATAATTGGATGAGTTAAGTCTTTCACCAGATTGGACAAATGAGTTCTACTTTATGAATGAAATGAGATCCTACTTATACTATTTGGGGTTTGCATTAGATCATCTAGATCCATTAAATGCAGATGAAATCCAATCCATGAGATTTTGGAGCACTAAGATAGACTCCATTCTCACTTTCCACAAAGAGTATTGAGTTAAGTCTTTCACCAGATTGGACCAATGAGTTCTACTTTATGAATGAAATGAAAACCTACTTATACTATTTGGAGTCCATTGAATGCAAATGAGATCCAACTCATGACAATCCTCCATCAATATTAGCCATAGATCAACATCAACGATCTAGATCTTTTCTAGAAGTGCACACCAATAAGAAATGACTAATTATGCGCATATGGTAGTGGTGAGTATCTTCTTGAAGCCTTATTTATATGTAGAGGAAGAGCCAAGTTTTGGGTCTCTCTTATAGGCCTTCAAATTGGCATTTGGCCCAAAATTGCATTTAGTATAATTTGGCATATAAGGCATGCAACTCCTTTCACAAGCTTGAATGCACATTCAAGAGCATGTGAATGTAGAATTGATACTACATTTGACATAGGCATGAGGCCTAATATCATCAAGTTGAGTTTCGTATAATATTCCATAGATACCTTGTAAGCATGATATGTTTCATGCAAAATGTTTTTAAGCGAAGATTATGCCTAATGACATTATCTTTTATATTTATGTCTCATTTTTGGGACCTAGGTTGGTGTGAGCTAGAGTGTAGATTGAAACTTCTAGCACACTATTCAAAACCATCCTTCCAATACTAAACATCATTTATATTTAAAGCCTCTAGATTGTGTACCCATTCATCAAAACTTTTGTTTTCATTTAGTATGTACTCTCATACAAGGATTATTCCTCCCCACTAGCTTTAAACTACAATAATAGAACATACTTTGCCTAGCTCCATTAATCTATCCATCTCTAGAAGTATTTAATTCATACATTAAAAAAAGAGAAGAGATCATTATAATCGCTGTCATTATCTCTTTCACCGCTTCTGGCTTTGTCTCGTAGGTTCACATCGACGTCCCCATCATCAAACTCCCCTTCACTTTCATTTACACCCTCCTCGGGGTTTTCTGGTACATATCCTCTCTCAACATTTTCTTCTACATCTTGAACACTTGTAGACCATCAAAATGAAGGTACAAACAAATAAAAACAATTGATAATGAGCTAATCCACCTCCAGCCATTGAAAACAAATCTGGAGGTCATCATGATCTCCACCCTAGTCTAAATCTACATATCTCTCAACTTCTTAAGTGATTCTCTATAAATAATGCCCCGATGTTCCATCCTTGGACTTGAAAGATACTGATTTAATTTGCAACTGCATTTGCTTTATCATGTCGGATACAAAGCATGGCATATGCAAGAGATCCTAGAAGGCTCCCATAGGGATATTTCTCCATTTTTGTCTGCTCAGCTTCATCTTGTGGAAACATGGTTTTACTCAACTTCAAAACACTTTCCATAGGTGTTGAGACATAATGACAATATCCCATCTTGAATCTATTTAAATTTGTTTCTATGTATCTCTTTTGGTTTATTCTTAGTGTCCTATTCAACCTATCTCTTTAAATGTGGTTTTCAAGACAATGATGTATTTCACCCAGGTCCTTCATATTAAATTCGAGTCTCAATTTTTTTTTACATTCTTTCATCATTGAAATTGTGTTGGATATGAGAATTATTTTATCTATATACATCACTGTTGTTTGAGTTAATCTTCACTCCTACTCACCTAAACACATTTCTTGAGCACTACATATCCTCTCTCTACAACAACATCAATCTTACTCGCTTAAATCAAATAGTCTCCACTTAAAGCAGAGCAGGATCGACTCGACTTCACCGACTCGACTGAAGTCTATTGACATCCCAACTTCCACTCCTTCGACATCTTCTCAAGGGCGAACAAGTTGAATCGACTCATTCAACTAGTGGTATCAGAGCTATAGGTGTTATTACAATTTAGATCATTCATCATGGCAGGTACATCAATAGAAATCCTCTTGATCAATAAGTTCAACGGAGATGATTTTTACATGTGGAAATTCAAAATGAAGATGATACTCATTGAGAAAGAGCTTTGATTGAGATTCAAGATCTATCTTTGATTCTATGGCAAAAACACACTACTACATGCATTCAATCACTTCCAACTCTCACTCACACGTGTGGGAAGTGTTCGAAAAATAATCTACGTAAAAATAAACTGCTCTCCTCGAGTAGAGAGAGAAAATCATCATGAGCTCTCAGGTAGAGAGAGAAAGCTAGAAAACCAATTACTCACAAAATCCACTCAATCTCAAAATAGTTGTTGTCCTTGATGCCTTGTAGAAAAAATTTGTTGAGAAAAGGCACTTCTTTCATGGAATCCCTTGCTATATCATATTGCAATAAGGGGAGACCAGCCTCAATCACTGGATCGCTAATAGAGGCCCTTCTATCCTTCATCTGCAAACAATCTGGAATTCTAAAATTAAGAGTAAATCCAATCTCTTCTGTTTGGAAGAGGATTGGCATGCCAGTACTATCTATCACATCTGAAATATCTTTCTCAAACTTTAAATAATCATCAGAATCTAAATATGCTACAAGTTTGACATTAACGAGAGGAGGCAAGAGAGAATCTACAATGGAGGGAATGTCCAAATTTTTTGCGGCTGAATCAGCCACAGTATCAAGAGCTACAATATTTACAATTCCATCACCTCCAGATGTGGAAACTTGGAGGGTCATACGTCGGACCTTTTTGGGAGCCTGAGAAGAGGATGGCTTGCTCCTTCTGGAGGAAGGTTGCTTGCGAGGCCTCTTGGTGGGTAGGTTGGTCCTATCAATGAGTTTGTCCCGGGGAGCATCGGGTTCACCCTTGTGAAGTCTACAAAATCTCTCCCTCATTCTATATAGGATCTAAAAAACTTTGGGCATTATGGTCATTCGCTTGGCGTGGATGGAAAGCAAAAAAGAATCCTAAAAAAAAAGAGCCAAATAGTCCTCTGCGGACTCTTGCAAACACTACAATGCTCTAGGTGTGAATCTAACAGCACTCTGCAGATTATCTCGAGTAATCAGATGGGGAATTCTATAGAAAGGGGCTCTGGGTATCAGGAGCAAGGTGGATCTCTAATATTTCTTAATCTAAGAGAGCCATCTGCTCCTGTTACACCTGCTCCCTTATGCAGTCCTACTTTTGATAAAACATCTTCTAGTCGACAAATAGCTTCCTTCGCAACTGATGCTGGCTACTATTCTATGCAAAAACTATATGAAGATAAACAAGCTTTTCTATTATCCTAACTTCTGCATGAAGAGTTCAAACATGCACATTTTTCAAGGGAATAAGCAATACTGGCTTCCAGTTTGGATCTGCATTTTCTCTAGTAATTCATGTATTTCTAGTTACATCTTTTGTCATTTTCATGCAGTATAACAAGAATGTTTAGATGTAGGACTGGGAGAGACATTATACATGCATTTCAGTGTTTTAAATCACCTGCTAAGTGCCATTCAACTTGGAAGTCTCCAACTCTTGGAACTCTGAGAAATCCTCCTTCCATATGGTCCTTGATAGTCCGAGGGTAAGATGTCCTAGAGAATATCCATGATAATATATCGTGATTCTCCTTCAGTACCTGTCCAATGCATAAAACCAATTTAGTTAAATATGAATTATGAACCAGGGTAAGAAATTAAACTTAGTTAATAAAGAAAATAATTCACCATATATCATTTTTGGACTAGCCACTAAAGTTGAAGTCTCCTTGGTCCACTGTTTGTGATAGTGCACCATTCATGAGACTTATACTAACTCTCTCCATCTTCTGTCCTTTCACAATCTCTGACTCATCTAACTTAAGTACTATGATTATTTTACCATTCACCTTTTCTAATGCTATATCATAAAATGTGACCATGTATGTTAACAAGTGATTTAGATCAAAAAAGAAGTTGTTTGATGAATTATATGAAATGGATCTTCCATCAGTTTCATACACTTCCTCTATATGAAATGGGGTGCCAATGATTTTATGCATACTTAAGTTCAATGTATTCCTCTCTGTCTTCAAGTGATATGACCTAGGAATAAGGACTTTTCTAATTCGAATTTCTTAAAGGCATCCTTATAAGTTGAAATATTGCTGAATATGCTTCTTTGCTAATACCAGCAAAATCACAGGCACCTTGAACTATAGTTTTATCTAAATTTTTTTGAATGTCTAACATCAAAGACTCTGCAATTTTGGATTTTACATTGGAATTCCTATTGTTTCATTGTGATACACTTAGTGGATTTTTCTGTCAACATTGAGCCCAACGACATTCCAATTGATGCATTGTCCTTTATATTCTGATGAGATACTAATGCAGATCTGCAAAAAAAAACCAGATAGTTTGCAAAACAACATAGTAGTAGAAATAGAACCATATGTCACTAATCAAGTTACAAAAAAATAAAAGTATGCAAGGGTCTGAATATACTTCGACTTTCCCACTTTTGCTCTTATTCCTAACCTCCTTCTTCTTAGCCCCTTCCACATCCTTCAGTAATTGCAAATTTTCCATTTGAATAGAGTGTAAGATTGATTGCATTTGATCTAGTTCTAATTTGATATTGAATGCTATCTTTTGTAATGAATCATTAGTCTCCTGTAATGATCCATTATTTCTTTTTTAAGTTGTTCATTTTCCTCTAAAGTCTTTTGGACTTGACAATTTCTTTTTTGATAAAAAGAGAATATGTGTATCAACTCACATTCTAAAAAGTGAATTTTTTTCATTGAAAACTGATTTCCATAGTTTTGCAATCTCTCATAATATCCTAATAATCCATTATGCCCATTGCATATCCATATTACTAGATTAGTTATTGAAGAGAATGTGGGATGAGTCAATGTGCTAGGATCTTGAGGATACAATGATCTGTCAGTCCACAAATCCAAGTTCTTTTTTCCTTCTACCCTAGAACTGGAACAATCAACATCAGATATTGGAACTCCTTTGTCTCCTCATCTCTGTATGGATGCCAAATCATTAGGAATATCCAAATGTAGATGATACAATGTCGTCATTAAATAAAGCAAGACAAAACAAAACAAAGTACTTATCTTTAATTATATTATATACTTTGTCCCTCATATTTTCAGTCCGATGTGGAGATGGCGCTCATAATCTCAGTCTAATGTGAAGATGGCATTCATATTTGGAGATGGTGGAGGGATGCTTTTTTCCCTGATTTGAATTTGTGGATGGCGGTCCTATTTTCAAATTTTGACAAGTTAGATTGTGAATAGCTTAGAGTTGTTAACTGTGACTGTAGACACTATGGTTAGATCGTTGGGAGTTAAAGTGACCTCGTGAGTGGTGGGGGCAAGCAAATAAACAATATTGTTTTTTTTTATTTTGATATTTTCTTTCATCCTACATGGCATTCCTTAAAGGATCTTTTTGATATTGAGAACTCCTCTAATGTATCTCTCAGACATTCATCAGTTATGATGAACCTGCCTCAGTAGCAGAAGCACTGTCGAGCTCAAATGCAGACAATTGGCGCACAACCATGAATGCTGAGTATAATTCATTGAAGAAAAACATGACCTAGCATCTTGTTATAGCTCCTCTAATGTATCTCTCAGACATTCATCAGTTATGATGAACCTGCCTCAGTAGCAGAAGCACTGTCGAGTTCAAATGCAGACAACTGGCGCACAACCATGAATGCTGAGTATAATTCATTGAAGAAGAACATGACCTAACATCTTGTTATAGCTCATCCTGATGCAAAGATTATAGACACTAAGTGGGTTGTATAACCAAATGGAAAGCTCAACTACTCGTCAAAGGATATGAACAAACTTATGAAATTGACTACGAGATGTTCAGTCCAGTATTAAGGCTTCAGTCAATTCGATCACTACTTGCTATCGCAGCTGCCAAAGATCTAGAAGTTCACCAGATGGACGTTCAGACAACATTACTGAATGGATACATACAAGAAGACATCTATATTTATCAACCCAAAGGTTACAACCTTCAAGGCCAAGAACACAAGATATGTAAGTTGCAAAAAACTCCTTACGTGCTAAAGCAAGCTCCAAGGGCCTGGTTCGATAGAACCAATCGATTCTTGTTGCAGCATGACTTCATTCCAAATTCCACGGACTCTAATGTTTATCTCAAACACATAGGCCCAAGCTATGTTATAATAGCTCTATATGTTGATGACTCTCTGATCATCAGCAATTCAAATTAGTTACTTCATGAGACAAAATCGCTATTGTCGAAGAAATTAGAAATGACCGATTCAAGCTAAGTGTACTACCTCCTCGGGATCGAGATATCTAGAGACAAAGCAAGCAGAAGGATTGCGATAAGCCAAGAAAGGTATCTTAACTAGTGTACTTTATAGGTATGGCATGGAAGACTGCAAGTCGACATACTCGCCTTTGGATCCAGAATTCAAACTATCAAAGGACGTGACCAACGACAGAAGCAGAGAAGAAGGAAATCAATCGATAGTTGGATCGATCATGTATGCCATGGTCTACACTCGACCCGATCTTGGCAATACAGTTAGCACATTGTCACAATTTATGTCAAATCTCGGCCTACCTCACTGGAAGGCTCTACTTAGAATACTAAGATACATTCAAGCCACGAAGCACTATACTCTGTGCTATAATGGAAATACATAGGACGCTCTAACTCTATATGCTAATTCCGGGCTGGGGATGTGGACACACAAAAATTTACTTCTGGCTACTTATGTTTTCTAGCATGAGGACCCACTTCATGGAGTAGTCGAAAGCAGAAATGGATTCCACAGAGTTTGAATATGTTGCAGCCACCTCTACAGTGAAGGAAATTATCTGGCTTAGAAGATTGCTTTAGGATATGATGTTCTCTCAACTCAGACCAACTATACTCTAATGTGACAATTAGAGCTGCATAGCTCTATCTTTGAACTCACAAATTCACTCTAGAACTAAATGTGAAGAATGGTAAAAAAATATCTTCCTATCTTGATCATGAGGGATATGCTCATGTTGTTTCTTTGTTTATTTTATTGTATTTAAGGAATGTGAATTGAGCACGTATCCTTCTAGAATAGGTCAAGTTTGAGTTAGGTAGATCTACATTTGTTGGCATGCACAAAGTTTGGTTGCATGCAAAGTTAGGTAGAATGTAACTAGGAAAAATCTACATTTGTCTAGGAAGTAGATATGCAACTTTTGCCACCTCATGCATGTACTTTGGGATGTGGATCTATGATAGTAGAGTTAACTAAAACATGTGGATCAGGCATTGTACACTTGGAAATTCACCTAGGAACTCGAGCCTCATTGATGCAGGGAATTTTTGGCTTCTTTTTCCATATTGTGAATTTTGAGATTTTGGTGATTTTGGCTCATTCTCTCTCTACCCGAGCGTTTGGACTCCATATTCTCTCTCTACCCAAGAGCAGACTGTTGGTGGACTGTGCTCATTTTTAATTTGTGATGTCAACTAATTTATAAGATCTTGTCGGGCATAGAGCACTTGAGCTGTGACCACACTTAGCATTAACAATCTATTAGACTGTTTCTACATCTAGCAACACATTATAGAGGGAGAGTTGTTCCGCAAATATTCTTGTTATCTTCTCCTTTCTCATTCTCCATATTCCCTTGCCCCTTCACAAATCATGCTATATTGTTTTTATTCCCATATTGTGTTTGTTGGTGTTTACACCACCAATTCATTGAGTTGCCCCTCTTGATGACTTCCAATCAGTGGACCTTCTTTTGCATGAGAGTCCATCTTGTGATGTGATTTTCTCTTACTATCAAGCATGTGTATATATTCCACCAATTGACTTCTATTCAACATTGTACCTATATAGCCGATTGACCTATGTGGTTGATCGACAATGAACTATGTCTATTACTAAACCCCCAGCCATGTTGCATGAACAATGATAAGTTTGCATCTAGAGTGCTAATTTATGTGTATGTGTAAGGTTGAATCTCTTTGCTTGTTAACCCTCTTTAGTCTCTAAAGATTATGTCCAATCTTGAATTGTTCTTCCATAGTCCTTTTAATGAGGCACTCCTTGGAGTCCTAACTTGATCTTATATTGAGAAGAGGCAACCACAAACCATCACCCATAGATCAATTAGACCAAATTATCACCTCATAACCTTATAACTTAGACCAAATCATCATTCTCTATTATCATCAAGATACTTATCACACACAATGTCTCCTAGATACTCATACCATGCATTACTATGATACCAAAGTCCATGTAATGAATAGAAGACAATTTAGGTGTTGTTCTTGCCCTATCCTAATTTATCTTACCCACTACTACCTCTACGAGTTCCTCTATCAAAATATGCCACTATGAGCACCAAATCTTGCACAATAGAATGTGTGTGACTCAACTTGTCCCAAAATGATGTCACACCAAGCTCATAAGCTCTTTATAACTTATCTCCCCTCTTGGATGTTGTTTGAGTTTACGTGATGTGGTAAGTAACAACACTACTATCCTCACACTCCTTGGGTAAGTAGTATTCCAAATGGGACCAAGTACACATTGTTTGGTGCCTGGCCCACACCCAAAACATGCACCCCTCTTGGATGTTGTTTGTGTTTATGTGACTTGGTGAGTAAGACGGCTACTATCCTCACTGTGAGAGTGCTTGGGTGAGTAAAGTTCCAAAATGTGACCAAGTACACATTGTTTGATGCTTAATGGCCACACCCCAAATGGACTCCTAAGAGACACCTCTCTTGCGTTTACATGACATGGTGAGTTACAACTACTATCCTCACACTACTTAGTTTGGTGCCCGGCCCACATCCCAACGGGCACTTAAATCGTTGCGACAAATGTTGTAAACTTGATCAAAGAATCTTCAATCACCATAGTTAGGCAAGGTCATGGAAGGCAAGGGTTTGGATAGGCGTGGGCAGCCTTAAGAGTGCCACTTGGGAAAGAGTGAAGTATAAAGGAGCCAATTCATATGACAAATGGCAGCTTCTAAGTGTGCCCATTTCCAATACACATGTGTACCTAGTATATTTGAAACAGCTGCTCCTTTGTAGTCTTGTCTCCTCCTCTATCCTCATACCTCATGCTCCTCTTCAGTCCTCGTCTCCTCCTCCTCTCTCCCTCTCTCTATATATACACCTTCACTCATTCCAAATTCTTCATCCAGTCCAAGAGCTTACTCGTTGGCCCCTCTCTCTCTCTCTCTCTCTCTCTCTCTCTCTCTCTCAACAAACTTTGACACAAATTTTCATATAGGATTTTGAGCAATTAGAATAAATTTAGTTGTAGCAACAATGTCTCACAACAAATCATATAAAGAGATTAGCTCATGTTCATTCTTTATTTATGGGATAGAAATTCATCTCGCTACACATACACTTTATCATATCAAGGCACAATATTTATCTATTTCTCTCATAACATCAATGTTGAGTCGGACACCCCTCTCTTCACAATTGCATATTCTCTCTTAGTCACTTGCTACCTTCTTTTTTTTAATCCCATATTTCAAATGTCACATTTCTCCCTCTTAATCGCCACAGAAGGCATTTTTTAGTAGGAATTTGTATGAAAATTGGGCATGTCTTCAATAGTATAGCAACCTAGATTTTGAAAAATAAAATCAAACAATTCAGCAAACGTTTGCCTTTTCAGCTTTGTTTTTTTTTTTTTGGGGTTGAATCTGTAGTCGTATGTAGAATTCCCTTTCTTCTTGCAGTGCATGCAAGGTATTGCTAGATTGAACCAACATTTGTTGGCCATAAGGCCTGGTTTGTGGAAGTGATCGCAGGAAGAAGATTGCCGATTCGAGGACTTCGTCTTCTCGAATCTTGGCTTGTTTTTGTTCTTCTTCCTTCCTTTAATGAAGAGAGCCTTCTCTTGATCACTGCTTCCCTCTCCTTCATCTCTCATCAGTCTCTCATCAGCAACAAGACTGACTACTTTGTCGAATGTCATATCTGGTAGATGCAGTATGAGCATTCTCAACGGCTGATAGGACATCGGTAGAGATTACATCAGCTGCTGTAGTGCTGGAACCTGATGCTCCTGTCCTGGTGTAGCGAGTTGAGTGAAGATCATTCTGATCTTCTCAACGTGCTAATCTAACTGGTTGCCATCCCACCGTATGGATTGCAACTGATTGTGAAGGTGCATGACTGAAGCTGCAGTCCTCACTTCATACTTCTACTTTAATCTTTCCCATGCTGCATGGCTACATTCGCAGCCTTCAATCTACATGAGTAGATCTTCATTTATGGATGAAACGATGATCACCATTGCACGCTAATCCTTTCTGATCCATTCAGCTCTCCTCGGGTCTCCCTCTGGAGGCTGCACCTCTGAGAGCTCGGTCACCGACCAGATGCCTTTGTCCTTCAGGAGTGTTTTGATTTTGAATTTCCAGATTCTATAATTTGCACCATCAAGACTGATTGCTACTCTGGTCTGGATGTCGTAGCCATATTGTGTTGTCTGGAAGAATCACTGTTGGGATATCAGTAGTGATAACCTGTTGGCTCTGATACCATGTCGCTGAAGCCTTGTTTTTTTTTTTTTCCTTCTTATGTTGCGTGTTTGTCCTCTCTTCTGATTCGCGAACAATTTTTTGTCTTCAATTTTTCTTTTCATGTGGAAGCTCTTACGGGATCCCAGACACTCGAGTACGCATCACAGAACATATTTTATTCTAGCAATCAATAGACACAACACAAGACCAAGAAATACATGAAATAGAGCGATTATATTGTCAGGTTTTGGTTTTAGAGCAAGATCGTCAGTGTCTCACTCATTGGTGGAATGACTCTCTGCTCTTTTGCTGTGTTCTACTCGTTGGCAGACTTTCATGCACAACTATGGTATTTTTTGCTTTCTTACTCTATTTGCTACGTCTCTCTCTGTTTCTTACAGATCTCTGTATTCTCTGTCTCTCTTCTTTTTCCTTCTGTTCTTCTTACATGGTTATGATCCAGAGAGGATCGTTTATACCTCCATTGTGTGGAGTTTACAAGATAGCTAAACGTAGAATCACAAGACTAGTTAACGCTAATCAACTAGTTAGTTAGTCTCCGTCGTTGCTATTCGTTTCAACTAAGCATGAAGCTTGTTGAGTTGCCAGCTGGAAGCGTGAAGGATTTCTCCTCGTTTGTTTCGTTCTTTTCATTTTGCGATCCTGGAGGTGTGTTTACGATTTGCGATTGATTCACGAATCATTTGTGCTTCGAGTCAAAGACACGTTGATTGTTGTGAATTGTTCTCATTCGACCTTCGTTTCTTGTTTGTGTTGCGACAAAGTTGCAGGAGTTCACCATTTCTGACAGAAAAATCACATATGGATCCATATGTGATGTCTTCTACCAAGACAAAGCATCCTATGGAGTTGGAACACTCGGAGGTTGACCTTTCTTTATCTATAAGCAAGGAAGATGCCTCTTGCTTTTCTACTCTCATTGATGATTTCACAAGTAACCAATGGCTATGTCTTGTCTCTTCAAGTTTCATGAAGAATGTGTATTTTCCATTATGCAAAGCTTTTTGGAGTTATGGAGCTATTGGAAGGAGTGCACTATATGGAGTCTTGTTCAACTATAAGCCAAGGTTGTGTACCTTAGTGTTCTTGAAGGTTATTGCTTTGCATGTGGTTTCATGGAAGGAAAGAAGGATGGAGATCCAAGCTTATGATTATCCACCAAGGGAGGCTACATAGCATTTACACTCTCTATCTCGAAGTTGTTTGAGCATGGAGATGTTATTGTTTTTCATGAAGATCTATTTTCTATCTTGGAAGGGGCCAAGAGCACAGTGTCTCTTATTGCATTAAAAGTTCATTCTATGGAGAAAAGCCAACTTACCATGGGGTCGAGGTTTGAGGAGCAGTATATCCAAAAAGATGCTCATTGTACAAGGCCGAGTCCTTGTGGTTCTTATTTCATGGAAAAGAAAGGATAAGTGAAGGTGGTATTCATTTTATTCTACTCACCTATGGTTCTCTTCTTTGATTGATGATGTATCTTGCTTAGTTGAGATTTGCTTATCTCAAAGCCAAGATCCCATACCCACAACTCATCTCCACCTCAGAAACTGATGTGAGAGGAAATAGGAGCGAAGCACAAAGGTGGAGTGGATGACTCACTAGAGGAGAAGATGAGGAGAGGACACCAGTCCCATCAACAGCCATGTCCACATTAACCAACATCCCACCATCGCCATTGCAAAACATCGAGGGCATCGTACGTTTGCCACCGCTAGAGTCTGCCATCGTTTTTTAAAGGCATTTTTTTCAAGCACGTCAAAGCTATAGGAAGTGCTTTGTAACCTAAGTGTAGCCTTGATGATGGCGAGAATATCATAGGTAACGCTCTTAAAAGATAAATATATTGAAGAAAAACTTGAGAGAGAGAAATTGAGAGAGTTTGAGCAAGAAGAGTGCTGAGTAGCAGGTGGTGCAACCGAGGGCACAACAGACAGAAAAGACACCTCATGCAGCAGAAGCTCAGACGACAAAATACTTGTAGCATTCTTATGTTGAAGAGGAGCATCCAAAGTGAGGAAAGAGCAGACTGGATGTCGCGAGGGCTCCACGCTAGGCTACACTACCTGACTGGAGGGGACCGACATTGGCAGTTGGTGGGGGGCAACCGGCGTAGGCAGCAAAGATGCAGTAGTAGAAGGCGATAGTGAGAGAGCCTTAAAATGGGACAAAGGACGGCCAAGTTAGGAAGCCGCTGGCTGCCCAAGAGGGTGCTGAATAGGACGCTGAGGAGGAACTAGGTAGGAAGCAACCGCATGTCCAAGACGGCGACAACAATAACAGGAATCTGGCAAGCCCTTGAAGACAAGAGTCTAGGAATAAACACGCCCGCCACAATGAAACTACAGCTATTCTAGAGGAGGATCTGCCAACTTCCAAAGAATACAAGCGCACACATGGGGGGAGAAGGATTGTGAAGCTTAGGAGGTTGAACAAGCAGAACCTTTCCAAGACTGGGGAGAACCACATCCAAAGCAGACAAGAGCTTAGGAGTGAAAAAGAGAAGCTCAACCGAAACCGGGACTCCATCTGTGAAGAGTCATGGATGGTGAAAGCATCAATGTATCTAGTGACATAAATGGGATTGCCTGCATACATGTAAGGACCATTGGCAAGGACAGAATTGACCTCCTGTGCAGAAGTGAAATTAAACAAGAAGAAGCCTTTGCCCAAAGCCTGGGAGGAGAGAACCTTGGCGTTTAACCGCTCCCAATGACTCACTCCGAAGCGCTTGACATTATCCATGAAAGGAGGTTTACCCATAAAGTAGGCCACTGCTGAGCAATTAGAAAGAGCATCTAGGTGAGCTGAAAAAAGAGTCGGATCCGGATGAAAAGTACACACCTTCATACCATCCTGCACAGGAGAGGGAGCAGCTCGGAAAGTGAATCTGCCAATTGAGTTGTCTGTTGAAGCAGAGGTAACACTGTAGGGTGCATAGGAGGGTGCTCCTGATCCTGCAGCAGCAGCTGATTGAAGGCCTCTGGGATGCAATAGTGAGAAGGAGGAGGCTGTCAAAGAGAGGGGCGTCCGCGCTTCCTGTCGGACACCGATGAAAGGCCCCTTGCTTTGTTCCTCAATCTGTTTTTCCATTTGGCAATTTTTGGCAGAAGAGGAGGTGAAAAGTGGACAACCGGTCAACCACTGAGGCGGAAGACGTTGCTGGGGCCAAAAAATCCTTGCCGAGCGAAGAGCTATCCACCACCTGTGACAGAGGGGGCAAATCCGGGGCAGGCTGAGTCACTGAAGAAGACAGCTAAGGGGATGAAGGCAATGGAGCCATGAGCCTGCGCAGCCACAGAGGCGTAGGAAATCAGTGGGCCATGGGGAAGAGGAACACGAGGAGCAAGAGCACTCAAAGGGGGAAAGTTGTCAGAAGGATACAAGTTGGTAGAGGAGAGCAAGGCAGGGAGTGGGACCTGTAGCAAAGGAGCAGAAGAAGGGAGACCAGAAGGAACAACAGAAGCAGTGGAGGAGAAGGGAGGAAGAGCCGAAGAAGAAGAAGAAAGAGGAGAGAAAAGAAAAGGGGAAGGAGGAAAAGAGAGAGGCTCAGAGGATTCTGATAGATCACACGAGGGAGCGGGTAGGAGGCCGTCCCCTCCACATGAAGAAGGGAGCAAGGGAGGGGCGAGAGATGATGGAGGCACGTGACTGAGAGGAGAAGAGGGCACGTAAGGCATTTGCTAATGAGGAGCGGAGAGAGAGGGCGAAGAAGCCTGCACATCCTGAGAGAAATCCCCACAATCGGTGAGAAGAGAAGAAGAAGAGCAAAGGCGGCCATCGCCATCACCATCACCAGTGCTATCGCTCTCCATCGTTCTAGAATGGATCCTAATCATTATTTTAATGTGGCTAGTAATAATGGGGATATCAAATAAATAAGTTTCCAGATTAATTTTAGATAAAAAATGAATTTGACATATGTAGGAAAGTAACAATAGAATTAGCATTTTTTTGCACTTTTAAGATATTGGCTATATAAAATATATTATTATTATAGTTTCATCATGATGAGGAATGGTCCGCGGAGGAGGAGGAGGAGGCGGATGATTATGCGACGTGCACATTCCAAAGCCTTGTGCTGCTTAATGTGTTGAGAGTTGAGTGCTATGTTGTGTTGTGTTGCGTTGATAGAGTCATGATGCCTAATGGTCGTGAATCATCACATCAACTTTGACACCTACATCTCACACACGAGAGACGTGTCGATGCAACCAAATTGACCGTTTTCAAGAGTTAATCTGATAATATATATATAAGCATTATTGTAATCCTATTCACAGCTATTAGCAAGAAGGCAATGGGTGGTGTTTATAAACGCTTGATGGTGGAAGATCGTGCAAGCAGCTATAAAATAATGTGCCAGGACAAGTTTGCATGATTTGAGGAGTTGATTGTTGAAGCAGAATATCATCAAAGCCTTATAAGTCTTAGTCTAGAATTAGTTCGACTTATATATTAGTCAATAAAAGGAAAAGAAGCTCCATAACATGTGTTTTGATTCATTGATCACTGTAACCAAGTTTCCAATATAGCAACAAGAAAGATCACAAAAGTGACCTGGAAAGCCTGATGATCAATGAAAGACAGGACAAAATTGACAAGAATTTAGTCATTTCATGGAATGGATTTGCAATAGATGGTAAGTAGGAAGTTGAAGAGAAGGTGGCAGAAGACTAGACATAGATGATGCTCATTCTACATAATACGACATGTTCGTGAGGTGAAACGTTGATCGCTTGGAAAAATGATAGACTCAAGCGCCGATTCAGGCATGGCGCACCTCAGGCGCCAATTGATGTCCATCTCCAAATTTGCAAATGATCCATCTACTCGACCCTTTGACGTCATGGCCAAGAACGGCAAGAAGTCAAGCATGCCGCTGGTTAAAGTCATATTGGTTCTTGCATTTGGAGCCTTTGTTCTTCTTCCTTCCATGGTCTCAATGAGCTTAAAATCTCTGTCCAAAGATCATTGGGTCTCTCCGAATTTTGATTTGCAGAAAAACGCATCAACTTTGGCCACACTATCTCCTACTAATCATCCAGGTTGTCAATTTAACATGAGAGAGAGAGAGAGAGAGAGAGAGAGAGAGAGAGAGAGAGAGAGAGAGAGAGAGAGAGAGAGAGAGAGAGAGAGAGAGAGAGAGAGAGAGAGAGAGAGAGAGAGAGAGAGAGAGAGAGAGAGAGAGAGAGAGAGAGAGAGAGAGAGAGAGAGAGAGAGAGAGAGAGAGAGAGAGAGAGAGAGAGAGAGAGAAATTTTTTTCCAATTCATGTTAGTCAAGAACTGATTGAAGCCCTCCTAGAATTACAAGAGGATTCATCTATTACATTATCAAGGCTTTATTTTCAGATAAATCTACTTCAACTATAGTTTCAATTTACCCCAATGATATTTTTTCAATTGATTTCAAGTTGAATTTTGCCAATGTGTCCAAAACTTGCGAGAGAGCTTGACTTAATGATTTTTGTCAACTAGAGTTACGACTTAATGCGTTTGCCTTGGACACTTCTTTTATTTGCATAAAGTCTAAACCATCGATATCTTTCAACTAATTTACACTATAATATGAGACAATTTCGCTATAAATTTGCTATATGATGGTTTCTAATCAAGAAAACAATGAAATTTCTAGACATGTCACATGATATGGAATGAGCTAGTCTATCAAGGCTTTTTTTTCAAATAAATCTACTTCAACTATAGTTTCAATTTACCCCAATGATATTTTTTCAATTGATTTCAAGTTGAATTTTGCCAATGTGCCCAACACTTGCGAGAGAGCTTGACTTAATGATTTTTGTCAACTAGAGTTACGACTTAATGCATGCATATTTTGCCTTGGACACTTCTTTTATTTGTATAAAGTCTAAACCATCGATATCTTTCAACTAATTTACACTATAATATGAGAAAATTTTGCTATAAATTTGCTATATGATGGTTTTTAGTCAAGAAAACAATGAAATTTCTAGACACATCGCATGATATGGAATGAGCTAGTCTATTGAGGCTTTATTTTCAGATAAATCTATTTCAACTATAGTTTCAATTTACCCCAATGGTATGTTTTCAATTGATTTCAAGTTGAATTTTGCCAATGTGCCCAACACTTGCAAGAGAGCTTGACTCTACTAAGCCCAAGTTTTTGTATAGATAAAGAACATCATCAAGATAAACTAGAACCACATATAAGATGGTGACAAAAAAAATGATACGACCATTTTTTATCTTTGAATTTGAATTATCTAAGCATTGCCAATTTCCAAAATGCTTAACAAACATATATTGTTGCATTAAATAAAATTTTCATTTTATTAAAGATCATAATATTGCTAATAAAAGCAATTATTAAATTATCTTTTACATACTCAAATTTGTATATACAAAAGATAGTATAAATAGTAAAAAAGTTGTTAAATCAAAATTCTTACAATAATTAAGATATCTATTTATATCTTTTAAAAACTGTTATGATTTCAAATTATTTGACTTTCTTAGAGACTTCAAAATTAAGTTATTTATAAGAATGGAGTGAAATAAATAGATGTTTGCAATTATAAAATTCAATTTAATCTCTAAAAATTATAGTGCTTGGAAATGATCATTTTAAAAATGTTCAAAATATGTGAAATCTAAAAAAATTTAATTACCATTATTTTTAGAAGTTAATGTTAACATACATGTTAAATCTCCTACTTGCACTATGTAAGACCTCCTTGAGAGAATTTTTGAGAGTATTATTTGCAAAAACAATGTCTCAAATATTGTGTGTTATTTTTGTGGTCTCTTTACATAAAATTTGAACAAAAGTAAGAATTTGATATACGTTCATCAATTTTTCATAGCATAAATCATTAAAATTTTAATACATTCAGTGAAAATGTCAAAGCATGAATAATTTATGTCTGGAATGCAAAAATTACTAAACATATTTATTAGACTGGTTATTCAATCTCAATATGAAAGTATGTGTTTTAAGGCAAAAAACTCGACTGTTTGCATAAATACAAGTAAATTTTCACAGGCGAAAAATGTGACAGTGTGTGTTTACATGTGATTTGTGATAGGCGAAAAAGACGACACTGCCTTATAAAATGCCGAAGGTGCCCTAGGAAAAGCAAAGGCACCCTGTAAATCAAATCCTAAGGCATTTCGTCAGAGTGTCACATTTTTCGCATCTTCGCCAATGTTCATTTCAACAAAAGCTGACGTCGCGGCCTTTCCACGCTCATCCCATACAACTGTGCTAACAGATTTGACAATGACAGCAGCCACCCACAATCCACTTTGTACTTTCTTCATCTATACACCAATAAGATTGTGTATATATATTGAATACCATTTGTGTATTCAAAGTGTGTGAAAATAATAGCATTAGAAGCTTATTAGAGATCGACAAAGTAGATGCCTTGTGCATTGATTCTTTTGTATTGTTAGTAATATGTTCATCTCTTTTTACAGATTAAATTAGCTTTGTAGAGCACGTGGTTTCGTCCACTATTGTCTTGTGCTCCACACCACATTATTGACATGTATATTTTGCTATATTTAATCTGATAACAGCTCTGTTGTTCTGTGTACAGATTTGTGTCCATATTGCTATGTTTTTCTTCATTTTGTCTGACTCTCTTGTTGCTGAATCTGGTAATTTGTTCCTAGCAAATTATTATTAGTCTAAGCTGTTGACGACTAATATTCAGTCTTGCCTTTCGTGACTAATTTGCGACTGATTATTAGTCGAGCTTAGTCTAGCTCTTCGCAAATCATTCGCGACTAATAATTTGTCTAGTTGTTCGCGACAAATTATTCTTCTGATGTTTTGTTAATGTTTGGCTACGTAATCAGATCGACTATGATTCCTATCACTAACGTTCTGTTCGTTTCTGATAGGCGTAGTCATGCTTAGAAAAAGATTAATATAGCTCATTCCACTACGCATGAACACTTTCAGTTCGAGTTTGTTTCTCGTTCGAGTTTCGAGTTCGATTTTTTTCGTGTTCGTTTTCTTTTTGAACTATTTTAGTTTCTTACACTCAAACACCCTCTTTCTCCAGCATGGTATTAGAGCTATTTTCGTAGCCTGATAAGCTTCCACAGTACAAGACTCTACTAGCCGATAGAGTAATTATCTTCTTGTTCTATAATTCATTACCAGATTTTCGTACTTAAGTCACTGTTAGTTTTTCCTATCACTTAGACTAATCTTCCACATAGATTCCCAAGGGAAAGCCAGTCCCATCATGGACAAGCTTGATGGAGCCAATTACCATCTATGGAAATTTAAGATGAAAACTGTACTAATGGCTAAGAAATTGTATGACGTTGTTACAGGTGCAGAAGAAAAACCCAAAGCAGATGACGCAGCAATCACCAGATGGAAGCTGAAGGATGGAAAGGCTTTCGTGCTGATCATCCTAAACATTACGGATACTCAAATCGGCCATGTATCCAAGGCCTAGACATCAAAAGAAGTCTGGGACATCTTGAGCACACTATACGAAGTGGCTACATTTCAGGAAGAAATTTTACTCCCTCAAGATGGCGAATGCTGATTCCCTGCATAATCATATCAATCAATTCAAGAACCAGCAAATGGCCACTATTGGATTTATCATAGACGATCAAGACGTAGTGATGGAACTGCTTACAAGCTTGCCAAGCTCATACGACAGCTGGCTGATGATCATCACGACACATCCAGAACTGACTCTTTCGAGAGTCATTACTATGTTGTTGCAGGAAGACACGCGGAGGAACGAAGCCTCAAATTTCTTAGCTGATTCTCACGCTTTATATACCAACAAGAGCACAACTAAGCAAAAGAAGAAAAAAGACCTGAAGCAATCAAAGCCAGACTCAGAAACCAGCACAACACAAAGAACAATTGAATCCACAGATGAAGAAGAAGCTGTTCTGCAAATACTGCAAGCGAAACAACCATGAAATTCAAGACTGTCGGATACTGTAAGCAAAGAACAATAGCAATGGGCAATCGAATCTAGTGGCAAATGCAGCTGCAAGAGCTCCACATCCTATTCAAGAAGCGGATCATGATGCCTTCATGATAGCCATCAAGGAGCATCTGATGACAGTTCTTGGTTTCTGGATTCTGGAGACACGCAGCACATGACCAGTCTCATTGGCTATTTCGAGTCCTTTACACCTTACAGTACCAAGAAATATGTTTACCTTGGCGACAATAGCACACAAGCTGTAAAAGGTGAAGGAACTGTAAGATTAAGCTTTGCAAATGATCAGTCTAAGCTACTTTCTAAAGTCCTGTATGTACCAAATTTATCTACGAATCTACTCTCTCTAAGCAGAATCACAGATCTAGGACATAGAGTAGAATTCAAATGTGATCAATGCAAAGTAGGTGATAGGACAGGCAAGATCCTAGCACTCAGAAAGAGGCATGAATACTTGTATAAATTAAGTCATTGTTTTTTTACTTCTAGTCAGGCGCTCAGTACTATAATGATGTGGAGCACAAGACAATAGCAGACCAAACCCCGTGCTCTACAAAGCTAATTCAATCTGTAAAAAGGGATGAACCTATTACTTACAATACAAAAGAATCAATATGCAAGGCATCTACTTCGTCTATCTCTGATAAGCTTCTGATGCTATTATTTTCACACACACTTTGAATACGCAAATGGTATTCGATATATATACACAATTTTACAGGTGTGCAGATGAAGAAAGTACAAAGTGGATGTGCTGTCTATAGGAGATCATGGGTGGCTGTTGTCGTTGTCAAATCTATTAGCACAGTTGTATGGGATGAGCGTGAAAAGGCCATGATTTCAGCCTTTGCTGAAATGAACGTTGGTGAAGATGCAAAAAATGTGAGACTCTGACAAAATGCCTTAGGATTTGATTTACAGGGTGTCTGCGCTTTTCCTAGGGCACCTTCGGCATTTTGTAAGGCAATGTCATCTTTTTCGTCTGTAAAATCACGTGTAAAAGCATTTTTTGCCTTTTTCGCCTATGGAAATTTACTTGTATTTATGTAGACAGTCAAGTTTTTTGCCTGTCTTATTTTACATGTAAATATGCAGACTGTGCAACAACATGAGTAAAAATGTAGCATGGATGGAGGCAGATTAAAATAGGATTCAAAAAGAGTAGAGGAGATAAATCCAACACCGCCCCCCCCCCCCTAATCTGGATCCGTAAATGCCTTGATCTTCAAGCTGAGCAATGCACAAAATTTGTTGTGTGCATTAACACTTAATGCCTTCGTGAATATAACTACAACGATGTCCTACGTTCTACAGTACCTTAAGCTCACCTCCTTGTTGAGAACTTTGCCTCTGATGTAGTGATATCTGATTTCAATTTGCTTACTCCTAGATTGAAATCTAGGGTTGGTCGATAAGGCAATAGCACTCTGATTATCATAGAATAAAATTGTGGGGTTGTACTGATATAGATTAATGTCTGACAGTAAATTTCTCAACCAAAACACTTCCTTAATAGATTGAGAAGCAGCAATGTATTTTGCTTCTATAGAAGAAAGTGCAATAGAGGTTTGCTTACGACTATTCCATGAGATAGGACCGTCGTTGAAGAAGAATGTAAATCCAGATGTGGACTTACGATTGTCTACATCTCCTCCCCAACTTGCATCAAAATATCCACTAAGCTGATAAAGATTGTCGTTGATGGCTCTCCATAGCAGATGCACTGATTCATGGTAGCTCGAATATATCTCATGACTCTTATGAGAGCCTTCCAATGGGTAATGCTAGGATTAGTCATATATTGGCTGAGTGAGATTACTACAAAAGAGATATCTGGTCTTGTACAGACCATTGCATACATGGGAGATCCAAGTATCGATTGATAAGAATACTCTCTCATCTGCTCCTCTTCCTGCTTGGTCTGGGGACATTGGTCCTTTGATAAATGCAGGTCTGGATCCATCGGTGAGTGAGCTAATTTACAATTCATTAGATTGTATCTATTAGGAACATTGTAAAGATACTTTTGTTAAGTGACGTAAATCAGTCGTCTCGCTCTGTCTCTGGGGATCTGAATGCCCAGACAGAAGTGAGCTTCGTCCAGATCAGTCATGTCGAACTCTGAAAACAACATTTGATTAGAATCTCTGACCAAATTGGTATTGTTGCTGAAGAGCAACATATCATCCACGTATAAGGTGATGATAATGAAGGATTGTTGTACTGACTTGGAATAGACGTTGCAATCAGCAGTGCTTGGTTTGAATCCTTGTTCAATGAGGAATGTGTTGATCTTTTGAAACCAAGCTCTAACAGACTATTTCGAGCCGCATCCTTCAGATTGGATCATGTAGATGTCTTCCTGTATAACTCCATTTAGATAGGCTGTTTGCTCATGAAGGTGATGTACTTCAAGGTCGACATTTGCAGCATAAGACAGGAGTGCTCGGATCGACGAATGTTTGACACTGGACTGAAAGTCTCACTGTAGTCGATGTTGGAGATTTGAGTGAATCCTCGTGCTACCAGTCTTGCCTTCCTTCGATCAATTGTTCCGTTGGCATTGTATTTGATCTTTCTTAAAGATCCATTTACAATCAATGATATTGCAGCTAATAGGAGCTTCGACTAGTGACCACGTCTGGTTTTTTATCAGAGAGGAATGCTCTCTATCCATAGCTTCTCTCTAGAGATCAGAGTCTGGTTGCTGAGTGCCTCTTCGACTGTCATCGGTTCCTGTATCAAGAGACATGCAAACTCAGGAGTATACCTTGTGGGCTGTGTGCGCACTCGGCTTGATCTTCAAAGAGGATGCGACTAATGAACCACTCCTAGGACTTGTTGTTGGGTAGCAACAATGTCTTCGTCTGATTCGTTGTCAAAAAGTGGGTCGACAATGGACACGCTTGAGCCAGAAGCTCGGATAGTCGTGTCAATGACAGATAATGAAAGTTCTCTTGAGCAATATCCTTGTCGTTGATGTCAACGAACTGATCCTCGATAAAGACTATTCCCGGCTATACAAGATTTTCTAGGTATCAAGATCATACATCTTGTATGTATTATCAGATGAAGTATATCCAATCAAGATGGTCTTGAGGCCTTAGAAGTCCAATTTCTTCCTCGTGTCTTTTGGGATCTGCGCATAGGCAACGCATCCAAACACTCTTACATTCTTCACAGAAGGCTTAGAGCCTGTCCACACCTTGTGGGGTGTCTTGCCTGAGAGCGCCCTGGTTGAACATATTTTTTGGATGTAAGTTGTAGTGGAGACAGCTTTGGCCCAGAATCTCTTGGGCAGCGATGAATTGTTGCTCAATGCCTTGGCTTTTGTAGTACTCCTTAGACTCGATAGAGATGTATTCTAACCTTAGGGGCTTGATCGTCCTTCCAGTCTTCTTTTTTGCATGCTCCTTGAAGATTCTGAAGCAGTTGAAGGCTTCTGATTTCTTTTTTATAAAGTGCACCATAGTCCTTCTGGAAAATTCATCAATAAAAGCTACAAAATACTTTGCATCCTTCAGCGAAGGATTTTTCATTGGGCCACAAATGTCTAAATGTACAATGTCTAACAATTCTCTAGCAATATGTTGATGGCTTGATTTAAATGGTTTCCTAGTCTTTTTACCAACTAGACAGTCTTGACAGACAAGTAACTCGACTTTATCATGTGGATAGTCGAGATCAAGAACAATAGATTGTTTCAAACCAAGCTATTGTGTCAATGGAAGTTCCATTCATAGTACACAATGCTCACAAAGCCCCAAGTTGTTGCTTTTGCACCCCTTGGATATCCATGAAATTTATTGGCAATGTAGTGGAAACATTGGTGTAGCCATCTATTGAAATTGGCATGACTTGCTCTTGGTCTTCTTCCTACTCATACTCATCTTCAAGCTCATATACTATAGGTACTAGAGCCTCTCTTTGCTACGGTGAATCATAAGATACTTGTCACTGTGCAAAAAAGTACAAAAAGGACCAAGATTCGATCCTAATCTAATCCTCAAGAGGGATTGGTTGTCAGATTACTTGATCTATCAATCTACTTCAAATTAAGATCAATCTAGATCAATTCTAGACACAAAATCCTAACAAGAACAATCATTAATTGAAGGTAAGTGTACTTTTTGGTTTCACACGTGTGAAACACTGTTTGAGTACGGACTCCAACTTGAAAATGAAGTACACATGGAACCTCCCGAATTTCTAGAAGAAGGAAACACGACAGGAAGAGTAGTAAGAAACATAAATCGAAATGAATAGAAGAATCAGAATCATCCTCTAAGTTTGAATCAGAATCCGATTTCGCGAATGAAAAAGAGCCTTCTGATTACTTATTTTTCATCAGAAGAAAATCCCATCTTTAGAAAATCAAAAAGTAAAAATGCAGATAGGAAAAGGACAAATGAGAAGTCTAAAAAGATGGACCCTTTAAGAAAAATTGTAGAACTCTTGACGAAAGAGACGGGGGACTTGAAAGTCCAGATGTATTATGTTAAGGCTAAGCATTAGAAAGCTAAATCTAACGCTAACGTTTGGTGTATTGCTTGTGGAAAAGAATGACACTCTAAAACTAATTGTCCCAATCTACAAACTAACTATATAGAGGAAGAACTATTCCTCTTTCCAGTCACTAACCACGAGGAAGTAGCATATATAGCTGTTCCTCCTAACCAAAAGAATTTAACACCAAAACCACGCACTAGTCAACAATATACTATTCTATGTAGAGGAGGGGTACAAGACTCCACTCCACCATCCCAGGAGGTTTGTAGGATACGTACCACTTTGTGCTAACTACAAGGGTGAAGCACATGTAACTGTAGAATGTCCTCAGCCACAAAAACCAAAGTCTAAACCATGGTTTGTAAATTCACCTAGGGAAGATGAGCCTAAGTCTAATCCTGATATGGTAGTCCATAGAATAGAAATAGAATCAGAGATACTAGAAGACCAAGACCAGTATTGGCTTGATTTAGAGTTAGATATAAATAAAGTTACAACTAGAAGCAGGAAAGATATGCCGACTCTATGAGATAAGAAAAAAAATTAAGAAAGTAAAAAATGCGAATTCTATGAAAAGTGCGACAAACAAGACGCAAATTGCAGACCAGCCAGCAGAAACTGCTCTTAATAAAGATCCAGACTTTGATCGGTCGGATGCAAAGTGTTATGAAGCGGACATTAATTCAGAATCTAAGAAACTTCTTGATGAAGAGACTAAAAAAGTTAAAAAAGTGACGTTTGTAGATTGAATCACCTAGAGATCCATAATTATGGATTTTATCCATAGATTTTGATGGAAATCAAAGGATTTTTTATGGTTTTAGTGAATTTTTGACCTAGAATTCATGTTTTTTGCTTGGAATTGATTATCATGGTTCTGATGTAGTGTGTTTTCCAGATTGTACTTGCTGTTTTACAGTCATTAATGATTAGATCTAATGATTGCATGTTGGTTGAATAGTCAAAGCATTGTTATCATATTTTTCCATCACCCATAGGCAAACCACACCATACAATCCCAAAGCCAACGGACTTATGGAGAGTGCCAACGGAATTTTGTGTAAGATTCTGAACAAGATACCATAAAAACATTCTTCTAATTGGGACAAAAACTCCCATCAATCTTATGGGCATACCGTATCGCCGAAAAGATTACAATCAAACAGACTTCATATTATCCCATATATGGAATGCAGCCCACACTACCCATCGAGTTTGAAGTTCCAACATTCCGTGTTATTAATGAGGAACGTATGGATAAACACGATAGCCTCTAGCAGCAAATGATAGCTTTAACCCAGTTGGAAGAAGATCTTTGTTTAGCCTTGATCGAGACTGAACGGGTGCTGAATAAAAGGAATGAAAATTTTGATCAATCCATTAGAAAGATCAAAATTAAACGAGGAGACTCTGTGCTTCTGTATGACAATAGACCCATGTTGTTTTCAGGAAAACTACACACTAGATGCATGGGACCTTATAAGGTCCTAGAAGTTTTTAATAACGGATCTTTACAATTAGTTAATCTCAAGGGACATTTGCTCAATACTAGTGTAAATGGATCAAGGGTGAAGCGATACTATGACTGACTTCCGAGCAAAACGAACAAGTTGAGCTTTGCGACTTTTGCAAAGAATGCAAAAAGTGTGACACTATTCGTATTCAATGTTCCATATGTCGGTTCCAATTCTCACAAATCCCAAAAAATGCGACACTGTTTACATCCATATTTTTCGGAGGTTGCTATTTGCCAAAAACCAAGACAACTTTCATATTCAAACTTTTCGCACTTTGCCAATATGCTAAAAATGTGACATTCTTTGGAATTTGTTTCTTAGTTACTTTTGCCTCAGAATTTTTGCAAAAAACCAGACACTTTTCTGGAACTACTATTCTCGTATTTAGACCATTTTATTTTTTTCGAAAATGTCGACACTTGTGCGGATACTTCCATTTTTACTTTCTTGCTATTTTGCCTTGTGCGAGAAAAGCAAAAAAGTCGACAACAAGTGGGCGAAAAATCAACACATACAATTGTTTCTAGACTGTGTAAGTTTTTATTTTTCGTAGTTCAAAACTCAAGTTTCCAAATTCAAGTTTTGCGAACTGTGCAAAACATTTGCTATATTTTGTTTTTTTTTTTTAATTTTTAGTTTTTATTGGGATTATTTCATTTTATTTTTTAAGCCTGTATCTTTAACATATGAAGGACACTTCCAATTAATAATTACATGTCAATAAGACCTAAAACACTTCAAACACTTTTGTTTTTTTGTTCTCTCTCTCTCACTCTTTCTTCTCCTTTTGTGGTCATTACGCTATTGCTCTCGAACACTCTGACTACTACATCGCTAGTTTTTTGGTATTCCAAACCTTTACAATGGCCGCTAGCAATACCATAGTTTTTAAACCCACCCAAAACTAGTACTACCAGTTTTGCAACCTTTTGCCACTAGAGCTAGAATCGAAGGATTGCTTCAATTCTATCCTTCGGTTGTTTTGTCAGAATTATGCCACGAGCTGATTTGAAATTTAGGCAAAACTGATGATGGACATCTCTGCACCATAGTTCGGAATGCACCTATAATCAACACAGAAGAATTTTTTTAGTCAAGCATTAGGCTTACCGATAGACGGTGCCATCCCTACTACCAAGCCTGATTACATTACGCAAAATAGAGTTGTTCAGAAGGGAGCATACCTTGCGAAGAGGGGGTATAAATTGTCTTATATTCAAAACCCCAATCTTAAAAGCTTTGTCTACTTCGCCCTTGCTTCTATATTCTTACCTGAGCAAGAGTATACCATCTCTATCACGAACCTGGGATACTTGCTCAAAGCCCTTGATGGAAAACTGGTTGCCTTTGGATAGATTGCTTTTAAGCAATTTTGTAAATTAATCAGAGATAAGCAGTTCTTTAGACTAGGCTTGCAGTTCAAAATATTATGTATGTATGTTGGAGTTTTGTCTATACAGGAAGATATTAGGGTAGCTCTAGTGCAGTAGGAAGTAGCTCCATCCATCGAAGACGTTGATTCACAGATGCAGAATTCAAAGGCAACATCCACTAAAGTAGGGGCATCATCATCAACCCAGAAGAATGCAAGTTCCATGAAGGCGTCATCACCTTCATCTCAGTCTAAACAGACGATAATGTCCAAGAGATGGAGAGTGAATTTCAAGACACACAACAAGTAGAAGCTGAGCAGTAGCAAGACATCCAATAGGCTGAAGCACAACCGAAGCAGCAAGATGTCACTCAATAGGAAAAAATCCAGTATCCCAATTGTTACATCCATGTCCAATATGTGGGATTTGGAATACTTCCTGACATGAATAGCTAGTCACTCCAGTGTATATGGTTATTGGTTATGCCTCGTCATTCTAGGCTTGGCCTGTAAAGATAATTAATAATCATATGAGGGCCCAAACCTATTATTGGACATAGGAGCACATGCATGGTGTCTGACTGTTATAATGCAAGAATAGGAGGTCAATAGCTTATTATAGGCTGCATGGGGATTATAAGGGAAATATTATCTCTTTGGAGAGAGAATACTTACCATGGAAACTCGCCCATCTCCCTATTGGAATTTCAGATTCTTGAGCCAGGTTTCCTCTCCTCTCTTGCATTCATTCACTATAGCATGGGGGTGAAGTGGTTAGGGTATTGACTAGCCATTTCCTGTTGGTTGGATGGTTTTGCTCCACAAGAACCTTTTTGGTTGTTTTGCAACATGATCTAGTCCAATCTTCATAAGGCGATTCTTACAGTGGTATTAGAGCCAGGATTTACATCAATCGAAAGGTGGAACTGCTTCTTGTTTTTTCTTAGTTTTTGGAGATTTCTCCTTGCATGTTACTTCCAAGTGGTGGAATCTCCAAGTAGGTGGCTTCTCTAAATTTGGTGTACTTTCAGCCTAAAGACCATAATTATGGATTTTATCCATAGATTTTGATGGAAATCAAAGGATTTTTTATGGTTTTAGTGAATTTTTCACCTAAAATTCATGTTTTTTACTTGGAATTGATTATCATGGTGCTGATGTAGTACGTTTTCCCGATTGTACTTGCTATTTTACAGTCATTAATGATTAGATCTAATGATTGCATGTTGGTTGAATATCAAAAGGATGATTAGATAGTGATTTTGGACCAAAAATTGGAGTTTTTGGACTAGAAATGGGCAATAGAATATTTGACTGAAATCAAAACTTGTAGTGCTTGGATGTAATGGATTTACAGGGATTAGGATTAGATTGCACTTATTTGTGGATTTGACCCACAAATTTTGGTCAAAAAACATGGTTTTTTTATGATTTTTGGACAAATTTTGTGGTAGATCTCAAAATTCATAGCCAATATTTTTCATGAATGTTTTAAAAGGTGTAATGAAGTTGTCTTAAGGCTGTCATGGAGTTTTGTTAGGATTGGACACCATTAGGGGGCTCAAAACATCAAAAAATAGTGTATTTTTGTGGATTTTTGGGCATGAATACCTATCAAATGGGGTTCTGAATATATGATGGATCACATCTATTTTGATCCATGATGCATCCAATTTGGATGGGTGAGCATTAAACACCATCACGTTGAAGTTTTGCTTGTTGAAGGAGGCCAAAAATGCATTTTTTGCATAATCTGAGCCTATGATTGCTTGCTGGACCTAATAGAAGCTTCTATGCCTCTCTAATGAACCTTAGTAGAGTGCTTGTAACCTCCGATTGGATGCTTATTGGGCTGGAGTGAAGTTTTGATACCACTTTGGAAAAGTGCACCCTCCTACCTAATTTTCAGTCATTTATAGCTCGCACGTGTGAAGCCTGGGTGGTAGGGTGATGTGACAACTGCCTTGTAGACCCACTCTCCTCTGTACTGTGCTTTACAGCGACCAATTTGGTGTCCTATAGAGAAAGTTATGGTCATCTGAAGTTTGGCAATTCTTGAACTAAAATTTTGAAAATTTTGGAAATTTTCTTATGCATGCATGCTTGTAACTTAGTATAGTGCTTTTCTATTGATGTAAATGTATGAATTGATCTGTATGCATGCTTGGATGCATGTTGCATGCGTAATCAGTAGATTGAGTAGAAGATTTCTTGCATGAAAGCTATTTTTGGTAATTCTAGATCAAAAAGCATATTTCCTGGTGGGTAGTCTAATTTCAAAAAAAAATTCATTTTTTCGAAAATGTTAGTGCATGTCAAGTTTGTTGCATGCAAGATATTTCAAAATGATCTTGATATGTGACAGTGCTTGTGAATTTGATAGATTGATGTTCTTAATCAATTTTCACAATTGGTCCATTTCGAATAGATTTCAAAAATCCCAGTGCTAATTTCCTAGTTTCTTGACAATTTACGTAAAAAATTTGATTTTTTTTTAAGATCATTGCATGTCATATCTGATGCATGCCGGATGTTGCAAAATCCTTACGATATGTGATGGTAATTGTGAAACTGCCAAGTCGATGTTTACATTGATTTCACAGTTTAGGTCCATATTCAACGAAATTTGGAAATCCCAATTTACGTAAAAGTTGAATTAACCATGGATGTTTTGGAATTGTTCAAATTGTTGGTTATTGATCAAATAGAAATTTCTTGTAAAGTGAATGATGTTACTGAGTTGAAATCAATCAGTTGTTAAGGTCACTGTACCCTTCACTTTTAGTTGAAGATTTTGTGAATCTCTCAATTATGGAGCATTTCTTGTTTCTATGGATCAATAAAGACCAAGAATAACACAAATCTACTTGGAACAGTTGCTATCTGTTCCAATTGTTCCTCCTTGGATTGTACCTTCTCCCTCAGAAAGTGGTGAGCTATCTCAATATGCTTTGTTCTAGCATGGAAGATAGGATTTGAAGCAATTTGTTGAGAAGCTTGATTATCACAAAATATGTAAGGGATCTCCTCGGCCTCTAGCACATGTAGCTCCATCAAGAGTCTTCTTAGCCATAGGAGCTCTTTGGTTGTTGAAGTCAATGCCTTGTACTCTGCTTCACAAGAAGATAGTGAGATAGTATCTTGCTTTTTGGAAAGCCAAGATATTACTCCCCCACAAAGGAATGTTGCAAATGCACTAATGGACTTTCTATCCATCTTGTCACCTGCAAAATTTGAATCCGAGTAGGCTCTCAAGTGCAAGTTAGATCCTTCATAAAGTATGCCAAAAAATCTAGTACTAGAAACATATCAAAGTACTCTCTTGGCACTTTTCCAATGATGAACTAAAAGAGCTTGCATACTTTGACTCAACTTGCTTACACAAAAACTTAAGTCAGGTCTAGTGATGGTTAAATAGATTAGAGAGCCTATAAGCTTCCTAAAGAGGGTGATGTCCTCAAAGGATGCTTCATCACCTTGGTCCAGATCTTGTTGTGGGCTGTAGGAACCCTTTGCACATGTGTGAGGCCGTACAGCTCCGATTTTGACTGAGAAATTTCAAAGATTTGTAGAATTTGACTCACATACCCAATTTGAGTGATTTTTGGTGCAAAATCAAGCATTTTCTATCGTGAATCTAATCCCTTGATTAGTTCTTGGATTAGATCAGCCAAAAAATTCAAATTGAAGCTTGAAATAGGTGCATTAATGGATCTTCTCTGATTTTTTGAGTGTATGTTGAAGTTAAGAGAGATTTTGCTAAAAATCATAGATTAAGGAGTGATATGCAAGGTGAGAGGTTGAAATCCATTGTACCATCACTGTAGATTTGTTCAAGAGTGATAGGGTCAAGTTTAGAAGCATCAATTTGCTAGAAAACATCTTTGGATCTGTCCTCCAAGTGAAACCTTTGAGAGTTTCTAGTGCATATAGAGCATCTATGCAAATCTTTGGTAGAATTTGACATAGATTGGCTTCAATTGAGAGTTCTAGAAAAGAGATTGAGATCCAAGTCACATTGTTCAACCCTACTCAATTTGTTTGAGTGATTGTAAGGTTTGAAAAGAGTCATTAAGGTGTCTATGACAAATGTGTAGAGAGAGATCCAATTTTCTAAGAGTTCCTTCCTTTGTAGAGGGCAAGATCTAGAAGCTCATTTTGAGTTGTTATTGGTGGAGAATTCGTCTTTTCCTAAGTGATCAAATCTTTCTAAGTGGCATTAGCTCTTTGAAGCACAATATCTTAGTGAGAAGAATCACAACTTTTGATTTTGAATTTCATTCCAAGTCTTAAAAGGTAGAGTAATTGGTGGAATCCAATAGGAGTGATTGAATTCAATTTGTTGAGCAAAATTTGACATAGTATGTATGAAACTCAAATTAGTTCTATTCAAATTTCTTTGTGAGAGGGTGAGGGTCAATTTGTGATCCCATTGGATGTCTAGAATGAGGAGGAGTCCATATTTGAGTATTTATGCATGGTTGAGATCTTTGTGAATCTTTAGTAGTCTAATTTTTTAGCTTTGTGAAAAATTGGTGGTATAGTTTGTTTTCAAATCAAATCAAATTCATTCTAAATCTCAAGAGTGAGATTATTTGGGTCGAGTGAGTCCAAAAGAAGTGATTAAGTTTGATTTTCATGTGTTTGAAACAAAATCCCTCTTTTGTTCAAGAATCTCAAGTGTTGAGAGAACTAGTTAAGTGAAAAGGAAAATCTAGGTGTCAAATCTTTTCATATCCATTTCAACTTTAAAAAAAAAGAGTCATTGGTATTTGATGAGTCCATTAGAAGATTGGATATGATTTCTTTTGTGATTTGATTCAAAGATTGTGTGCTTTTGTCTTAGTGATCAAAGCAAAGTTTCCAAGTGACTAGTCATTAGTGTGAAGATTGATTCTTAGGTTTGTGAGCTAGATCTTTTGTAGATCATTCTAGATTATTGAAGATGTTCAAATCTAGTCTCTTGAAAGTCACAAATTACATTTGTAGAATCATATCACAGGTTTATTTTCACATGGCATCAATAGGTGGCATCCTATTGAAGCAAAGAAAGGATTCTAAGTGCAACCTTTGTGGTAAGGGAGGATATATTTCCTCAAGATGCTACAAAAGGAATACCAATCCATCCAAGGAGAACCAAATCAAGGGGACCGAGGTGAAGAATGGAGCTTCAAGTTTGAAATACAAATACAAGAAGTCCATCACAACACATGTCAAATCTTTTGAAATTTTTCATTTGGAAGTGCATTGTTTGGTTCAAGATGCAAAGATAGATGTCACTTTCATGAAAGTAACTTGGATTTATTTTATGTCCTTGGAAAGTATTTTGCTTGGAACTTTAGATAAGTTCAAACTTATTGTTATTATCCAAGAGAAATCAATCAAGAATAAGGAGCAATCACAAAATGAAAATAGTCTCATTTATGCTCTCATGTCAACTTATGAAGATCTATTTTGCTTTGAAGGGATTTTTGAATCTCAAAGGTGGCTTAAGACAATACTAGTTGAGTGTGATGCCTTAAAGTATAGCAAAGCATGTTTTCCTTGTAAGCTTACATTAGTTATGAAGTCAAGGAAATGGAAATGTCTTCATAATCTAAATTCTTTTAGTTTCAATAAGATCATGAATGATGTGTTCATTCATAAAGATGAAAATTGCAAGTTTTCAATCTTAAAGGCAAGTTGTAAACTTCTTATGAGAATAAGTGAAGCATCCAAACTGGACACTTATATCCATAAGCAAGTAGTTAGCCTTATTGAGATGGAAATGCCTTTTGATTTCAATATTAGAAAAATCATGCCAAGTTGTGGTGATTTTTGGACTTATGTTTCTAGCATAAGTAATCTTGATAATCATAGGAAGTGCATATTAAATGGTCATACTTGTTGTGATCATTATGAGACATGGAGGTCTCGGATTTCCATCAAAAAGGAGCATCATGAAGAAGATCTTAAGGAGTCATCTCAAGGTTCAAGTGTGCCAAGGATTGAGGAGGAGAGTCCTTCTCAAGGTTCAAGTGTGCCAATGATTGAGGAGGAGAGACCTTCTCAAATTGTGATTCCAAAAAGAAACTCAAGAAATATGGGTGAGTCCATGTGGCTCACATTTCAAGGAAAAGAGGAGCATATCTCATGTGGTATACATCTCATACTTACTTCTCTTATGTCATTTGATAAATGAATTTGCTTTAGTGAGATCATTGCATCTCAAAATTGGAGTAAAGCCATACTAGTTGAGTATGAAGTCTCTCTTGAGAACATAGATGATGTTCTTAAAAGATTGAAATTGATTATAAATCAATTAGAAAGCAAATGGTTATTCCATCAAATGTATGCTCTTGAGTCATGCAAGAGCAAAAATGATTTGTTCACTCATAGTTTGAAAATTTGTATTGAGGTAAATTGTAAACTCTTTATGAGAGTAAGTGAATCATCTTCTAAAGACACTTATCTCCATAATGAAGTATTTAGACTCATTGGATCTGAGATTAGCATGGTAAACAAGCATAAAGATATGATGCAAACACTTTGTTATTATAGCATGCATAGTCTTGCCAATTTTGATGAGTCTAATTCTCTAGATCATGGTAACTTGATGTTAGATCTTTGTGATCCTAATAAATCAAGAAGAAATCTTTAATTTCTCATGGAGGAGCATGCACATGAAAAAGGATCAAGCCTCAAAGTCAAGCATCTACATGAAATTTGGAAGGAATCAATTTCAAAGATGCTAGGATGGTGCAAAGCTCTCAAGTTCATCAAAGATGTCAACATCAAATAAGCAGTATCATGGATATGGTGATTTCAGATCAACATCAAGCTCATTAGCTGATCTTCACACCTTTTGAACCAGCAAAGACCAATTCAGCCCATGGAGTCAAGTTCAAGATCGTCATGTTTTCCATCAAGCTAGATTTTTGAGGAGGAGTGTGAAAAATACAAAAATAAGCTTGGTAGAGGCCAAAAATCTTGTATATAGATAAACACACATGTGTGGAGCCTGTTCCCACGTGTGAAACTAGTGTACTTGTCATGTACTATAATCGTATAGGATGTACATATGATTTAATTCAAGTTCTAGTGGCTAAAAAGGCCAAAAACTAGTTTTCTAGACATATGACACATGACATCAATCTATTGATTGCATGAGTCAAATATTTTGATTAGGTGTCATATTCCATGTGTAGAGGACAGCTCACATGTGTGGAATAAGCTGAAGTAGGCAAATTTTGACTTCTAGAAGGTTTCCAAGTAGATCTCCATATAGAAGGAAAATGGACCAAAAGTGCTCAAAATAGAAGGTTTTGTCCAAGTGTCAATTTTGCATGATGAATCATCATATGACAAAGCACCTTCACACATGTGGGATCAGAGGGATGATCAGTACCATGAGCTCCCACTTATTGTATATATAGAGCCACATTTGGCCATAATCATAGTGAGACACCAATCTTGGTTTTGGAAGCAATTTTGAGTGATTCTCTCCATTTGTCTACATTTGTTTTGATTGTTTTGAGGTTCATATCTTCTAAGGAAGTTATCAGTCCTTGATGCCAATAATGGTCCATTTTCTTGGGCAATCCACTAGGAACCATTCATTTTGCATAGGCATAGGATACTATGTCCCTACCTTTCCTATCAGGTTCTTAACTCTACGAGTATAATTCCTAAGTGACTCCTTTGACTTTTTCTCTACAGAATTCAGCCGTGCTAACAATCTTGTGGAATATCCTACCTCCCTAAACTGTTTAAGGAACGATGCCTTCAATGCGTTCCAAGTGTTAACCGTTTCTAGCACTAACTGCCTATACTAGATCCTCGCCTGCTTACGCAGAAAATCTGGTAGTATTCTAACTTTGTCTTCGTTTGTATCCTCCGACTTGGTCAAGGTCTGAAATTTTAGAAGGGTACTTTATCTTCCAGGAAACAGAATGAATAGTAGTAGTAAGCAACTATCTATTAGAGACAAGCAAATAAATTCCACAAAATAGAATTTGATAGGCAATTGATTTATCTTATTGAGCACCAAAAATTAGTTTTTATCACTGAAAAGCAACAAAACAGCACAACAATTATGCTCCTTATCTAAGCACATAACTCATTCAAAAATAAAAGAAGTTCTGGTTATGCGTATGCTTATCAGCTTCGGCCGATTTCCTGCACACAATCAATTGTTAAAAATTCACAATTCTAGCTTGACTAGTTTTGGTCATATGACTTGTAAATAGTTAGATAGTCATGATGTGGCTTGTCACACGTGCCAAATAGCATAGGATTCCATTCATAAGGATGTTCTCAAGTAGACCTAAGTGTTTGAACCTTTGGAATGAGTCCAAATTATGCTTAGATACAAGGGAGAAAAAATAGGAGCTATTTTTGGTAATTTTTGCATTGTTGAGGGATCTCCAAGATTCCAACCCTAACTTAGTAGGGATGAAAGATCCACCAAAATTAGAATTAGGGATAGGTTTAGGGCTACTCATACCTGCCCAAAACCGTGATGGATCATGTATATATAGGTGATGATATCTCACCAAAATCAATCAAGCAATTTCATGTTTTTTCTCTCATAATGGTGCAATTGCTCTCTATGTTCATAATTGTTTGAGTACTTGTGATTACTAATGATTATAGGATTGAATTTAGGTCTGGTGTACAGTACTCAGACTGTGGGAGGCCGTACTTTCACACGTGTGAAGCCTTCTTCAAGGATTTGGGCCATTTAGTGAGGTTCAAGCATAGATTTTTGATGGATTTTGATGGTTCAACTTGTGCTAATCTTATGAAATCATAATCTATTGTTTCCCTCATCATTTCAAGTGTTTTAGGATCCTTATTTGCTGTAATTTTTACATGGTATCAGAGCCTAAAGGCTGAAATGAGCTAAATCCTTGGTTTTCATTCAATTTGATCACAATTTTTGATCTAAATCTTGTGTAGATTGGATCGTAGCATCTAGTATTGATTCTAGAACTCAAAGTGAGTCAAATACATTGGAGATTGGTGTTGTGTGACTTCATTTGCAGGTGTTTAGGTGTCTAAAACCAGAGGCAAAGTTGAATTCAATTCACATTACCAAGATAGCAAGTTTTGCTTGCTCCAAGCATTGATTTCTAAGCAAGTTTTGGAGGTGATTTCATAGAGGAGGCTTTCTAGCATTCAAGGAGAGGGAAGATCAGAGTTTTGGGGACTCTTAAAGGCTGTTCTAAGGTGTAGTAGACACCTCCTAAAGTGATTTAGGTACAGTCCAACCATTGCTTGACTTATGCACCAAATTAGATCAATTTTTCATCAATTTTGATCATTTTTTGCTTGTGATTGGATAGTAGATTGTGTTGCATCCTCATTAAGTTCCATTTAGATATTTTACAAGTGATTTTGGAAGTATATTAGGTTGCTGAAATTCACTCTTGATCAGATCATTTGGAAGCTTTAATGTTCTTTATAGAAAGAGGGGCAATTCTACTAGTATTGTCTACTTCAATCAAGCAAGTGCATTGTTTCTAGTATTCTATGATTTGATTTTGTTAGAGATCATTCTTAGATCTTTATAGGAAGTCTATTACTGATCTTTTCAGGTCCCTAAGAAGTGGGATAAGGTAGACCTTCAATCAAATCAATAGAAGTAACCTTCATTTGTGTCAAGTCCTTGATTAGGAGACTAGATGGCATCTATAAATGCATATCTTTTGGATACTAATGAAAGGCTCAACAAAACTAACTATTCCATATGGAAAGTTAGAATGGAATCTATCATGATCATGCAACATCTGATGGAAATTGTAAATGGTAAGGAGGGTGAACCTATTCATCCTCAAGAAAAAGCCAAATACATCAAGATGTGCAATGTTGCACTACATTGCATAAAAATGAATGTTGCAAATGAACTCTTAAGAGAGGTAGGAGATTGCACTTCAGCTCAAGATGCTTGGGAGACTTTGCAAAAGGTCTATGAATCCAAGAACCAAACTAGAATGTTAGCTTTGAAGAATCAAATCTATAGAAGCTATCAAAAGAAAGGAGAGAGTGCACATACTTTTGTCCTAAGAGTAAAGGAATTGAACAAAGAGCTAGCCTTTATGGGTGACCCTATCAAGGATGAAGAGCTTGTTCAACTCATATTGAATGGACTAAGCTTTGAATTTGACAATTTGGTTCAGGGATATGCAATTATGGGTAAGCTACCCATACTTGAAGAACTTCAAGGCACACTCATGGCCGAGGAATCAAGAAGGAGCCAAATGCAAGAGAGGATGGATAGGCTTTCCATCCAAGGTGGAGATGACCAAGCTCTCTTCACCAAAGGCAAAGGCAAGTCCAAAGGCAAAGGATCAACATTCAAGAAGTCTACAAAGCTTGAGGATCAAGAAGGACCCTCAAAGGCATCTCCATCAACCACCAAAGTCAAGAAGGACAAATCAAAGGTGAAGTGCTACTATTGTAGCAAGATGGGACATTATGCCTCGGAATGCTTCAAGAGGAAGCAAGATCAAAGCCAAGCCAACATGAGCAAAGAGGAGGAGGAGGAGAGTTCACATGAGGACTCTCTCATGATGTCCATATTTTCTTCAACAAGCTTCAAAGGAGAAGATCCTTGGTGGATTGACTCGGGTGCTAGTTCACACATGACTAGTAAAAGGGAGTTTTTCTCTTCTCTCTTATCTTATGATGGACCTATAAAGTCTATCTATACAGCAAATGATGAAGCTTGTAAGATTGAAGGAGTTGGTAGCATTCCCCTTTTCTTAGGATCTTCCAAAAAGATCAACATAGAAGGTGTTTTGTACATTCCTACAATAACAAAGAATCTACTAAGTGTTGGCCAAATGGTAGACAATGGTTTCAATGTTGACTTTGCTTCAAATGAATGTTTCATCAAGAAGAAGGGTAAGATAGTGGCTAATGGCACTAGACTTGGCAAACTTTATAAGTTGGATGCATTTGTGGATACTAATGTTGTCATGTTGGCCGAGAAGAGCAAGATATCTACCTTTACTTTATGGCACAAAAGACTAGGACATGTCAACTCGGGTTCCATGGAGGCTATGATCAAGGAGGAGTATGCTTTAGGCCTACCAAGGTCTATTGGGAAGGAAGACAAGGTTTGTGAAGCTTGTGCCTTATCCAAGGCACATAAGAAGGTGTTTCCTAACTCCATCACAAAGTCATCTCATCCTCTTGAACTCATACACTCAGATGTGCACATTGCTAGCACCAAATCTAATGGAGGTTCATCCATGTTTTTAACCTTCATTGATGACTACTCAAGATATTGTTGGGTGTTCTTACTTTCCCTCAAGTCTCAAGTATTTGATACTTTTGTAAAGTTCAAGTTGTTTGTGGAAAAGCATCATAATCATAGCATCAAGATTCTTAGAAGTGACAATGGTGGAGAATTCATCTCCAATGAGTTCAAGGCCTTTTGTGAGGAGGAAGGGATCAAGAAAGAGACTTCTTGTCCTTACACTCCTCAACAAAATGGAGTTGCTGAAAGAAGGAATAGAACATTATGTGAATGTTCTAAGGCTTTAAGATTAGATGCTTGTTTGCCCAAATCCTTTTGGGGTGAGTCTCTTGTATGTGCAAACTACTTGATGAATAGGGTGTCTTGCAAAGCAATTGAAGGCAAAACTCCTTATGAGATGTTGTATGGAAAGAAACCCAATCTTAATCACTTGAAAGTTTTTGGGTGTATATGTTATGTGCATGTGCCATTGGAAACAAGAACCAAGGAGGATCCATCTTCCACAAGAGGGATCATGCTTGGATATGCAAGCTCAAGCAAGGGCTACAAAGTCTATCTCCCATCCTTGAACAAATTTGTTGTTTCAAGGGATGTCATCTTTGATGAACATCATATGCATATGCTTGAAGAAGGCTCAAGTGCTCCAACAATCAAGAAGAAGATGGCCGAGGATCAAGATCTTGGTTTTGAGGAGGAGCTCATGGAGGAGCAAGCACCAAACCCACCTATCACACCAAGGAGATCTTCAAGGGCAAAAGTGGAGCCATCAAGGCTCACATATCAAGGCAAAGGACAGCAAGTTGAGGGTATCTCATCCACTTCTTATGCTTTATCTAGTTTTGAATAACCATCTAATGTTGAAGATGCATTGAACTCCAAAGAATGGTATAAAGCTATGTTGGATGAGTATGATGCCTTGATTGAGAATGAAACTTGGTTGCTTGTTGAGAGACCTCAAAGGAATGTAATAGGATGCAAGTGGGTCTTCAAGCTTAAGTTGAATGCAAATGGGAGTGTTAACAAACATAAAGCAAGATTAGTTGCAAAAGGCTATGCTCAAGAGAGAGGGATAGACTATGAGGAAACTTTTGCACCCGTGGCCAAGATGGTCACAATAAGACTAATCATTGCACTTGCATCACATTTTGGATGGATTCTAAGTCAAATGGATGTCTCTAATGCTTTCTTGAATGGTTTTTTGGAAGAGGATATCTATATGGAGCAGCCACAAGGGTTCATCAAGCATGGAATGGAGAACAAAGTATGCCATCTCCAAAGAAGCATCTATGGCTTGAAGCAAGCCTCGAGATCTTGGAATTCAAGACTACATTGCTATCTTATTTCACTTTCTTTTGTTCAAAGTGAATATGATCCCACTCTTTACATTAAGTTTGATGATGTTGGTATTGTACTTTTACTCATTTATGTAGATGACATCATCATTAGTGGAAATAGTGTTGATGGTATTGAAAAAATCAAGATAGATCTATCCTTAGAGTTCAAGATGGTAGATCTAGGGTGTCCTCACTTCATCTTAGGCATAGAAGTACTTAGAGGGTCTAATTTTATCTTTATAAGTCAAGTAAACTATGCTCAAAGTCTTTTGAAGAAGTTTAAGATGGAAGTATGCAAAAGTGTTGACACACCAGTGGAGCAAGATGTAAAAGTGCCAAATGAAGATGATGAAAGATCCTTCATGGACATCACTTTGTTTAGGCAACTTATAGGTTCCTTAATGTGGATCACTATAACTAGACCAGATCTTAGCTTTAGTGTATGTAGGTTGAGCCAATCCGTGCAAAAGCCATTGAATATCCATTGGAAAAAGGCTAAGAGGATTCTAAGATACATCTCAGGTACATTGGATTTTGGGATTCTATATAGAGGAGATGTGATTAACCTTCATGAATTTAGTGATTCAGATTTTGCAGGGGACAAGAGGGATAGGAAATCAACAAGTGCCTATTCAACTTTCATAGGAGAAGGTGTGGTTTCATGGCTTTCAAAAAAGCAAGAAACTATATCTCTATCTTCAACCGAGGCCGAGTACAAAGCTTTGACAACTACTACAAAGGAGGTACTTTGGATCAAGAGATTATTGGTGGAACTAAAGATCATGGATTCAGAGGAGGCACCAATCATCTACAATGACAATATATCAGCCCAACACCTTGCATCTAACCCAATCTTCCATGCAAGATCTAAGCACATTGAGATATGCCATCACTTTGTGAGAGAAATGGTGCAAGCCAAGGAGATTGCTTTGGAGCATGTTCCAAGCAATGAATGTGTAGCTGATCTACTTACTAAACCACTTCAAAAGACACCTTTTATAAAGTTCAGATCATCACTTGGAGTGATTAGTAAAGCAATGATTGAACCAAGCTAGATAGTGAGGAGGAGTGTTAAAAATTCACAATTCTAGCTTGACTAGTTTTGGTCATATGACTTGTAAATAGTTAGATAGTCATGATGTGGCTTGTCACACGTGCCAAATAGCATAGTATTCCATTCATAAGGATGTTCTCAAGTAGACCTAAGTGTTAGAACCTTTGGAATGAGTCCAAATTATGGTTAGATACAAGGGAGAAAAAATAGGAGCTATTTTTGGTAATTTTTGCATTGTTGAGAGATCTCCAAGATTCCAACCCTAACTTAGTAGGGATGAAAGATCCACCAAAATTAGCATTAGGGATAGGTTTAGGGCTACTCATACCTGCCCAAAACCGTGATGGATCATGTATATATAGGTGATGATATCTCACCAAAATCAATCAAGCAGTTTCATGTTTTTTCTCTCATAATGGTGCAATTGCTCTCTATGTTCATAATTGTTTGAGTACTTGTGATTACTAATGATTATGGGATTGAATGTAGGTCTGGTGTACAGTACTCAGACTGTGGGAGGCCGTACTTTCACACGTGTGAAGCCTTCTTCAAGGATTTGGGCCATTTAGTGAGGTTCAAGCATAGATTTTTGATGGATTTTGATGGTTCAACTTGTGCTAATCTTATGAAATCATAATCTATTGTTTCCCTCATCATTTCAAGTGTTTTAGGATCCTTATTTGTTGTAATTTTTACATCAATTAGAATTTTATTTTCACAGACATCGCTTGTAAATCCACGTTAGTAACTGAAATTCAGTGCCGCAGTCAGACATGTATCGGTAATAGCTACAACAAATTCCTAAGTGTGTTTGAACATTTGATAAGAAGTTATGATGAAATAGTCAGAGAAAAGGAATCTTCAATTTCAAGAAACTGGCTCTCTTCTCTCTATTGATAGCTGAAATCTCTGCGTGCATACAAATGAGCCGATGTCGCTCTTTTATAGAGAAGCACACAAGGCTTAGGTGTCGCTCATCACCAGCCGTTAGGGTATCGGTTGGGAATAGACATATGTCATTCTAAAACATTGCGCGTAGTTTAATGCTTTCAATTTCTAAGATGCAAATAGGCCTTTACATGGATTTAGACACTATTACATATGTACATGTACAAAAATTGAAAATTTAAATTTTTATAATAATTAATGGAATAATGTGGAAATATAGGCCTCCACAGTGCCATCTCACCATCACCTTCTCAATCCATCCACCAATTGATGTAGTATGCCTACCACCACATTTGCTACACCATCCACCCCGATTATCACCCAATCTTTCATCACCATTAACACATACCATTCCACAAACTTGCTCCTTTGTCCCAATTGATTCCTCCATTACGCAGTAAGATGCTCCTCCCACCACCATCGCCATCAATCTTGTCCTACAAATGGAATGGCCCTTCTCCCCCTTCACTCATTACTTTAATCAAACCTTCAATACTCTATCTCACTCGCTCACCTTCTACCATCCTCAATGTTGAACTTCAATTTTAGATGTTGCAATCACCTCCCAATTTCCTAGAATCTTTTCCTTACATCACTCTGGCACAATCCAAAACCAATTGATGAACTTTGAACAACATGCAGTTGTTGCACAAATTGTCGAGTCAGGGGATATCCTGCACTCATTCCTATCAACAATCAGATTGACATTCATTATAAGCAATCATCACAAGGAGGAGGAGCAACACACTCTAACCATTACCATACAATAATGTCTTGTGTACAATAAACCATGATAGAGAGGGAAAGTCTAGAATTGACTAACAGTCTAGCCTATAGCTAGTTACAACTGGTAACAACTAGCAACAGTAAGAGTACATCGAATAATAATAAGTGGAGTTTATCATTGATTTCTAACACTCTCTCTCAATGATAAAATTGCACTCTTCTATTTTTAATAGAATGCAAAATTTTTCAAATTTACATCTATTTAATGACTTAGTAAGCATATGTGTCACTTGATCTTCAGATTTACAGAACAAGATCAATGGCTCCATCAAGAATTGTCTCTCGAAATGTTAGTTAATACACATGCTGCAATTGTTTTTCCTAGGATGCAAAATTTGTACATTGTTGATTCATATATGTGCTACTATTTATCATTCATTGAACAAGAAAATTATAGTTGCAAAAAATGGGAAGATGAAAAACAATATGAAAAAAAAAACCGAGATTTTAGAAAAAAATGGTGAAATAGTTACTGCCTTTGTTGGTAGATGATTGATCAAATAGGCTGCGGTGTTTACTGCTTCTGCCCAAAATTCAACACTTAGTCCTTTCTCTTGGAGCATACTATGTGTCATCTCCACAAGTACACGTCTATTGCCACACCATTCAATACACTTATTGCCATTGGGTCTTTTGCACCCCATATTTGATGGCCATCTGGTCTTTTGCACTCTCATTTCCAAGAAATAATGAGTCAATTCTCTGCAAAAGCTTGAAAATGTTTAACAGCTTGGTTTTAATCCATTTTCTATTTAATATAAAGCAACACAAAAGGTTCTTCGGACTTGGAGGATGCGCACTTGATGTCACTCTCTCTCAAAACTTCAGCGTCTTGCTTTTGGAGCGTGGCGGTGCACCTTATAGTAATGGAACGTTTGCTGACTAACATAAACGATATCTCGGGCTCATATAGGCTAGCGGAGAAATTTGTACCTGAAGCCGGTGTGGTCAATGCTCATGCATGTGCATTGGAGGAGGTAGCTTCCTAAATGTTGGCTTTTATAGCGGCACAAGTCCCAAATAATTTCGGTCTGTTGGATGGCATGGAGAATTGATGAATCATTTTTAGCGATGGGTGAAGCGGTTGTGGCTTTATCTTCAGCATTTCAGAGCGTGGTTAGAGATGGACTTTGAGCACATGGTCTTCAAGATTTTATCATTTTAAGATTAACCTTATCTCCAATTTTAAATACCTTCAATGTTCTATAAATGAAACGTAGCTTGTAATTTATTAATCCAGATTCCTCTTATTGATAATCACTCCCATGATAGTGAAACAAATATAATCATTCACTTCTTCTCGATATCTAAGTGTCTTCATGTGCATCTTGGGAGGTTTCAAGTGTTAGTTGTAATTGTCTCTAAATGTTCAAACATCTCAAGTCACTCAACATGCCAAGGGCGGCTGGACCTACCGGGCGTGGGTGAAGGCATGTTAGACAATCCCATGAATTACCTCCTCAGTCCTCATCCCCTCACCACAACCAGTAGAAACGTCCCTCATCAAAGTGGTGGGTATCACGTGCTTCGGCAGCACAGGCAGCACAGTATTGCTACTCTAGAACATCATGTTCCAGCGAAAATTTGTTGTTGTGTAGATCAAAGCCCACGTAACCATAACCATCTGAAATTAATTCAGCAATTCAAGAAATGTTTGGAATTCTTGTTTGGTAATCCCTTTCGCAACTTTGCTTGCATCGGATGAAGGTGTTGCCCAAACTTGGATACCCATGGCTGGCTCCCTTCAGAGGTTCGGTGAATGGTGATTAATTCAGCAATTCCCGAAACACATGGATCCCTCGTGTTGAATGAACGTTCAAGGACAATAGGATTTCTCTGTGTTAGCTTTTTATGATTGAAAGCGATTTTATCTGCACGTGCTATAGTTGTGGCAATAACCTTTCGTCGTTTTAACTTCCTTTTATGTGCTACTGAAATAGAAGTGATCCTATAGTACATGAAGCCGGATTCTGTTTTTCTAAGTGGTGCATGTCTGAACATGTAAGTTGAATCATAGTTCTGGAACATACGGATGAATCCTTTCCGAATTCATTTGCATCTGGATCGCTTGAAGTCTGCGTTTTGTCGTGGAAGATAAACTTTGAGCCTTTTATCTAAGAATCATTCTTTTCACAGCAAGAAGAAGACAAGGACAAGACATGAAACATAGCAGGAGAATGTTTTTCAAGAACTTTTTGGTGCGAGCCATAAAATCAATGGATGATTTGGCCAATCATCCAATACTCATGTGTAAGTTTTGGACTGCATCGATCTACGTACCATTCAAATCAATCATTGTCTTGGTACGATATTTTTGCATTTCTGATCCATAAAGTCCTTTAAGCATGACCCGATGCTCTCAAAAGAATTGCAATTGCTATTGCAGCAATCAATTTCCACAAAACACAACGAAATTGAAGGAAAAACCAATAATGTCACAGTATGAATTGATTCACAGCCAGTTACACTTTGCAATATCTGATTTTCACTAAGCTGCGTCTTACTCCAGCATGTACTATACATGATTGGGATCAAACACCTGTCGCAGATTTTTATTAGCTTTTGAGTGGAAGCTCGGGCCGTACGACGCTGGCGCTGGTGCCATGCAATGTAGGAACGACGGCAGTGCTGCCTTCGTCGACATGCAATGTAGGGATGACGGCGGCAGTGCTGCCTTCGTCGACAGGTTTGACAAGGTACCTATCCACGCAATCCAGTCAAGCATTTGTGGATGGATGGGCGATAGTGCGAAGAAATTTCCAAACTGCGCTGTTACATTTGAAGCCAGAGCCAAATGCTAGCCGCGTTGCAGCCCATTCCTCCCAAATTATAGCTCCTAGTGGTCCGTTTCATCTTGTAGCGATTGACTACCATCGCTGAGTGCGATGGTGTTGGATTGAACACGCTACAGTTAACAATTAGGATTTCTAGGATTTCTATCTCTGTCGGACTGACGTTGGTTTTTCTGAAGAGCTCATCCAAAGCTCCAAACATTACCTCTTCCGCCTCCAAGCGCGCGTGCTTCATACCAGGCTCGGTGGATTACCCTTGGTCGAAGACATTTAAGGAAGAGACGTAGGTTTCATCACCCAAACCGGAACGCATCAATACTTTCTTCTGTACACGCCAGATTGCCTCGCGAAATGCTCAAGATGTTCAATGGAGCATTTGCGATTGTCCTCAGGCCTATAGCATGCAAAATCCACGAGGTAGATCGCGGTCGTGTAATCACGTAAACAACAGCTATGCAAGCAATTCCAGCCCATAGGAGCGCGCTAGTACCATTGATCTCGAGACTTTTGGCTGCAAATTCAATCAGCCCCCATCTCCCGCCATGCCATCAAATTCTATAGCCGGTACAATGACTAGGAATGTAGTAATTATCAAACAACCATCGCGGACAATGGAGCAGCATCAAACAACCTTACCCAGGTCTGAGATCTGAGACAATGGCATCAGCAACAGGAGAAACCCGAGAGCAGACGGGTGAAGAGAAGAGGAGATGAAGAGACGAGTGAGGTACAGGAGAGGAGAGGAGAGGAAAGGGGCGTTGTTGCGAGTGAGGAGAGGAGCGGGCGTTGTTGCGGGATAGGCCAAACGGTCACGTTCCAATTTGGAGAAATCTGGAAAACAAAACGAAGTCGTCAGCTCCCACGCGAAAAAGGAATGTGAAATAGAACCAAATAAAACAAAACAACCACATGATGGATCGATTCGGAGGGAGACAAAAATAGTGCCACCGAATGGGCCGCCTTAATTACGTAACTGGCGAGAGACACAAATGAAAAACAGAACTTCCTGTTTTGATTAATAAAAGATGGGAAAACCCATCAGAGTACAAAGGAATGCATGTAAAAAGCGTATAGGCCATAAGGCGAATTGAGATACTGTACAAGTATAACAAAGCAACAATCTCGCAGAGTATCTACATAAAGCCTACCGCTTGGTGTAAGTCTCTAGTTAAGACAGTTGGAAGTTTAGGTAGTGCAGGAACCATATCATTATTAAAAAAATTGATGATGTGGATTTTTTATTTTTTATTTTTTATTTTTTTAAATGACGACGTAAAATTTTCTCCTTTCAAAAAAATTTAAAATGGGTATTAGATGGCCTTATAAAGATTACAATCATTATTAATCTTTATTATTCCTTTTCACTTGAAGTGTTCATCAATGCAAGAGTATCACAAGTTAGAATTAAAGTAGAATCATTGTGTTACTGTACTGTGGGTCCTTTCAGTTGATAAGGATCAGTTGGCCTCGCCACGAGGCAAGTCGACGAGACACGCATCCTGCTAACGGCAACCTGGGTCATGCATGGGTTGCCTGAGTGAACAACTATATGTACAGTGTAATTTCATTTTGAGAAATACAGTTGCTATGTGAGCTTGCTGTGGAGAGTGTTTTTGTGTCTGTGTTACTGTGTAGTATGATCTGTGTTCCTGTGCAAAGCAAATTCTAAGTTGGTATCAGAGCCATACAAGGAGTGTACACAGTACAACATCGTCGTTCAAGAGAGCTTCGGGAGAACTGTCTTCTGAGAGTTCAGGGTTTAGGGTTTAAGGAAGTCCACAAGATCATCTCCACAACGATTGACGGACAAGATTAATTGCATCTGGACCACAGAATTGAAACCTATCGTTGGATTTAACTAAAGTGGGCCCTGAAGAATTGAACCGTATTTTGGCCTTCAACTTCATTAAAAAATTTCATACTGAAATTGGAGTTGGGTCCCTTCACAAGTGAAGAGTGAAGTTTCTTCAAGGTGAAGAAACAGTTCAAAAACAAAGAAAATCTCTATTTTTGGGTCCTTTGCCCGTTTTGACCCAAACGAAAGGCTATAACCTCCAAACGAAGGGCACCCGGACTGTACCTACAAGTATGGTACAACAAAACAGAGTGATTGTAGTGGAAAAAGTGTTCGGAGTGCGTCAAAAATGATTTCACCATTCCACTGTGCACGTAGTTGGGAGTTGACGACTAAGTGCATTTCAGAAGGCGATGCCGATTTGGCTTTCAAATTGGTGGGAAAGCGGCGAGTGGCCTGGTAAGGGAAAAAGTGTAGTTCATTATTTTCAACTTCTGACATCGCAGTTGGCCTCGGCATACTGCTTTTAGCCTACGGCAGAAGTTTCAAGCAGTTTTGCGATGGCAAACATGGGAGAGTCCATTTTGAGTGAAAGTAGCAAATTGGACGGAATTTCCAAATATGCAGTGTGGAAATTCAAAATGAAAAACATACTGATGGAGAAAGATGTGAGAGAAGTCATCACAGGTGATGAGAGAAGGCCGCCAAATGAAGCGGATATCAAAGTGTTCGAAAAAAGATGAGAAAAGCCTTGACCTTCATTAACTTGTCAATGAAGGATCACATCATTACCCACATTTGTGATGCTGTTACACCCAGATAGACATGGGATGTGCTAAAGGAGTAGTTCGAGACGTCAAATCCGTCAAGAATCATGTTTCTGAAGTCAAAGCTGAATAGTGTCTGAATGGAACAAGGAGAGCACATTCAGACGTACATGACCAGAATCAAGACAATGAGGGATGAACTGCATTCTATTGGTGAGCACATACATGATGTGGAGTTGGTGCACAATGCATTATGCGACATTGCAGAACCCTATCAAATGTTTGTAAGTGGAACAACATCAAGAGAAAGATTGCCAACCTTTGACGAGCTCACAGGAATCTTGATGAAGGAAGAGCAACGACGAGAAATGGTGAAAGCTAGACGTCAAAATACTGACGATCAAGCACTTGCGACATGCCAAAAACAAGGCAAGGGCAAGGGCAAGAAGAAGTCTAAGCAGCAATTTGCCACGTCTTAGGAGGATGAGGGATCTTTCAGTAAGACCAAGAAGAAAGGGAAGTGCTTTCATTGTGGTAAAAAGGGCCATTGGAAGAGTGAATGTCACAAATTTCTGGCAGAACAAGGCAAGGGGAAACCAAAACAAGCAGGTAACCTTGTCGATGAGGGTGAAATTGAAGACTCTAACATCTTCATATCTGCATTGTCATCTAATCAAGATGATCAAGCATGGTATATTGACTTGGGAGCCACAAGACACATGACAGGTAACAAGAATTGGTTCAGTAGCTTGAAGGTGTTGGATAATGGAACCTCCATTTCACAAGCAAATGGCGATGTGTGCAAGATCAAGGGAATAGGCACTGTTTCAATCCAACTACCTGATGGCAAAAGCAGGATGATCAGGGAGGTAGTTTACGTACCAGGTTTAAAGAAAAATCTACTTTCTATTGGAGTCATTACTGATCAAAAGTTGAAAGTAGAATTTGCCCATGATCGTTGATTTGTGAAAGATGTGAACCAAAAGTTCAAACTTATTGCGGATGGAGTAAGGGAGCCCAATACAAAATTGTACAGGTTGAATGCTACAATCAAGGGGCAACATGGACTCGTATCGTCCATTCCATTGCAAATTGAGTTGTGGCATAAGAGGCTTGGTCAGTTGAACTTGGGAAGCCTCAGTTTGATGAGAAAATTGGAGATGGTAACAGGATTGCCTACCATAGAAGATCACTTTAAATCAATGTGCGAATCTTGTGTATATGGGAAGCAGCATTGAGAGAAGTTTAATTAAGGGGGTATTGCAAGAGCAAAGAAGATCCTGGATTTAATCCACACAGATTTATGCAGGCCTATAAGGACCATGTCCTTAGGTAAAGCCTTCTATTTCATGACCTTTATTGATTATATGTCACGTAAGACGTGGATCTACTTCTTGAAGAAGAAATCAGATGCATTTGACAACTTCAAGAGCTTCAAAGCATTAGTTGAAAATTAGACAGGTAGGAAGATCAAAGTCCTAAGATCAGATAGTGGAAGTGAGTACAAGTCTAATGACTTCAATGATCTTTGTGATCAATGTGGGATTAAAAGACAATTTACGCAAGCTCATACTCCTGCTCTCAATGGTGTAGCTGAGCGCAAGAATCGTACGATTGTGAAAAGTGCCAAATCTATGCTAGCTGAGATGAAACTACCAAAAGATTTTTGGTCAGAAGCATGTAGTACGGCAGTCTATCTTCAAAATAGAAGTCCTACTGTCGCCATACCAAAGATAACACATGAGAAAACATTCACGAAGAAGAAACCAAAGGTGAACCAATTGTGAAGCTTTGGATGCAAGGCCTTTGTACACGTTCCTAAGAAAGAGAGACGTAAACTTGATGTAAAAGCTATCAAGTGCATATTCCTAGGATATGATGATCCTGTGAAGGGCTATAGATGTTATGATCGTGTGGAAAAAAAAGTCCATGTAAGTCGTGATGTCATCTTTGATGAAATCAAGATGTATAAAGACGAGGATACTGAGAAGATAGATACATCCAGTGGAAAAGATGGTATAGTGAGGATACCACTTGATGATGATCCATTCATTGACCTTCCAAGTGATGAACATGAGGATACGGTGACAAACGCAAGGAGAAGGATGTACCGTGGGATACATTTTCACCAGGAAGCCGATCACTTGGCAGGAAGCTCCCTAAGTGGTTTGAGAGATTGTTGGAGAGTCGCGACATAGATGACTTTCCAGGATCATCTATCCAGGGAGAGCTATAAAGATCAACAAGAGAGAAGACACAACCTGAAAGGTATGAAGCAAATTATGCTCTCTTATATAGCATTATTCAAGGCAAAGAACCTTCGACTTATGGTGAAGCGAAGGATGATGACATTTGGGTCAAGGCCATGGGAGAGGAGATGGAGTCAATTGCTAAGCATAGCACATGGGACTTAGTAGAACCACCAGTTGGCAAGAAACCCATTGGTTGCAAATGGGTATACAGAACTAAGTACCATGTAGATGGAAGTATAGCAAAGCACAAGGCAAGATTGGTGATCAAAGAGTATGCACAAAGTAAAGGCATTGACTATGAGGAGACCTTTGCGCCAGTATGTAAGTGAAATACTACGTCTACTTGTTGCTTTAGCTTCACATTTCAGTTGGCCTTTGCATCAGATGGATGTGAAATCTGCTTTTCTAAATGGTGACTTAGAAGAAGAGGTGTTCATGGATCAACCTGAAAGCTTTGTAACGAAGGGACAGGAAAAATCTCATCAAATTTAGCATCGCTTGAGATCATAAGCTCATGTGCATTCATGTCATACAACATGTATGCCTTGGCCTTCTCATCATATCCAAGAAAAATACATTTGATAGCTTTTGCATCCAATTTTTTTCATTTCTCATCATGAATATAAGCATAAGCATCACAACCAAATACTCTCGAGTGAGAAATATTAGGTTTCTTTTCAGTAAAAGCTTCATGAGGTGTCTTACCTTTCACTAATTTTGTAGGACACCGATTTAGGATGTGAGATGTTGTGATGCAAGATTTTGTAGGCAATAAAACCCTTACTTTTGAGCATTGCCTTGGCCATCTCAATAATAGATCAGTTCTTCCATCTGCAACTCCATGTTTTTGTGGTGAATAAGGTATTGTAGTCTGCCTCTTGATCCAATGATCTTTGTAAAAATCTATAGATTATGTTAAAAAATACTCGCCACCTCCATCAGATCTCAAAGTCTTGATGCAACATCTTGTTTGCTGTTCAACTAACACCTTGAATTCCCCGAACTTAGCAAAAGCATCAAATTTCTTGCTTATGAAATAAATCCAAATGCATTCACTATAGTCATCAATAAAGGTAATAAAATAATAGCAACCACTAAAATACATAGTCTACATTGGTCCACATAGATCATTGTGGACAAGATCGAGGATGCCAATGGTGTTGGATTTATCTCCTCTTCTCTCCTAAATCCCATGTTAATATGTTTCCAATCACATTGTTGCATTTTTACTCGCATTGTCGCATAGTCTGTAGAAATACACAGAAAGTGAATGACAGTTTTCCTTCGGCTTTTCCAACTTCGACTTGTCCAAGGTTTCCTTGTCCAAAGTCTTCGACGATCATTGAAGGTTCAAAATAGAGCTCTTGTGAGAAGCAGAATCAACTTCGTCGACATTGAAGTCCACGTCATCGACATCAAAGCCCTCGATGTCCTGACATCAAACTCCATCGACATCGAAGTCATCGACTTCGACTTCTTCTCTAGGCAAGCCACACAGTTCTGACGCCTTCGACAAACTTTGAAGTTGGAGCCTCCTCACGCTCACTTCTTGTATTGTGCAAACTAACTTGACAATGACGACAGCCGTCCACGATCTCCAATAGACAGCATAGCAGCTTCACGCCTTTCATCTGCACAAATGTAAATTGTATATAGATAACCATTGTATCAATGTAGTATACACAGATTCAATGAGACAGACACTATAGATGCTTTCATGCATCGATTCTCTCTTCAGACGGATTGTCAGTAATAAGCTCATAGCTTTTATAGATTGTAGTTAGCTTTGTGAGCTCGTGCTTTCGCCCACAATTGTCTTGTGCTCACCTGCATTTTATGACTTGTACTTCATTACACTTAATATGAATATAGTGTTGTCTATTTTTGCGTTCATATTTCTTTGCTTCTACACACAACCACACAACTCTAATTTATTATTGTGTTCGCCTACTTAGTTATCAATAGTGCACGCATCGAGGGATTGGCAGCTTTTTAGCATTTGCTCCTGCTTTAGTTTTCCCAACATGGTATCAGAACAGGGATATGATTACTTAAGCAATTTATGTCAGAGCTATTTCTATAGCCTGATAAGCTTTCCACAAAACCTGATTTCATTAGCCGATAGAATAATTGTTCTGTAAGTTACATTAGATTTTTATTCGTAAGTCATTGATAGTTGTTACTATCACCTAGACTAGCTATCCACATGGATTCCCAAGGGAAAGCTAGTCCTATCAAGGGCAAGCTTGATGGAGCCAATTATCATCTGTGGAAATTTAAGATGAGAACTGTGCTAATGGCTGGCCAAGGAATTGTATGACATCGTTAGAGGTGCAGAGGCAAAACCCAAAGTCGACGATGCTGCAATCTCTTGATGGAAGCTGAAGGATGGTAAAGCTTTTGCGCTGATCATCCTTCACATATCAGACATGCAAATCAGCCATGTGCTTGAAGCTCAGACCTCCAAGAAAGTTTGGAACATCTTGAGCACCTTGTACGAAGTGCGAAATATAGCTTCCTGTTTGGTGTGAAGCTTCTGAAAGAAGTCCCAACCAACAAAAGAAAGACAATGAATACTATGAAGAACAGTGATGACTCTGATTAACAGGATCATGGATTACATAGAGAAAAAAAATTATGAGCTGTTCTTTTGTGTTGAAAGGATTATCAGTGTAAGAGTCTTAGATTGTCGTGAAAGAGAGATTGCATAAACGATTAGGCAGCTTGGACAGCCATGCAATCCTCTAATTCTGATAACCTAATATGAAGAGAATCAGCCAACATACTATCTGTGTGACAATAAAATAGTACAATATCCTTGTTCTGAACCTTCTCTCTAAGAAAATGAAACTATACCTCTATGTGTTTGGTTCTAGCATGAGTTCGTCAGTTCAGAAATAGAGTTATGCAGCTCTGATTGTCGCACTGGAGTATAGTTGGACCGATCTGCGAGAATTTCAGATCCTACAGTAGCCTCATTAGCCATATTATCTCTTTCACTACTGATGTAGTTGCAACAAATTCGGATTCTGTAGAGGACAACGAAATGTATTTCTGCTTTCTACTATTCCATGAAATTTGCTTGAGTTCTGGGGCACATGTCTTTTGACAGTTTAGATCCTGGATCCATAGGTGTTTCTATGGTCTTGCAGTCTTCCATGCCATATCAAAGTACATTGATTAAATAGGACTCTTGGCTTATAGTAATCCTTTTGCTTGCACGATCTTTGTGAATCTCCATACCGAGTAGGTAATGGACTGGGCCTAAATTAGTCATCTCAAATTTTAATAAAAGTAGAGATTTGGTTTCCTGTAATAACTGATTTGAATTGCTGATAATTAAAGAATCATCAACGCATAATGCTATTATAACCTAACTTGACCCTTTTCGTTTGAGATACACATTAGAGTCTGCGAGCAGGAAGTGAAGTTATGCTGCAACAAGAAGTGATTTATTCTATCACACATACCAGGCCCTAGGGGCTTGCTTAAGACCATATAATGCCTTATGCAATTTACATACCAAATGCTCTTTGCCTCGAAGGATGTAACCTTCTGGTTGATAAATGAATATGTCTTCTTGTATGTATCTGGATGTTCATTTGGTGAATGTCTAGATCCTCTGCAACATAGTATAGCCAGCAATGTACGAATAGATTGATGCTTTACCACTGGACTAAAGGTCTCAGTGTAATCTATTCCATAAACTTGCTCAAATCCTTTAACCACTAATCGAGCTTTCCATTCGGATATTGATCCATTTAGAGTCAATAGGTTTTATACCTGTAGGAGGATTGACAAGACTCCAGGTCTTGTTCTTCATCAAGGAATGGTACTTAGCATCCATGGCAGCTTTCCATTCATCTGCATTGGGCATTGACAATGCTTCTGCAACAGTGGCAGGTTCATCATGACTAATGAATGCCTGAGGAACAAAACGATCATGTTGTTGTCGTTGACTTGCAGACCTTCAAACTGCAGGTGCTTGAGTGAATATTTCTCCTGGGTGAATGACTGGGTTAGCTTCAGCTTGTGGTTGAATAGTCGTGGGTCTAGGCCCATCGATGGTAAATGGAGTTGTCGGGACAAACTCCTGTATTTGAATATTCATAGGTCGATGCCTATCGATGGAGAATGGAGCTGCTGTGATAGACTCCTGCATTGGCTGTTTTTGCTTAAAATTATGAAACTTGTCTTCAAGAAAGACAACATCACGGCTGACCTGTATCAACATCATAGATATGATATGTCTTGTGTGATGTTGAATAGCCGATAAAGATATACTTACAGCTTACTAAGTCTAGTTTCTTCCTCAGATCAGACGGTATTTGAGCATAGCAGAGACATCCAAATACACATAAGTGTTTCAGACTTGGTTTGTAGCCATAGTAGGCTTCAAATGTTGTCTTGGAATCGACTGTCTTAGTGCTAGAATAATTTTGCAAATAGCAGGCTGTAGAAATTGCTTCTACCCAAAAGTTCTAGGGTAATTGAGCGTTGACAGTCATGGATCGTGCAGCTTCCAATAGTGTACGATTCTTTCGCATGCATTGGTCTCAGTGCCAATTCTACGCCCACCCAATTGGTCCATTGAGTTTCATGTGCATATAGATGCATCGAAGTATGCCGTAAGAGCTGTATTAACCCAGCCAAGAGAACAAAAAAAGGATTTTTCAATTTGATTTGCAAGCCGTCAGCTCAGTGTTTCAGAGGTAAATTATTCGACAACAGAACGAGAGGCATTGGCAATGATCTACGCGGCTAAGAAGTTTCAACATTATTTGATGGCCACACAGTTCGCATTTTATATGGACCATCAACCCTTGCTATATCTTGTTATAAAACTTGCAACACAGGAAGAATCACTCGTTGGTTACTTTTGTTGTTGGAGTTTGACTTTAGGATAGTGGTTTGCAAAGGAAAGCAGCATTACATGGCGGATCATGTGTCACAAATCAAGAAAAAAGAAATTGCAATCCTACTTAATGATGAGCTACCTGATGCTGCCTTATTTTACATTGATACTGTATCTGAGTGGGCCGCCGATATAGTTGAATATCTAATGTAGGGCCAACCGATTAAATCACTACCTAAGGCAGAATAGCGGAAGTTAATTTTAAAGACAAGTCCTTACCAGTTGATTGTCGGCCAGTTGTACCAAAGAGGACCAGCTGGGATTCTTCGAAGGTGTATTCTTCCACATGAGGCCACCCAAATCATTTCACTTTCACATAAAGGCATGGGTGGGAATCATTTTGCATCCGATATTACAGTTCACAAGATCCTGCAATCAGGACGTTGGTGGCCCACAATTCATAAGAATACGGAGGAATACCTGAAGAAGTGCGATGTGTGCCAAAGAGCAAGGAGGCCGACAAGGCTAAACTATGATCTTTTACATCCAGTCTTAGCTCAAGGACCATTCAAAAAGTGGGGATTAAACTATATCGGTCCAATTCACCCTATAGCAAGAAGTACACAAGTCCGATATATTATTGTGGCCATGAACTACCTCACCAAGTGGGTCGAAGCCCAAGGTAGTACAAACAGCTGATGCTTGAGCAACTGCCAAGTTCCTATACGAGAATATCATTGTGCACTTTGGATGTCCGATGGAGATAGTTAGCGATCGTAGAAGTCATTTCGTCAATGAGACCATCAAAGTCTTGTTGGAGAAATTGTTCATGATCCATAGATTCAGCACGTCTTATTATCTTCGCGGTAATGGACAGGCTGAATCTTTCAATAAGATCTTGTGTAGCGTACTCACAAAAACAATTGAAGCTAGCAAATCTGATTGGGAACACAAGTTACATGCTACTCTGTGGGCATTCAGGATAGCTTACAAAGGAAGCACTAATCAAATGCCATTTCAGCTGGTCTATGGTCAGCAGGATGCAGTAATGCCAGTAGAATTTTTGGTACCATCATTAAGGATCGCGACAACGCAACACTTTGATGAATCCAAATCTCTATAATTACGCCACGAAGCACTACATAAACTTTTTGAGACCCGCTTACTAGTTGTACATGCATTGGCAGCTGAAAAAGAATGACGCAAGGCATGGCATGATCGCCAGTTGCACAAGAAAGATCTCCAATCTAGAGATTTGGTCCTCATGTATAAAACCAAGGCAATCAAAGGCAAGTTGAAGTTCACAGGCAAAGGCCCTTTCCGAGTAAAGGAGATCCTCAGCCATGGAGCCGCGATCCTAGAGAAATTGGATGGGACACCTTTCGACACGCCCATCAATGGTAGCCGGTTACACAAGTATTGGCCACCTCAGTGAAACAAATCAAGAATGGTGATGATATGTCACGAAAAGCTCATCTTCAAAGCCATCACAACCAGATCTAAGAAAATCAAGTCAGATCGAGCCAGATCCATTAAGATCTGGCAAGATCAGAGAAGGTCCAATAGCATCCAACAAAATCCAAGTGAGATCTAGATCCAGAGGGATCAACAGGGAAGCAAATCATCAGATTGCATCAATCAACCTTCATTCTTGCAAATCAGAGACTTCGATCTCAAGAAAAAGTAGCAACATAAAGGTGAAATTCACTAAAACTGATGAATCATCTACAAATATTCTATTTGAACTTCCAGAGAACTACCTATAGTCAGATCTAATCTGGATGCAATAGAATACCAGTTTGCAAGAGTTATAGATCGGAGAATCTCGAGATCTCGTCAAAAAACACTCAAAAAGAGCACTTTTTTATGATTTTTGGAGATCCCTTGGGAGTTAGCTCTTGAAACTTTGACAATCACTAGATTTGACCCAATGCATCTATGAAAATCTTTGCAAGAGTTACTGATGGAAAAATCATCAAACTTGAGTGATTGCGAGAGTTCATAGAAGCAGAATTTTCAGAACCTTCACATAGCATCAAGATCAGCAAACCAACCTTCACAAGGGGCATAAATGCAATTAGAGCAGTGAAATTAGCCTGCCTACATGGTCTGATCTTGAAAATCCAATGTCTGGAGCAAGTTGTGATTTCTAACAATATTGTAGATCTTCTTCCATCAGAGAGACTGATACAGTTCAATGCTTCTCACCACACTAGATTGAATTGAATGTTGTGATACAATGGGTAATGATCAAGCACTCTCAATTTGGACAAAGACTAACTCATACACTCAGATGATACTTTCTTATCATGTCAGAATGTAGTGGGCTATTTCATATCCTAGCTTGAACCCTAGATTCAAGCACACAAGCATCAAGGAGACGAGGTTAGTTGTCACGCGGAGGTTCGTTCCCATGAGAGCAATAAGAGTTGGACCCTCGCAGACAATTTGAACCCTTGCAAAACCTTCGTAGGGCAGTCAAATCACCTTCTAAACCTTCGTAGACTTCTCTGAGGTCTTAAAATATTGTGAAAAAGGTTTCTGCAAAACTTTGGGTGGAACTGAACTGGGGAAAGTGTGTTTCACCTAATACGCACTCTAATTTCATCTAAATAAGGGCAGAATTCGAGTCATTTGTACCAACCGTCATTTGCACTCACTGATCTCAAATCTGCGCTCAGAACCATTATTGCCATCACCCATCTTCCGATTTTCACAATTTTTTCCTTTTTAACCTTTTTATTGTTTCTACCGTTTTTATTAATTTTTCCAACTTGTATTTGTTAACAGACTTAACCTCACACCGCTAACATGGCATTTTCCTCTTTTGATAACTCTGGCACAAAGAAGGTCATCCAACGTGAGATACCTTTTGCCACTCAGATTGGGCTTTGCATTTTGACTCCTTGATAAAACCTTGGCTTCAGACTGTTGGTCTTCTTCTTGAAGCAATGGGCTTTTACCTAGCGCTTTTCTATTCTGACATTAACATGGGACTTGCCCTTCATGCTTATGCCACCTGCTATTGAGAATTGAGCCCACAGTTGTCTCCTTGGTGAATGACTATTTTTTTCCATTTTATGATTCTTCCTGCACGTTTATTGATCTTTGATCTAGGGTCAAGTGAAACCAAGTTTGGTTCTACGTCTGCTCATTTGATACCTGTAGGAATCGCAAACGTAGACAGTCAATTATTTGAAGAACATCTACAACGTGCTTTCGGCTGATCTCCAGCAAATGATAACCAATCCTATTATAATTTCAAGTTCAGATGTTAAGTTTAATTACTTGAAGTCATTGAAGACTTGGCCATCTTCAAGGACTTTCACAAACTTGCATTTAGAACAAGTCTGCATATTTACATTAATTTTTCAATAGTCTACAGAAATACACTTAGTGTCGCACAGTTCGCATTTTTCACACTTTCCCGAAAACTGCGACACTTGCCTTCGACTTCTTCCGTTCAATTATTTTGAAGAAGTCAACTTGTTCACAGTTCAAAACTTTAACTATTTTCAACACGTTTGGCTTATTCGCATTTTCTCGAAAAATGCGAAGAGAGAAAATTCTCAAAGGTCCTCTATGTTTAAGGGTTAAGCTGTTAAAGACACCTTTGCCTTATTTTTAAGAGCACCTTAAACTTGTTTTAAGAGTAGCTTCGGTTTTTTCGCAAAATCCCAAAGAGAGAAAAATGCCGAAGACAATTTGTGAGAGAGCAATGTTGTCTTGTCTTGTCTTGTTGCTCTTAACGTTGTGCTGTGGTGATTCATTCGATCGGTTTTAAATTGTATTCTCAACTTGGTATCAGAGCCCTTGGTGGCTATAATCACTAGACAAGAACAAAGAGCTACGAATTCACGATGGTTTGCTTGTTGGGTAGCACAAATTGAGTTGTGGAAATTCGAAGAATTTGTTCAGAACTATATTGTGGACACAGGGATTGTCGGCTAAAACGAAATTGAACCCAAACGGAAGCATAGAACTCCGTAGAAAGGTTGCTTGGTGTGGATTCAATCTGAGACCAATTGATGATTTGTTTTAAGCAGATAGTTGCTAACTGACAGAGAGCTACAAGAAAAATCCCAAAGAGAGATTGTCAAAATGCCCACGAAACTCCATTCTTCATAGCTGCTAGGGTTTTGAGGTGAAAAACCCTGGATCTTTCTCTATAGACATGCATATTGGATGCTGTCAGTGACTATAGATGGGCAGCCTAGTACTGTGATGAGGATGACAGAGGGCCGCGACCAGCCGTGGGGAGCTGGAGGAGAGTTCGTGTGGTAGGTCGTGGATTTTTTCAAAACCCTTTGTAACCTCCATAGCCAGAAAGAGAGAGGAAAGCCATGAAGGCCTCGCGCGCCCTCACCCGCGCTTCTGCACAGTGTTTTGAAGGACTCAGTGGCCCGAGTGGAGGAGCTTAGCACCTAGATGCAACGCAAACTGCAGGATTAGGCCAAGGTGGATCTGCGGTGCAGATTGCGCAATGGAGAGTAAATGTGGACGCTCGGATTTATGAAAGCCATTGGATTGGCAGAAAGAGGGTCCGAAGGGCATGAAGTGCATATGGCCATGCAACTTCATTAAAAAAATTTCAACTTGAAATTTGAGTTAGGTCCTGAAGTTGGTGAAGAGTGAAGCCTTTTCAAGGTGAAAAGATAGTTCAAAAATTAAAAGTGCCTCTATTTTCACCTCCTTTAGCCTATTTTGGCCAAACGAAGGGCTATAGCCTCCAAATGAAGGGCACCCTGACTATCTCTGCAAGTACGGTACATCAAAACAGAGTGATTGCCACGGAGAAAGTGTTTGGAGTGCGTTAAAAGTGATTTTACCATTCCATTGGGCACGTAGTTGGGAGTTGGTGACAAGGAGCATTTCGGAAGGCGACGCCGATTTGGCTTTTAATTTGGCTAAAAAGTGATGGGGGCTTGATAAGCAAAAAATTGCAGGTCATTATTTTTTATTTCTAACATCTTTCAAGCAGTTTGGAAATGGCAAACATGAATGACATGTCTAGGTCCTCCCCTAACCCCTGATATTCAAATGCACAATTCTCTTTCTATACATGCGGATGACCTAAATATAGTGGTGGACCTAATTGTTTCTGATGTTGATGCAAGTGCTAAAGAGTTGCACATCAGACTTCCCAATGAACCTAAAGACACATTCTTTGATTCTTAGAGGTACATTGATTTTGACATGTATATAGCCAAGAAAATAGATGATTCTTGGAAGAGAGTTTATGTTTTGTATAGATGATATTTATTTTGCAATGCATATCAAAGACCCGCATTGTAGGGAGCTAAAAGAGAAGACCTCCTATATCTTTGACACAGTAGTTGAATCCGCTTGTGCATACTATGTACATACCACAAGTGTTAGGTCTTGGGCACTCAAGAAGCTCACGGGCGGCAATTACGGTCCAATCACAAGTCAGGACCCTACCCGGCGGGAGTTTTGAATTGTATAAAAATATGACCGAAAAGTTCCAAAAAAGAAATCGACGGCAAACAATGTTACGGTCTTTCACAGGTGTAAATATATAACTGGACCAAGTGTATGTTGAATAGTTGAAAAGTCAAAAACAACATCTTGACAAAAGGCCCTTTTGGTGTTCAAAACTTCTCTAATGCATTGGATTCCACAAAGGGACTCAAAAGTAGGAACATAATCTTAGTTCCTTGCAACAATCTTAATTCCAAATCTAGCTTATCATAAGCATAGAAGTTTCTTCATAAATCTTAATTCTTCTGACATGCAATCATGAAGGATCTTAGATACTTGACATGCAAACATGATGGATCTTAGTTTCTTGACATGCAATCATGCTGGATCATAGATTCTTGACATGCAATCGTGATGGATCATAGATTCTTCACATGCAATAGCCTGAACTAACATGCATGGACATTAAGCAATGGAGGGCATGACATGCAAGAGTCTTAACTGACATGCATGGTCATTAGGCAATGGATGGCGTGACATGCAAGAGTCTAAATTGACATGCATGGACATTAGGCCACAAATGGCATGACATGCAAGAGTCTAAACTGACATGCATGGACATTAGGCAACATATGGCATGAGTCTAATCTGACATGCATGGTCATTAGGCAATGGATGGCGTGACATGCAAGAGTCTAAACTGACATGCATGGACATCAGGCCATAGATGGCATGACATGCAAGAGTCTAAACTGACATGCATGGACATTAGGCCACAGATGGCATGACATGCAAGAGTCTAATCAACCATTCTTACATATGGATATCAGATTCAAGAAGATACCATGGTTTTCAGGAGAGGGTAAAAGTGAGAGAGAGTGTGTGTTTGTGTGTGAGAAAATGTGAAAGAGAGATAGAGATCCAAGAGGGTTTGAGCTCCAAGAATCCTACAATCCACAATTTACTATAGCCCCCTTGAGCCAATGCCTCAATCTTCTTCTCCAAAGCACCTATACACAACAAACAACAAATGGAAAGAGCCTGGATGCAAAATCATGGAATCCCCTTGGTAGTGGGGCGCATTTCAACTTATATAGAGAGTGGAGAGTCCTTCCAAAGTGAGTGAGGTGTCAAGCTCAAGTGAATGAGGTGTGAGGAAGACTCCAATTGGACTTATGGTACAGTGGAGTGCATGGATGAGGTGTATTAGTTAGAGAGGGTGAATGGGTGATAAAGTAGTTGGGAGATTAGTGGTACAAGCTTTAATCTTGACTTTTATTTACATATAGTTTTTCATGGTTACAACTTGGGAATCCACCCAAGTGCAATCTTCCTAAGGAAAATCCAAGGTATATGTCCATCTTGTTTTGCATAATGTCCATCTATTTCTAAGCCCTTTTCTCTAGAGGTTGCCCATCCTCAATCGTGGTCATTGGCACTTATTTATTGTCCAGCAAGCCTTCACACATGTGAAGAATGCCTTGTCATCTAGATCCACCAATAGGAGTCAAATATGATCCTTATTGAAAGTTGACTTTCTCACTCTAGCTAGAAACCAACAACTAGTCTCCACAAAAATAGGAATATTCCCTATAAAGTAGGATCTAATGGAATCTTTCTATCTTATCACCTACAAGCTTATCCACATGTGTGAATGGAAACTTGACATGTGTGAGTAATAACTCATACACATGGAAGTGCAATCTATTTACATAAAGTTTGACCAAAATGACCAATTTCAAGATTCTACTAAAAGGTCAATTTCACACTTGTGTAGATTTAGCTAAAATCAATTTAACTTAATAAAAGTGACTTATGTACATTATTTCACAAGTGGGAACAAGCTCCACATGTGTGAGATCTCAGATCTTAAGATTAACATGCTACATTAACCAAGTTGGAAGTGACAATTTTAACACTCCTCAATTCTAACTTGGTAAATCCAATGTACATCTATCTACAATTCCAAGAGTAAATATCTAGCTACAAATAAGGAATAACATTGAGACTCCAATAGATAATGATGTCCATGAAGGATCTTTCATCATCTCTTAAAGGATCCCTTACAATAAGTGACAAAAAATTTACAAGTGATGCAAAGAGAAACTATGCATCATGCCAAGCCTTGAATTCCAAGGCAATTTGTGCACTTGATGATATGTCCATTGAACTTATGAGTGCATTAGAAGTTTTGAGCTTATAAAACCAAGCTCTTGATGAATCTTTGAGCCCATAAGGACTCTTTTGCAAAAACCATACTTTGTCTTCAATTTCCTCCTTGATGAAGCACCTTGATTGCCTCATGAAGATCTCCTCCTCCAAGTATCCATTGCCATTGAAGAAGGCTTTAGTCACTCCTTGTGATTTGATAACATCTTCAAAGAAAACAGGTTCATCAAGCACTGACGTCATCAAAGTGTAGGATGTGTATGGTTGAGTGACTTCTCCTTCTATACCTTTGCAAGATAAGTGATCCTTGAAGGCTTGGCCCTTGCCCTTGAGGATCTCCTTAGAGATCTCGGGTGGATCTCGGCCCTTGCCCTTGAGGATCTCCTTAGAGATCTCGGTGGATGCTCAAGATTCTGATCATTTTGTTGCTCCTATCTCCTTGGAAGTCTTGGATCTTGAGGTGGATCCTCAAGATCTTGATCACTTTGATGCTCCTCCTCAAAACTTGCAAGATCTTTGACATCAAGATCATATGTTGTCCTCCCATGCACATAAGTATCCTTTGAACTTGGTGTTCCATCCTCCACCTTGGCACACTTGACTTGGTCTTTTATGGTTGTCATAGTCTTCATGACTTGTGTACTGTCCAGCAAGCCTTCACACGTGTGAAGAGTGCCTTGTCATCTAGATCCACCAATAGGAGTCAAATATGATCCTTATCTAAAGTTGACTTTCTCACTCTAGCTAGAAACCAACAACTAGTCTCCACAAAAATAGAAATATTCCCTATAAATTAGGATCTAATGGAATCTTTCTATCTTATCACCGACAAGCTGTGTGAATGGAAACTTGACATGTGTGAGTAATAACTCATTCACATGGAAGTGCAATCTATTTACATAAAGTTTGACCAAAATGACCAATCTCAAGATTCTATTCAAAGGTCAATTTCACACTTGTGTAGATCTAGCTAAAATCAATCTAACTTAATAAAAGTGACTTATGTACATTATTTCACAAGTGGAAACAGGCTCCACACATGTGAGATCTCACTATGAACATAGATCTTAAGATTAACATGCTATATTAACCAAGCTGGAAGTGACAATTTCAACAAATATTTTGTATATTTAATAAAAAAATATTACAAAGTTTGGTTCTCCAATGTCTACTCAACTTTCTTTAATGAATGTTGCAATTTAGAGTCATGCAACATTTCCTTTTTTCGTACGAATCCAAGAGCTCATAGTTTTCATACTTACTCAGATCAACATAGGCAACATACAGTAAAAAACGTGATGATTTGAGCATGGAATTCACTAGTCCATATCCTAAAATTTTATGTGCAATAGTTTTCTTAACAAATATTTATTCTATGCGCCCTCATAAAGTTATGTCCTCCAAGAAAATGAGAATGTAGTCAAGTTGTTGTCCAACGTTCTCCACATTTCAAATTTGACCAAGAATCTGCTATTAATTAGAAAAATCACCGATTCAGGTCGGAGGGTTGAATTTGATATAGAAGGCTACACAATTCTTGACAAATCCCGAAAGGTAGAGCCTACGGAAGAAGAAGCAGCTATCTTTACAAACTCAACCACTGCTACTCTGTTGGAAGTAAATCTGGTTTGTGTATGTTGGCTAGATCTACTCACGATGCGATGTAGTATAGAGAGGATCATCCACTTTCTAAGTTTCTACCAAGCTTCAAACGGAAATGTGAAAATAAAGAATAATGACGAAACACTAAGGCTTACCTAAGATGACAAAATACAAAACCTTACTAAGTCTTACCCAACTAGCAAAATGATTACGCTAAATCCTAGATTAACACCCAAAGGGATTGAGAATGATAGAATGCGGCTAAACTAAGCATAAAGTGATTAAAAACATGCCACAATAAAAACCAATGAAAAGAGGCAAGAGGAGGCCCGAGCACCTTCGCTCAAGCTATGCACCTTCCAATGGGAACACAAAGAAATAGAATGATTTCTTGTTTCTTGATTCTTGGACTTCTAAAATGTTGTCTAGTTTGATTAGTTTCTTGTTTTCTGTTTTGGTGGATTAATGTAGGTTGCAAGCATCCAAGAGATTTGTAGCCAATAATGTAGGTTGCAAGCATCCAAGAGATTTGTAGCCATTAATTCATTTACGTTTTGGTTTCTTGAGTTTCTTGGAAAATTCAAGAACCAAGAAGATGGAGCTTCTTGATTCTTGAATGCTTGTAGGAGTTAGTTTGCTTGTTTTTTTATAAGTAATGTGGCATGCTAGGCTAGTTTTCTGATCTTGTAGTTAGTTTGATTTTTTGCTTTGTTTCTTGTAGTGGTAATGTGTATGCTAGTCTAGTTTTCAGATTTCAAGAAGATGTCCATTTAGTTTTTGTTTCTAGTTTGTAGGTTAATGCATGTGTAGAGTAGTTTCAACCTTTTAATGATCTGTTCACTTGATATTGCAGCATTAGAGTAGGATTTCACTATTTGTTCAACAGATCTGCACACTGATTTTATGGTTGAACGCTTTGGCATGTATGATGGGCTATTTATGCATTTGTATTAGCTCAAGAGTAACCTTCCTGGGTGTCCTCTGACAGGCAAGACATTACTACAACGTAGTTCTGTCCAATCTGCCTGATTTTGGGCTTTAAACAAGAAAGAATAACTTAAGCAAGAGCCCACTATCTTTGTTGACAAGCAGAAGAAGAAGTAAGAAGAACAAAAAATAGTAAACAGATCCTCCTAAGCAGAGGATCTATCAACATTTGACGCACGTTGCTATCACATCATAACCTATACCTGCTGCAACGCCGTCCTTGAACAGATCCATAAAAACCTTTTCACCTATCTACATCTGTTATGATCTGCAACATGTGACACCTTGTCTACCACAGTCTTGATCAACCTCATGCAGCCCAATGTTATCTACATCTGCAGCAAATGTTTTGCATTCAATGTTACCTATATTTGCTGCAAACACCTGCCAAACAGCTGTTCCTGATAGGCAGCTGAACTCCCCTGATGTTTGTAAACCAATGTTCCTGAATCTGCGTTTCACGTTACATCATTGTACAACCACTTTACATAAATGTACAAAATAGTGTAATCAAGCCAAACAGCTCTATGCAAAACTGTTAAACGATTTAAAACAAGCACTATTCTAAACTATTCTACACTGGAAGCCCGTTGCTACTTGAACCCCCTGTTACATTTGTTCAAGCAAAGAACCTTTTTTGCACATAGCTGCAGCAACACACTTGCAAACTCAACGATCTGTAAGCGAAACAGCTTGCAAATCTGCAAGCAACCACACGACCTGCAAACTCAACGATCTGCAAGCAAAACAACTTGCAAATTTGCAAGCAATCACACAACCTGCAAAACGATTTGCATACCTACAAACTCCATGATCTGCAAGCAAAACAACTAAGTCTTGAAAATCTACAAGCAACCACATGACCTATAAAATGATTTGCATACCTGCCAACTCAACAATCTACAAGCAAAACAACTTGCAAATCTACAAGCAACCATTTGACTTGCAAAACTAAGCTCTTGCCTATCCTCACCTTCACAACTCTACCTACAACAACGTGCTTATTTCAGAACTGGACCAATTCTTTTAAGGAGATCTTGACCGGTTTCTTAGAGGAGATCTCAACCGAGTACTTAGAAGAAATCTCGACCGAGTCCTATGCGATTTGGAACGAGCCCAAGAGCACGCACCACCCAGTCCGAGCCAAAGGCCACACACAACTGAGTCCGACCGAGCCAAAAAGCACACGGATGCTCGCCGATCTGGACCGAGCAGAAGACCACAAGCAGAAGACCATGCCTACCTCAACCCGAACTAGACCGAGTCCACTTGCCAGACAACCTGACGACTCCACGATCTGCAAGCAAACACGAGCTGTAAAGATTGGCAACGGATATGCAAAATCCAAAGTCTGCAAGCAAACACGACCTGCAAACAGATCAACAACACGACCTGCCTATTCAACCTATGACCTGCACGCCAATGAGTTAAACAATACAACACTTGGACCTGCAACCACAAAGCCTCACACTGTAAGCCTAGTGCCAAACCCTTCCACAGCCATCGCTAGAAGCAACTCGAGCAGGAGGCTATCGTGGAGAGAGCGCCACCTTGTAGACCTCCTTGGTTTCCAAAACAAAACAAAAACACTTACAAACCCTAACCCTTAGCACCACCTTTTTTACCTCTCTTGGGAAAGAGGCCCTACCAACACAAAAAACATTTTCGAGTCCCTCCATGCACCTCATCCAAATCTCTCCCACTTCGTCCGAATGCCTCCCACAATCTCGACCGAATCCCTAATGACATTTCAATCGAGCCCACCTAACTTAACTTTGACCGAGCCTCTTCAAAAAAAAAAATTTGACCCTTCATTCAAATTTTTCAATCTGACCCTGCTTGAAATCTCGACCAGACAGTCCCTACTCAAATCTCGACCAAACCGACTTATTTTTTCGAGCCTTTATTAATTTTTTGATCATTTGTTATATTTTTTCAATCCATCGTTAAAATTTTGATCCGTCGTTAAATTTTTTCGATCCTTCGTTAAAATTTTAATCCGTCATTAAATTTTTTCGATCCATCGTTAAAATTTCAATCCATCATTCAATTTTTTCGCTCCTTCGTTACTTTTTGACCATTCTTAATTTTTTCAATCCAGTTCATTTTCCAATCCACCTCATTTCTGAACCATCTAGTTTTCGATTTTCCACTTTCCGATACTACCACATTTTTGGGATCCATCCAATTTTTTGATACCATCCATTTTTTCAACCCACATCAAATTTTTCGATACCAGAATTTTTCGATAACCGATTTTTTTGATACCTCATTTTTCAACCCATCATTTTTTTGACCCACTAGTTTTCGATTCCCATCACTTTTTCATACCACATTATTCGATATTTTGTTACTTTTTTGATACCTCATTCATTTTTTGATCCTGCATTAATTTTTCAGTACTTCGTTTCTTTTTCAATACCTCATTCATTTTTTGATCCTTCGTTAATTTTTTCGATCCACTAGTTTTCCCATCACTTTTTCATACCTCATTTTTCGATCCACACCCATTTTTTCACTACCATCCATTTTTTCGATACGACCTTTTTTCGACCCACTCCAATTTTTTGACCCCATTAATTTTTCAACAAAAAAAAACAGCACTAACTTACCCATTACCCAACCCCCTAGCACACCCATTACGCAACCGCCTAGCTTGCCCATTACCCAAACCACAAACACAACCAATACACAACAAGTAAGTGATATATTACACAGATACAAACCATACCAACTAACCAGATTTCAAACCAACCAACAAAAAATAAACAAACAAACAAAAATAAAAAACAAGATATTACCCAATGGAACACCAAACTGATCTCCATATCACAGAAGATTATCCACTAGACATGGTGTCTCATACAGCTGAACAAATCAGACGTCATAAATTCTACTGAATGCAATCACAAGTACACGAACCATCTACAAATCCATTTGATAGCCTCGCAAGAGGCATGACGTAGGTCTGGCATTTCGATATGTATGGGTGCCACGCGTCACCATCCTAGGTGGTCAAGTGTCGCCGGTAGGACCGTGCTTGATGTGACCCATTGTGCTATGCCTATATAGTGGTGGGGTTTCCCTCTTGCCATTCACTCAGTCAGTTGGTGGATGGAGAGCATGTGCATGAGCCAGGATGTATCTCCAGGCCAGGAGATGTGTGCTAGGGAGAGCCGAGTGCGATGGCTGGTGGTATGGGAGGCTTGACCAGACATGTTTATGTTGATAGCTCAATGCATGAGGGTGGGTCGGTTGTGACCCTACATATGGGCAGTTACGGTGCGTCATCACTGGTATGGGGTGTGTGGAACCTTCAAGGCAGTCGATGATCCTAGGGAGTTGTAATAGCTACCAGAGTACTTGCAGACCCGATATCGCCATCACGCAAGGACCTTTCTCCCATCCCCTGACTTGTCTCCTTTCTCGCGTCATAGCGACATCAGCCTAATTGTGTCCCATATCGGCATCACGCAAGACAACCCATCTTTCTCTACTATTGTAGCGCTATCCTCGCGTTGTAGAGATATCTATCTTTACCTCCTAGTATCGCCATCACGCGAGCCTGCTGTCTGTCATTCATCGCCGTAGTAACCCTCTCTCGCATGGTAGAGATATATGGCCTGAATGGCTCGGACAAAGCAAACCGCTAGGATGACCATTTTTCTTGAACCAGCCCCCGACCCATTCGTCCACATTGAACCAGCCTTCACATGTTCGTCTACAAAGACGCAGAAGACCTCGTCGTCCATGGTTGAGGGACATTAGGGCGTTACAAAGGAGCGCCAAGCTTATGATCCCGAAAGTGGCCTTCTACCAGGATGTGAGGGAGTTCACACCATTAGGGCCCTTTTTGGTCTCAAAAAGGCCTCTTCACTAATTATAATTAGTGTTAATGATGACATGTGTACCAATAAAAGGGTGACAATTGAGATGGAATGGTGCATATGACATGGCACATCCAATGGCCTAGATGAAATCCCCAAAATCTAACTCACCCACTAACCACACTATAACTATACTCCCCTAGCCCCTTAATGATGACAATGTCAACAATTCAAAAGCAAGGCCCAAATTCAAAATTTGAATTTGTGAATTGTTGAAATTTTTTTAACACTTCATCCGTATTTTTTTTAGGCTTGTTTTGGAAAGAAACTAGGTTGCAAATTGTTTTGCATTTCATATTGAAATGTGGATTAAAACAATGGTACAAGGGGGTATCGCCCCTTGTACAGTTAAAAAAAAAAATTTGAAATGTAAGGGAGGCTCACAACCCGCCTTAGGGCCACTGGCCCCGGTTCGGCGCTGAACTACCTAGGCACGCACCCGGACGCCTCCCTGTCATCTCACCATTCATTGTACCTTGTACCTCCTGGGTGCCTGGACCCTCCTGCGAGCTAGGCGCCGAACAGGGCTAGCGGCCGTAAGGGGTGGGGTTGCGAGTAGGAGCCTTGCACGGCCGTGCAGGAGGGATCGTGTGGGGGGGGGGGGGGACGGGTGTAACTCCCCCCCATTACATTTCAATTTTTTTTTTAATGATACAAAGGGGGTACTTAATCCACATTTCGAGATGAAATGCAAACAAATTTGCAACCTTGTTTCTCTCCAAAATAAGCTTAAAAAAATTTCGGATGAAATGTCAAAAAAATTTCAACACTTCAAAAATTAAAAAATAAATTAATCTTTTTACAAGCATTAAATTTTAATCTTTCTTTATTTAATATACTAGGTTCAAATGCAATCTATGTGACTAGGTTTTAACTCAAGCTAAACCCAAGGTGAATTGCCACATAGGACTATTAGCAAGTTAATTAATCCAGATTAACAAACTTGTTTAGGCAAGGAAGAGGCCCTTTTTGAGGTCAAAAAGGGCCCTAATGCAGGATATGACTACTCATTTGCCCTACGCAGTGAGGTGGAATATCACTGCTTTGGAGGCACTCCATACTGCATACGAGGACTTCCAGACTAAAATGTTTGAGGATTCGATCTTGTGCTCAATACATGCCAAGAGGGTGACGTTGATGCCCAAAGACATTCTTCTTGTCATGAGGCTTAAAACACCCGTGACAACATTTTTAAGTCAAGCTTCACACAGGCAAGTTCCTCTTGAAAGGGGCCCTTTCCCACCCTGAAAAAAGAGAAAGCAAGCATAGCCCAAGCGGGCAAAACCCAAGCCTAGTTCTCCCAGCTCTTCACCCTCATCTTCTCCCCTTAATAGAGATGTCGCGACTATCTCGGCAATTCCATGGATTGAGAGCCCTCCCATTACCCCTGATCTTGAAATCGCAAGTTCTCCTTCTCAACATGCAGAGGATCTAAATACAATGGTGGACAAGATTATATCTGATGTTGATGTAACAGATAAAGAGTTGCAAATCAGACTCCCCATTGATCCAAAGGACACATTATTTGATTCTGGTATATAGCCAAAACAATAGACGATCTCAGAGGAGAGTTTTTGTTTTGTATAGATGATATCAATTTTAAAATGAATATCAAAGACTAGCATTGTGAGGAGCTACAGAAGAAAACCTCCCATATCTCAGATACAGTCGTTGAAGCCGGGTGTGTATATTATATACATAAATACACATACACAGTCACCAAGGAAATTTGTGTTGTATCTCCATTTTTTGGGCATCTTTTGCATAAAGAGAGAAAATCTAGAAGGCTCTTCAGGCACACAAACAAGGAGACATCAATTTTATTCATCATTCCATATTGTCCAAAGTAAGGTAGTTTCTTTTTGTAAGATTTGTTTCTCATTCATTGCTTGACATTCATTGCTTGACATCATTGCGTGCATGTCAATTTGAGTGTCTGGGTCCTCTCAAGATCAATAGTCACCAACAGACCTCGATGTGGAATAAAATCTAGGTGTGACTAATACTCTCGAACACTGGAGGGCCGGTCTACCATATTAGGACTATTCCATGTCCTTAACCAAATATGACTGTAACATTCTTCCTCCCTTAAATAGGTTCTGTCCTCAGAACGGGAAAAAGAAAACATGAAACTATTTCTTAAGCTTTTAAATCTTTCCCATGAATCATTATTTTTAGTCTGATCTTCCCATATGAATAAGTACTCAGAGATGCAACAATATTTCAATTGCTTGTCCCTACTCTTAAATACTAACTCAAATTCCAAAAGATACACTAAACTATAAATCTTCCAAATGGGTTGATCTACTCCAAAATAAAGTTCATCACCTTCATGTAATCCTAATTACATGAACCACTGGGTGAATTAACTTCTTTATTTTAGAGATCAAATCCAAAAGCTAAAGAAATTCCATTTCAATTTCTTGTAGAAAATAATGCTTATTGGTACAAATATTCTTAGAATATTAAAATATTCTAAAATACTATAATTCAATCATCTAAAATCTCTAGGAGATCCATCAAGTCTCAAATAAATATAACTCAAACCAGAGTACTGCAGTTACTCAAATGAGTTAATAGTCTCATTCCTAGCACCAAATGCAAGAAATCAGCAATTATCTGTATCTTAATAGATTTATCTGTCTCCTATAAATCTGGAGATAAAGACTGAACTTAGTACACAAGCACTTATTGACTACAATCTGTAAAGAAAGCAATTCCTCATAAGTAAACAATTACTTAATGGAAAGGCATGTGAGATCCATACAATCTCAAGTATGCACTGGAGTAAAGGCATTTAGAGTTCAAATAACAGATCTAAATCCTTGACTCACCCAATTGATCAAGAATTACTCATTATCTTAAGAATCCTCACATTTTCCTATAATCTTCAAATGACTTTTAAGTATCAATTTATGATCCGTCAATCATAAACATTTAGAATCTTATGATTCGTCAATCATAATTTATAGGATTCCAAAACCATACTTCATCATTGGAAGATATTGGAGTATATGTACAACATACAACTCAGGAGATATAAAAATCATTCTGAAATCTTTTCCACAAGGAAAATCACTGGATTCCAAAAATATTCTTCCAAACCGATTCTTAATCAGATTATGAGTTCCAAATTCTACAATCATCCAAGGAATTAAAGACTATTATAATATTTATCTTTAACAATATAAACTTTATACAATCTCCTTGAACAACATATAGAGATTTCAAAGTTCTACTAAATTCCCAGAATTTAGTTTATCATTCTTGGCACCATTAGGATCCGGTATCCAGTTGAGCTCACAGGGATACTATCACTAAAGAATCAAGTTTATTTCTAAACTGAGAAATACTCATCCAAGAATTCAATATCCTATGCACACAATGACTAATGAATCCAAATGACTCGTAATTTATGTGTCTTACAACAAAATAGTTTATAGTGAATTCTCTTCACACTATCCGTTTTACCAATTAACTTCACACAAGAGTAAATCAACTACTCAAGTTAATTGCTCATGATTTAGAAATCTTAAATGTCCAGGTGCAGCTCTTAATTGTACATGTACAACACCACATTTAGATCATTATCCAAATCATTTTAAGTTAACCAATAGATCTATCAGAACAGATTTGTTAACTCTGCAAGTAATTGTCAAACACAATACTTGATCACATGTCTATGTTCAACAACTAGGTTAAGTGCACCAGATAACCTTAGTAACCAAGAATACATAGCAGATCCAAAAGATTAATCGTGCACATATGAGAATAATCTCACTATGACTCAATACATAAACACTTTTATCATTAATTGGCAGATTTCTCCAAAATCTGCATATGTTACTCACATAACTCACTGAGAATCTTGTAACTAAGCTACAAAAGATTCTATTTCTCTTGAGTAAATAACATATCTGGGAAATATGTGAAGTGAATAACTCCACATCCCAAGTTTTCCAACCATCATACTTTTATCCACAAAATTCCTTCAACCAATCAGCCACTAAGATTAGGCTGACTTATACAGACATCTTTGGACAAAAGGTTCAGATTAAAGCTTTATTCCACTGATCTAATCCATAACTAAATGGTACTTGGTAGCCAATCAGTGAACCTTAATTTAATCTTTACCACTACTTCCCATATTCATGAATATCTCATAGCCCAAAACTCCCAAAATTACTCTAGTTCAAAACAATTATTAGAGATTCCCTCTATTCCACTAGATAGTTCCACCATTGCACACAAACTGGATTCTACAAAAGAAATCTATGCAACTGGTTGATCCCATGAAAGTCTTATTCCAATCATTTCTTCTCCCCCTTTTAAAAGAAATTCCGTAACTTCGATAAAAAATAAAATAAAAAATTCCCAAGAGATAACGTATAAGATATCAAAGATTTGAAAAAGTCAGTAATGAGTATTCAATACTATTACAAACCGGACTTTTTCCTCAAAATCATAAAACTTAATCATTTGAAAATATCAATTGATTTTGAGCTATATTCACAAACCTGAAATGGAAGCATGAATTCATATAACTTAAATAGTCCTTCAGAACCTACTTCTACACTGGAAGGAATTATATGAATCTCAATCCAATTGTCTAGTATATAAGAAATTTCTAAAAAGTAGAGGTTTAAAATTAAAAGAGAAATAGTTTTTAAGGGTTTCCGATTTTGAATTTATGAGATACCATTTAGGGATCCTGATCTATATCTCATAACCTCTCCAAATACCTTAAACAAGTTTAACCAATGGTTTCAACTGTTAGCATTACTGTTAATGTGAATACTAACCATCGGCCTACAGATCATTCTCACACAAGAATATTCTCTCTGAAATCACGGATGTCCCATACCACCAGTTTTCTCACCAAGATAGCCCTTTGCTTTTAGATCCGACCATTAGAAAATAAAAAAAACTATCTGATTATCCTATATCGAATATAGGGTCCAATCTTCACCAATTTTCTAGAAAGATACCTCCAACTCTTGAATTCTCCATTTTCTTAAGTTTTCATAGTAGACGACAATTCATCTAAGGATACCACTAGGCATTGACCCCAGTATGGACGAGAAACCTTGTTCATATACAGTTGAAATGACCAAGTTTATTTTTCAAAACCAAAAGGAAAAATTTAATAGAGCTGAAGTATACCAATAGATATTCAGTATCTATATTTAAAATGGCACAAGGAATTTAGTTCCTTCAAGAAAATTATTAACTGCATTATCCGATAATCCAGAGATCTCAAAACTCCATCTAGATTTCCAATACTAGATATGCACATATCTATTCCACCAAATACCAGAGTACCTCCATATTGTCCCTAATGGATCACAATAATCCATTTACAAAATTGTGATTTAACAAGAATCTGCACATGGTATTACCGTCACATAAAACAACCCATCTGGTTGGTACTATACTCCCGAATTCCTACCATCTGAGAGTTACAACTCGTAGGAATAAGGTTCTTTACAATACAAATGTCATTCTCGTTCCATATCACAATTTTCAAATAGGGTCAACTCATGGTCCTATAGATATTCAAGAATAAATTCAACTTTATGAATTCAAGCAACCATTGCTATGCAATTTTTATACAGGGATTATTAAACAATCCAAATTACATAACACTATCACCTTTACCTTCACATGTGTCTCATTTTCTTCCTCCCTTAGATTTTTTGGTTAGTTTTCTCAATTCTAAAGATCAAAATCATTTAGGATAACCTATCGGTGCAACACCGAAATCAAGAAGGAAGAACCTTAAAAATACCATTTAACTCAAATTACTAGGAGTAATCTTACTCCATAGTTAAATCAATAAAAAGCACAGTACCAGGGACCCAAAATCCCCACTAACTGGGTACTTGCCTGGAGAACCAAGCCACTACCATTATTTTGTCAAGATCGGTTTAATAAAATTTAGACCGATTATTACAGCTTGACACAAAAAACAACAATATTAAGTTCTCAAAAAGCTAGGCTTACAGGTAATTGTCAAGTTGATACAGACTTTATACATGCATATTGTCCACAGAGAAGAAAAAAACCAAATTCTTTCTACCTCTTATCAGAAAACAATATCCGAAACCGAGTTTACTGCTTTGACACACATGCCCAAAGGAATCAAAATTCCTCTCACTAGAGGCTAGTAACTCAAATTTCCCAAGTTCCCAAAATCACTTTTGGAACCATTTTTAAAAAACCACGGTCGACCATCATGCACATTCATGCAATTCCACAAATTGAGCTCTAAAATACCCAAAAACCAAGCACAAAAGGAAAATCCTAAAAGGCCTTTCAAAAACCTAAACATCAAAAAAGAATTTAGGTACTCCCCGGCTCCAGCCGCCATCAACTAGGAATGAGAGGCTGCCCAAAGCCAATTTAAATTTTTGAGTGTTCTCATCTATTGGGAGAGAATATTTCAACATTTTGAAAATTGTACTTTAACTGTGGTTAAGCACCAGTGACGTTTGATGTGACTAATATAAGGTAGATTCATTTTCATGGAAAGTAGTGCGGGCAGATGCATAAACAAGCAGTGCGCACCCTAATCTTCTATCTCCGTTTCTCTCTCCAACATACCTGCTTCATTGCTCCAGCCTCCGGCCATGCTGTCACATACGTAATGGATTTTTGGTGACTATTCTGCCCATTTCTGAACAGATTAAAAAGCAGAATAGTCACCTGTTTTTTTAAAAACAAATTTACTGCAGATTCTGCCTAAGTCTGCCACGTGGCAGCATCGGATTGGTCTCAAATTTTTTTAGTGCTGATTCTGCTTGCACCTGCCACGTGGTAGCTAAGGATTGGTTTAAAAAAGGTCCAAAGTGGCAAACGAGGTAGTGTGGCTGCAGATGATGTTGGAGCAATCGGGACACCACAGAAGGGGCCAAGCACGATGATGATGGAATTCCAGAGTGCCATCTATCTGTCCCAGGATCCTGTCTTTCATCCAAAGACAAAGCACATTCTTCTGAAGTACCATCACATTCGAGATTTGATCTTGAAAGGAGAGCTCCAGGTCCAGTTCATAAATCAGAAAGTATGATTGCAGATCTCCTTACAAAACTGCTCGACAAGCCACTCTTTACCAAGCAAAGAGAGGCAATTGGATTGAACAAACAAAGATGCAAGGTCAAGAGGGAGTGTCAGAAATGGTGAACTCTTGCAACTTTGTTGTAGCACGAACAAGACACGAAGGTCGAACAAGAACAATTCATGACAGTCAACGTGTCTTTGACTCGAAGCACGAACGATTCGCGAATCAATCGCGAACTGTAAACACACCTCCAGGATCGCAAAACGAAAAGAACGAAACAAACGAAGAGAAATCCTTCGCACTGCCAACTGGCAGCTCAACGGGCTTCATGCCTAGTTGAAACGAATAGCAACGACAGAGACTAACTAACTAGTTGATTAGAGTTAACAGTCTTGTGATTCTACGTTTAGCTATCTTGTAAACTCCACACAGTGGAGGTATAAACGATCATTTTGGATCATAACCATGTAAGAAGAATAGAAGGAAAAAGAAGAGAGATAGAAAATACAGAGATCTGTAAGAAATAGAGAGAGACGTAGCGAATAGAGTAAGAAAGCAAAAAATACCATAGCTGTGCATGAAAGTCTGCCAACGAGCTAAACACAACGAAAGAGCAGAGAGTCATTCTGCCAACAAGTGAGACACTGACGATCTCGCTATAAAACCAAAACTGACAATATAATCGCTCTATTTCGTGTATCTCTTGGTCTTGTGCTATGTCTCTTGATTGCTAGAATAAAATATTTTCTGTGATGCGTAGTCGAGTGTCTGGGATCCTGTAAGAGCTTCCGCACGAAAAGAAAAATCGAAGACAAAAAATAGCTTCCGTGACATTTTCCATAGAATAAGCCACTCTTGGCTTGATCTCCTTGAGAAGACATAGATATGAAATTGGAAACATGCAACCTCCTATGCCATACTTTCTCTTTGGAAACACAAGTCATCAATGCAACATCACATGCACTTGCATTTTCATGCACATCTAACTTGAAAATGCCTCCATATCTAGATCCACTTGCTAGAATCTCATCACCTTTCTTTCTAAAAAAATTATGGACATTGAATTCCACTTCAAAACCATCATCAAATAGCTTTCCAACACTAATTACATTCTTTGTAAGATCAGGCATAAAGTACATTGGAAAGTGATAAACTCATAGAAGATGCAAGATTCAAGGAACAAATTCCAACTCTTTCAATTGAACATGCATCACCAACAGTTGTGTATATTGAATCTTTAAGTTCTTGAAAAGGTTCTAGAGAAACAAAAGAACTTTTAGTGCAACTCATGTGTGATGATGCACCACTATCAATATACCATGATACATCATTGAAGGGTAAAGATGAAAACCTAGACATCATGAGAGATGCCTCTCCACAACTTGCATGTGAATATTCTATGATAAAATTGGCTTGATCTTCTTGAGTTTTCTTCTTGAAGATAGAAGAATGAGTTGAATCATCTTCTATTCCTCCTCGGACTTTGTCCTTTGCTTTGTCCTTTGATTTGTCTTTGGTGAAGGCTTGAGAGAATTTGTTTTTGCTCCTCCCTCTTGACTTGATCTTGGCAAAGTCAGCTTTGCCACAACCACCATCCTTCCTTGAAAGTGTGTTGATCTTCGACAACTTGTTCTTTTTGTCTGCATTCTTCAGCAATAAGAACGTCATGAAGAGTCTCCATAGATGGTAGCTCCTCCATGATAGCATAAGTTTGCACATAATTTGAATACTCTTTCCTAAGTCCATTAAGGACTACTTGAACAAGTTCACTGTTCTCTAGAGTATCTCCTATGCATGCTATCTCTTTGTGAAGATCTTTAACTCTCATTACAAAACTTGAAGCACTTTCATCAACTCTTTGGAAACTAGAAAAGATCTGATTTCTAAGAGTAAAAAGTCTTGATGTGATCTTTGCTTCATGAATGGACTTAAGGATATTCCAAGCATCCTTGGCTGAGGTGCATGAACTTATTTCTCTCAACATCTCATCAGAGATGTTTATCTTGATGATATGAAGAGCAATTCTTGCTCTCTTCTTGTATCATAAGCTTCAGGTTCAACTTCACTTCCTGATACAATGTCCATTACACCATAAAGAATCAACAAAGATTCTATCCTATCCTTCCTAACTGAATAGTTGAAGGTATCTAGTCTCTCACTAGTTTCAAAGAGAAAATCTCCTATAGATGCCATGAATGTGAAGACTCTTGTAAATTATGGACAACAAAATTGAAATTGAATGTGTTGCTTCTCTTTCACTATAGGAACCAAAACAATTGTGTGTACTACCAAATCCTATTTAAAATCTTGCAACAGCTATGTGAGATCTTGCTCACAACTGAAAATCAATCACTTTGAATTTGGATTTAGCCTCTATCTACTGATGAAGCACTTACAATTCTGATGTCAAATTTTCCCACGAGTTTCAAATGAATGAAAAACACTCTAGAAACACACATTCAACTCAAAACACAAACCTTTGTGTGAAATGATGTGACTATAACAGCAAAAACTTGTCTTATCCAATTCTATCTCAGATTGAGTCATCTGTTAAATCCATTTCTGTTTCTGTTCACATCCATACGGATCCCTCTTTTCTTGATTCTTTTCTCCTCTTCTTTTTCTTCTTCCACTTCAAAAAAAAAAAAAAGTTGGAACACCAGAGTCATTGAGCAAACCTTGAAGCAATTCACCAACCAGCTACTTTGCGACATTCTAGTGCTGAACTATGGAGACCGCCCTTGTAGGATTATTGAAATTAAAAAAGTTCCCTGCTAAAACAATCCGAGACTACACCTATCAGATCTATCATCTAGTGAAGAATTGTGATACCCCGATTCCCCAACAGATCAAACCTAGATCCCTCCTGGAGTTTCCTCCTAGATCTAGCCCCCAAGCCATAGTGAAGAACACAAGAGAGGAGAGGAGAAACTAGCTCAAGAATCTGAATTCACAATAGGTAGATGGGCGAGTTTCCAATGGACTTATTCTCCTCAGGAGAGAGAGAGAGAGAGAGAGAGAGAGAGAGAGAGAGAGAGAGAGAGAGAGAGAGAGAGAGAGAGAGAGAGAGAGAGAGAGAGAGAGAATATATTTCCTAGGATCCCCATGCAACCTATATTGAGCTATTGACCTCCTATTCTTGCATTAAAACAGTCTTCACCATGTATCATGTGACGTGTCTAGAAATTTCATTGTTTTCTTGATTAAAAACCATCATATAACAAATTTATAGCGAAATTGTCTCATATTATAGTGTAAATTAGTTGAAAGATATCGATGGTTTAGACTTTATACAAATAAAAGAAGTGTCCAAGGCAAAATATGCATGCATTAAGTCATAACTCTAGTTGACAAAAATCATTAAGTCAAGCTCTCTCGTAGATTTATCTGAAAATAAAGCCTTGATAGACTAGCTCATTCCATATCATGTGACGTGTCTAGAAATTTCATTGTTTTCTTGATTAAAAACCATCATATAGCAATTTTATAGCGAAATTGTCTCATATTATATAGTGTAAATTAGTTGAAAGATATCGATGGTTTAGACTTTATACAAATAAAAGAAGTGTCCAAGGCAAAATATGCATGCATTAAGTCGTAACTCTAGTTGACAAAAATCATTAAGTCATGAATCAGTACTCATGTAAGTCATGTCTAATCTTTTTTCCCATGGAAAAAAATGTGGTTTAGTTAGGGCGGTCAAGCCCTCAAGTTAAACCAAACCATATTTAAACAATAAATGTTCATATAAGGAAAAGAGGATAAAGAGAGAGAGAGAGAGAGAGAGAGAGAGAGAGAGAGAGAGAGAGAGAGAGAAGTTGACTTCTAATAAGGTACATTTCTTATGCATTGACTTTTTTCAACAAAAATAATTATAGGATTCTTGATATTAATTTTTTAAAATACATGCCCAATGGATCACAATCAATTCATTTATTACTACATTACATAAAATCTTGTTCTTTATTATTGCATGCATCCCAGTCATATGGCATGGAGCTTGACTTTTGAACATGGACTAAAAGGTCAAAAAATCTATATACATATCATAAGGTAAGCTAAAGGCCATCATATCTAGATTATGAAAAGATGGATTTACAAATCCATGTCAAAGCTCAAACAAAGAATAACAAAAAAAGTGAGAGGCCCGAGAAAAATTTCCATATTAGAAATATTTCAAGATTTTGAACACTCTAAAGCTTTGGGGGAGGGGACTTGTTCTCAAATCATTTTTTACTTTTTTTTTAATGATTTTTTTGCTGTAAATTTTTTTTATCAGGCACCTAGGCACGGAAGGTGCGTGTAAAAAAAAAAAACTACTGCGAAAAAGAAGAAGAGAGGAGGCGCAGAGATTCCATTGTGCAAGGTGCCTCCGTTTTTTTCATGAAAAATGAAAAAGTGATTTTAAGTTTGATCTAGTTTCTTAGGTCACACAATAATTGATAGCAAGATCAAAAATTTGAAGGATTCAGAATCAGCAACATTTGTGAGTTGGAGTATCTAGAAGGTAACTACTTTGAAAAATGGACAACCTCCTGAGAATGCAAGATCTTGAGCTATTTTCCTTGAAAATTTGCCGAGCAGTACCCTCAACCCTTCAAAATGGAGTAGCATGCATATTCCTATGCAACATTTCAAGCTTTTTGGATCGTTAGATGAATGTGAGACTTAGTGTGCATAGTCCTGATCATCAAGGAGGGTGCAGGCATGGCCCCCACATCCACAATCCTGAAAATATTTCATCATCAAGCATGATTATGGAGGGAGTCTTTTAAGAGTTTTTTAATGCTGCATGATTTATGCATGGAGTCTTTTCGATCGTTGGATGAGGATACTGGGTATTTGAGTGTCGGTAGTGGTTGGGCTTTTAGTCAATAGAGATGAGATGAGTAGCTGTTGATTACATTCAAATCTCTGCCTTACAGACTCTGCCTTACAGAGTGTAGTAATGGACTAGCCATCGACCTGACAATGATTCATCTGCTGTATACTAAATGCACAGCTTCCTGTAGTGATGTAACAGTGAGACTAGTCATGCTTCTGAAGATCAAGCTTGAGGTTCTAAATGCTGAGTATTTAAAACACAGACGGCCCATTGAGTTGGAGCAGCTGAAGGGTAGGTTGCTCCTATCTGAAGCAAGAGCTCTTGTTTTGTTGATTGATTTCTAGTTTGCTGCAGCATTTGGGTTCATTCAAGCACATAGTTGTTGATTGATTATAGTTGTTGATTGATTGAACTTTGAAGCATTACGTAGTGGAAAGTGAGAGAGATGGCTTCTTGTTCTAGCATCAGTTCTGTAGATCTCCAGGCTCAGGTACTTAGTTGCGTTGATCGAGGTATTTCGTCCACATCAAATCGAGGCCATTCATGCCAATTGTTTCTAGGAAAAATGTATAGGTTTGGTCCAGGAAACCCAAGTTCAGGAGTTAGTTTCCTCTCATCTTTCCAAGGTGCAAGCCTTGGAAATGCACGCCATCGCCACAGAAAGCATCAGTGCAAGAGTAAAGTCCTCAAATTGTCTTCTCAGAAAGCAAGCCTCAAAGATAACAAAAGTGAGCCAGAATTTGAGCAACAGCGAACAGAGTCAGCTCTCGATATAAATTCAAGCATCGATCGGAGGCAGCTGCTGATTTCATCACTCACTGCTGCGGGACTTCCTCTGATAAGCAACCAGAGCATGGCATCGCCTATTCAACCTCCCGACTTGACTCAATGTCAGAAAGCGGATGTTCCTGGAGGTTCCAGCCCTAAGTGCTGCTTGCCTAGTGATCCCGTAAAAGCAACAGATTTCCAATTCGACACAAGCTTACCAATGCGCGTCCGAATGGCATCCCATTTACTTGATGCAGCCTATATAACGAAGTACAATCGAGCTTATGAGCTCATGAGAGCACTTCCAGATGATGATCCCCGCTCGTTTTCACAGCAAGCCAGCGTCCACTGTGCCTTCTGCCAATCTGCATACTTGCAGAAGAATTCAAATGAAAAGCTGCAGATTCACTTCAGTTGGCTTTTCTATCCCTGGCATCGTTGGTATCTCTACTTTCACGAGCGCATCCTCGCAAAAATGTTGAATGATGACACATTTGCTCTCCCTTTCTGGAACTGGGATAACCAAGCCATATTTTCTCCACTACCTAACGTCATTCCTGCTGTCTTCATCGAAAACCCTGCACTCGTGGATAATACGCGAGCTCCTTCACACCAGCCTCCTACACTCGTGGATCTAACTTACTCTGGAAAGCCAGGAGGTTTAGATCCAGAACAACAGAGAGCGGAGAACAACAATCTGATGCACCAGGAGCTAGTGAGCGGAGCCAAGACACCAAGTCTGTTCTTCGGCCAAGCTTACCGTGCAGGCGATGCCAATGCTCCTGGGCCTGGCTCTGTGGAGAGAGCTCCTCATACTGCCGTTCATTTGTGGACCGGCGGGGACATGGGAAATTTTGGCACGGCCGGGAGAGATCCAATCTTCTATTCTCATCATGCAAACGTAGATCGCTTATGGAATGTTTGGAAGAGCCTCGGAGGTAGGCGGAAGGACATAACCGATCCAGATTGGCTAAACGCAGAATTTGTATTCTATGATGAAAATGCCACTCTGATAAAGGTGAAAGTAGGCGATGCGGTAAGCACTGAGAAGCTGAGATATACCTATCAGAACGTGCCCAATCCATGGATCACCCATATTTCCTCGCCATTGTCAATATCGATTGCAGGAACAAAGCCTGTATCATCCAATGGAGTGGCAAGTCCTGCTGCTGCAGAAGCTACGTCATTGTTGGAGGAAATTGAGGAATTCGGAGAAGAAGTAGAAGGAAAATTCAAACAGCTTGCAGGATCAGCTTTCCAATCAAAAGTAAAGAGGCCAGTCAAGGATCTGTTCAGAACGCTAAAGAAGCAGATCACAGACGAAGAATTGGAGGAGGTGCTAGTGATCCAGGGTGTGGAAGTGCCATCTGACAAGATTTCCAAGTTTGATGTATTCATCAATCTGCCTGATGCAAATGACAAGACTTCTATCAACATCCCAGAGTTTGCTGGCACTTTTGTGAATGTACCTCATCTGGGAATGGCGCCAGGAATGAATCGTAAAGCAACATTGCGGATTGGGATCGGGGACAAGCTGGAGCAGCTGGGCATCAAGGATGTGAGCAGCATTGTAGTGACTCTTGTTCCCAAGGGACAGGGAAAGGACGTACCCATCGTGATCAAGGGGATAAAGATTGAATATGAGTGATCATCATTTTGGGTGTGATCCTGGAGAAGCTGGATTATGTCAAATCTACCTAGATTTCAGATAATTCTCGTGACATGAAAACTCTCTCTCTCTCTCTCTCTCTCTCTCTCTCTCTCTCTCTCTCTCTCTCTCTCTCTCTCACACACACACACACACACACACACAGTAGAGACAGTCTAATAAGTTACTTTGTATTGAGGGCCTTGTTATGAGAGAAGACTCAATTGAGTAGCACTAATATGTCAAGCTCAATTTGCCTTAATTTGAGTTGGAGCTAGCAAAACATATAAGGGAAGAGGTAGATGGATTTGGAGCTTTAGGATTTTATTTGTGATTTGAGTTTGGAGTTCTTGAGAGTTTTTGCGCTCATGTTGGAGATATAACAAAGTATGTAAGGAATAAGTGGAGGGAATGAGAGCTTTGGGATTTCATTAGTATATTATGTTTGGAGAGTTCTAGGTGAACACACACATATTTCTTTCATGGTGGAGACAAGTCCATGTACCCTCTAGATTTATGCTCCAATCCGGTCTATTTACATCCAATGTACTCTTTTCAACACCTTATTACTATGTTTCATATCACCTTGTTTCATATATGTTTTTATTGCACAAGGTGTATGAAAACCTTGGTAACAAAGAAAACTAGAAAATCTTAAAAAAATATTTTATAAAATCAAAGAGCCCCAATGTTCGTGAGTTCAAACACAAATACATACCATCTTGAGGAAACACATGTAAATGCCCAGTTGAAGATGCATCCTTTGCCACACTCTTTGGCTAATAATGTATGTAATTTTTTTGGAATGACTTTCCTACAATCATTGTATATTAATACTAGTGTTGTAGAAGAAACTTTTTTTTTTACTTGAAATGCTATATTGCCCTATAAGGCATGATTAATTTTGAATTTGAATTTTAATGTGATAATTTTAGTAATTGCTTAATTGCTCCATTACAAAAAATGAATTTATGAAAACCTTTTTTGATTACCTCTTAATTTTGGTCAAACACAAAAAATTAGCAAAAAATCTCAAAATAAATGAATCTACAATGGCATTCTCTCTTATAATTTGTCCTACACATGACGTATCCTATGGTCAACCTTTTGAGACATTAATTGATTAATCAACGGAAGTTATGGTACCAATTTGTATCTAAAGGTCATTTTACTTGAGGAACATGTTATGGAGTGAATAGACTTTTCAACTTTTACTAGTTGAATCTAGGTACAATGTCATCCTTTAAAAAAGATCTAGTATCGATGGAAAAATATCACATTTAGTATAACTTAGTAACATACTAAGCTATGAAAATTTCCATAGTGTGACTTTTAGATACACTTTTGGTTTTTCATAAGAACTCTAAATGGTCATGATCTGCTCAAAAATCATTTATGTTTATCAATCAGTAGACTGGTTCCAATTGTCACGGTATATTCTTTTAGTAAACCCTCTACAATCCCTTTGGGTGTAGATTGGATGATTTTCACATTTGTATTTTTTGTTTTGGACGTTGTTCTCTTGTTCTTACAGACATTTTTCCAATTTTGTGGATCATGTCTACTCTTTCTTTATCATCAAATTCATCCCAATGTTTTTTTGACGAATAATCTTTTGAGGCCTTGATGCTTTGTTAGCTTACTTTTTTCAAGTTGTGGCTAGTTCAGATCTTTAGAGAAAATGACTATTGTTAAAGTGGAATCAACATGAACTTATGAAAGTGCCTCAAGACTATTGATCCAACAAATATAGATGCTAAGATGCAGAATCGCAATCACATCAATAATGTACTAGATGTTTCCTATACAAGCAATTAAATAGCCAACATCTCAATCTACAATCAAACAAGCTATAAATGATCTCAAGGAAAATTCTTTATGAGGACAAAATCTATGAATGTTGTAGGCTGTGTGCGAATTTTGCAAGAAGGCTCACTAAGAATAGGATGTTAATCTCCTCCTTTGGCTTCTTATTTATATCTACGAGAATGACTTTTAATTGTTGGATAATGGTCAAATAAAGATTTGTTATATTTTAAAATTGGTGCAGACAATTACCATCGAAACATCGTTGTCTCACTTAGACAATTTGTAACAAGAGTCACAATAATCCTTATACTAATTTGTCGTGAATATGTCAAGATTAAGGGCTAATTACAAATTACGTCAAGGTAGACTCAAGATTTTGGAAAATCTTGAGTTGGATGCAATGGAAGAGGCCAATTTTTTGACTCAGGTTGGATGCCACAAAAGACATCGAGGCTTGACTTAATATCTTTAAGACCTTGAACTAGATGCACAAAGTGTGCCAAGTTGACAACTTGACTCAAGATCAAGGCTTCAAAAGATAGATGTCATGAAGGTGTTGAGCTATAAACTTGACTCAAGACGAGCCCAAAATCAAATCAAGATATCGATTGCTCTTCTTGAGTTGGCTACCATAGAAGATGCCAATATAAGAGATTGCATGCTTTTCTTGAATTGGTTGCCATGGAAGACACCAAGTTGACTTGAAATCAAGATAAAGAGATCAAAATGCCTCATCTTAAGTTGTTTTTGTAAACAAAATATGAGTATTTTTGTTGGTATTGAGATTGTGGTAGGTTCTTGTTCATGTCTACAAGTCATTGTTTGTAGAATTAGCTACAAAATGTGGGTCTTTGTCAATTGCAGAACTAAAAATACTTCCTATGAGCTTCGATGAAATAGATTCGGACCTGGCAATGAACCTCAACACTTGCCCTTATTCAATTGCAAAAAACATTTGTAACTTGAGCATCTTCTTGAATTTGAGTTGCTTATCCCTCAAAAGAGGTTCAATTAATTGTAGTCATAGTGTTAGTTGCACAATAAATTGATTCAATATTTTTTTATTATGGAGTTTCTCTTTGGCAAAACGAGATTGAATTTGATTATGGTTTGTCATGGATTAATGCCTAAGATATAGAGACTAATTTATACAATCAATAATCTCATAGTATAAAATAGTAGGAGACGATTGAAAAAATCCAAATTAAATAGAAACAATCTAAGCAATATCGCTTCATTTCTAGCTTGTGGGACAACTACATACTCAGCTTCAATTGAGGACAAGGAGATGGTTTTTTGTTTTTTGTTGTTCCAAGAAATTGGATGAAGCAATAGCTTGAGTTTCATATTCGTAAGTCAACATCTCCTCTCCAAATCATTCACATCAAACTCAGTTGAAACTAAGCCTTAATCTTATAAAAAAACTTTAAGTTATCACTAAGCAGAAGTGCATCATCTACATATGAAGCAGTATAATGTAATGGGTGCCAGGAAACTTCTAGTAAATTTGTTGTTTGTTATATTAGATATAAGACCAAGAATAAGAAAGTCATTGATTCTTGAGAAGTAGGTACTACTAGGAGTTTCTTTTAATCAATACAAGGCTTTGTGAAATCAGTTATTTGATGTTCAAGTTTCAGATGAATGTATCATTTAAGTTTCTTCATATAAATTCATTCTTGAATGTACCTATTCAAGAAAGAAGTCTATGCAACCATTTGATAAATTTCAGGATAGTTCATTGTAGTGATAGCAAAACGTGTTCAAATAGATGTGACCTTGACCATTGGACTTAATGTATTGATGTTGTCAACTCCAAAAATCTAAGAAAATCTTTTGGCCATCATTTTTTATTTCCATCAAGAAATGTATCCATTTAGATTGTATCCTCATTTGAAGATATGCTTGCAATTGATTTTTACCTTCCTCTTTGGAGGATTAGTGAGTGTGCATGTCTCATTCTTCAGGAGAGAGTTATACTCTTGAATCATGGTCTCCTTTTATTGATCTACGCATTTGTTTGATATTGCTTCTTGAACTATTTGAAGTTCTTTGGTAGAGGTTTAAAGACTATCATTAGAGAAAATATCGACTTAAAAGGGGCCCTATTAGCATTCATGGCACATAAATAATGCTGCATGTTGTCTAAATTTGTGTCACATTATGAGACTTTGTGCCTAGGCAACCATTTTGTCTATAGACAATTATAAATTCAACAACATGCTTGTTAGACCTATCTAATAGAGAACTAGAGTCTATGATGACATTATGGAAGTTCGTGTCCATTATGTTGAGGTCCATTTGTAAGATTTCTATTGCTCCACGTGGACATAAAAAAAATGGAAGAGAAAAGTCAAATTTTTTCTTACAAGGTCCTAGAAATAAGATCTTTTCTTATGTAGTGGCTATTGAGATTATAATGATCTTTGAAATAGTCTGGATAGGTTCAAGCTCAAAAGTTGATTAAGAAGAGAGTGACAACTTGAAGGCATGCTAGCATCTAGTGGAGCTTGAATTAGTATTGGAGATGAAATAAGATCAGAGACCATGGCTTTCTAATCTAACACCTTTGATTCTATATTAAAAAGTTCTTCTTTGGAAAGACACAAGTCGGTATGACCATCAGTAAGACCTTCAAACTTGAACCGTTGATATAAACAACAATCATTAACATAAATAAGGTCTCGATATATGTCATGATTATCGTCAATAATTTGTTTCAATTTAGATGCTGGTGAAAACTCTACGTAAATGTTGATAAAAAAATTGATATAAGTGATAATCATCAACACTATAAAAAAAAATTGGGGCATAATGAAATCATTCACTACATTCTATTCAGAACAGAAATTTCTATTATCTATTATTTGTTATATCATAAATTTTTTATAATATCATAAATCTTGATAGTTTCATAACAATATAAATTGATAAGAGTACAAATGTTGTAAATGAATTATAACATCACAAGTTGATCTTATCATAAACCAAATGAAATTTCTTTACAACGAGTGCTCACTTCTTTCAAGCCCTTCAGCCAGGGGCAATAAAAACAACTCTTATTGAAGAGCTTTTCCCTTATCGAATTTCGATTAGAGCTTATGCATATACTTTGGAAAGACATGACTGGTAATCAAACTAGTAGGTTGAGATGACCTGGTTCCCTCTTCAAAAGCTAATAGTTGGCCCTTAGATCTAGAGATCCCATATTAAGTGCTTTCATCAATAGACTTACTCTTTGTGCCATATTTTTCATAACTAAATGGAAAATTGAATCAAACATTTGTAGAAAATCATCTTCAGTCGACCATATGCATATACTCAATGAGGCCAACTTTATGTGCCAATAGTCAAGAACACTATCACTCTATCACACTATCGCATAGTGAATGTCAAATGTACAAATGAACCCTCAACCCTGAACCCTGATAGCGAGAGAAAACTAATGAGTAGACTAATAGACTAGCCTATGGCTAATTACAGTTGGTAACAACTATCAACATTAATGTACATCGTAAACAATAACAATGAAGTCTATCATTGATTTCTAACACTCTTTCTCAATGACAAAATTACATTCTTCTATTCCTAATAGAGTACAAAACCTCTCAAATTTACATCTACCTAATGACTTAGTATCTTCTGTCATCAATATTACATGCTAGTGTGCTTGACTAGGATCTTGCATAGATTGACTAACAACACCAACAACATAAGAAATATCAGGTCGTGTGTGTGTCAAATAAATCAAACTACCCACCAACTGTCTATACAAATAAGCATCCACTTTTTTAGATTCATCATATGCAGTAAGCTTCATGTTGACATTCATAGGTGTACTAAAAGGCTTACAATCCTGCATATTGAACTTATAAAGCAAATCTTGTGCATATTTGTTTTTTGTAAGAAAGACCATGTCTTCCTTTTGCCATACTTCAATGCCAAGACAGTAGTGCATCAATCCTAGATCACTCATGTCAAAAGCATTGGAAAGATTTAATTGTGAGGCGTACTAAAGATCTTGGTCTAAAGTGAAATCTCCGCTAGTTTGGAGGTTGAAATGTGGAAAGGAAGCTCCTAATAGTCGAAGGTGGTGCAGATTCAAGGAATGGAAAATCATAAATCTGGCATGGATGTCTAATGGATGGATCTTGGACAATGGCATTATAATGTGCCAAGGCCGCATTGTAATAGATGATGAGGGTGGTAGGGTGATATTGATGGCAGTCGTGGTAGAGGGCTCAGAGCTCGTTATAGGCGAGATGGAGAGCATCAAGGAGGGCGGCGATGGTGGTGTGGCAGTGCTTAATGTGCTCTAGGAGGGTGTTGGTTAGATTCTATGCTCCTATGGGTTGGTACTCTGGCGTGTACCATACTTGCTGGTGTTGTGAAGATGAAGGGATGAACAGAGGTAGAACGAAGAGAGGGCTTGATGCATGTAATCTAGTTCCAATTGGAAGCATCGATCTTGCGGAAAATTGATAATGGCACAAAGGCCTACTACAAATCGAAGCGGAGGACTCTCAAAAACATCGCAAAAATAGTTGAAATCCTTAAGCTTGATAAAGCCAGTAAGGATGGCAAAAACAAATATTTATTTATTGGCCTCCGATGCAATCTGATAAATATGAATGAGATCTGAATTAGAGAGGGGGGAAGCCAAGAAAGACAGAGAAAAATAATAAAAAACTAATCTAATAAGATATTGGAAAATAAATGGTAAATTACCGCTTAGAGCAGTGGAAAACTCTGGAACGGTCGTGAACTGCTTCTTGATGGATCTCAGCTTGCTTTCGGCTACCTTGAATGCTTTCTCGTCCTCTTCGACCATGGCGCGTAGGGTTGCCAGCTCTGTATCTTTGGTAATGAGCATAATGTCATGAAGTTTGGACTGGTGAATCTAGTAAGTTTGCAGCACCCTGGCATAATGTTTCTTGTGATACTCGGCGCGCTTCTCTTGCAGCTTATGGGCAGCCGACGTTTCTTCTTCTGCCATTGCTACCAGTTGATCAAGAGCAGCCTGAATGGCCTACACATGCTAGTCTGCTTATTGGACTTTCAATTCCAGAGCTGCCTGTTGAGTCATAAAGTTGGCTTGGGTTCTCTTCATTTTAGTTTGCTCATTCGAGTTATTACACTCTAATTGGTAGACGTAATCCTTGAGGGATCCCTCGGAGGCTTTAAGAGATTTTCATTCTTGTTCCAGTGTGGTCTATTTCAATACTAGGTGATGGCAGTCGAATTGGTAATTTTTATGTGCAGTCTTCTCTTGGTCGAGCTCAATCTGAAGTTTAGACATGAGTTGTTGGTGTTTTTAAGCTGTTTGCTCCGCTTTCTTGAGCTGGCCTATCAATTGGTGGTGGGGACCAGTGGCTGGCTCTCGTTCCTCTCTTTTTCATTCTCTCTTTTCAATTGCACGACCTGATCAATCAAGGCCTGTAGTGTTTGCCCCGCCACCAACTGACTGCGAGACTGCTCAGTAGCTCATTCAGAGAGCATTTGGTGGAGTTGTTGCTGGAGACTTGTTAAGGCGGTCTAGCAACCATAAAGGAGGGCAACTGCTGGCCTGCCAACGGTTGCGCAAGTGGATCTTGGGAGGAGAGGCTGACAGATGGAGAGGAGAGTGTGGGCGTGCTAACACCTAGATGCTCTAAGTGTGTGTAGGCAATGACGGTGACGAGACCACCACAAGTGATCCGTGAGGGGCGTTTGAAAGTAGTCTATAACTCCTTTACTAGAAACGAGGCCCAATCATAAACAATGTCCAGTCCACCCATCATTATCGTCATGACGATGACTTGTCTGGAGATGCGAAGGGGACGGTGGGAGGTCACAATGATTGTGGCGGATAAAAAGTTTATCGCGTCATGGAGATTTGGATTCTTGAGTCACGAGATCAGGTACCCGTCATTGGTTTTTGTATTAATGTCATCTTGGTCTGGATGAAGAAATGTGGATATGTTGAATTTGGCGAGTGCACGGATGGCTGGTAGGTGGTTGGAGTGCAAAAGGATTAGAGCTATAAATTAGTTGCAGGTCGAGAGGCATCACATGGTCCTGCCCTTTGTAGGTTATGATAAAATTGTCGGTGGCGAAAGTGGAGAAGGCCTGCTCGACCAGAGCAAGGTCCTGAAAATCTGGTACTTGCATATTATCGAGGCCCGTGAAAATCAGACATTAGAAAAAATATGGGCCTAAAGAGGGCCCTATAAGAAATGCCATGTAGGAGAGAGAAAAATAACAATAAAGTTATTAGAATATCATTTTCTAACTTCTTTACGCATCGGCCCGTACTACTTTCCATGAAAATGAATGTACCTTACTTTAGTCACATCAAACTTCAGTGGTGCTTAACCACAGTTAAAGTGTAATTTTCAAAATGTTAAAATATTCCCACGCAATAGTTGGGAACACTCAAAACTTTGAATTAGGAGTGGCATTTCAGAAACAAAGTCTATGCCATCTCTATCTCCAAGGTCTGTTATTGTCATTGTGCTGTTTGTTACTATACTACTGTATTGATGACAAAGCTTTATCATCTTCATGTGGATCTGTCACCAGAATATGCTCCATGGTCATCAGAAGCACTGTATCCTATTGATCCATATTCATTGCAACATCCGGATTTTCATTCAGTGAGTCAATTAATAATCTATATGTGTCATGGCAAAAATGGCCTTTTGGGTTACTATGAGAATTTGATGCTCTATGGGAATGCACATTCAATGCAAAGAATACAATATTTGAAAGAGAAATTAAGGAAAATTTCAAAGGAGTGCGAAGAAAAATCTACAAAGTTGAAAAATTGTTTGGAAAAAAATGAGATGTTCAAAAAGGAAATCCAAATGTTGAAATCTTCTTTGCGTCATTTTACAACTAGTAATGATGAGATAAAAACTGCATTTCAATCCATGTGTATCTCATATTTGTCTCTTGTTGAAGATATGGATGTGCTCAACAAAAAGGTTAGAATCAACAAGAGGAAAAAATTGGTAACCAAGGATATATGTGATCTATCATCTAGAGGAGGTTATCGAAAAAGATGAATCCGTGCTTTCAAGTAAGTTATAGCTTATTTGGTTTAATAATGCTTGAACTTTTAGATTCAATCATAATCACTAGTTCTGTTATTTATTAATTTCAATTTTTTATTGATTTGTTTATTCTGCTGCTGTGAATACTATGATTGTCCTAATCTCTACTGACAATTAAAAATTGTGTCATATGCATCCCTGCTAATACCAGAATAATCACATGCTCCTTGTATCAATTTTTGGGCAATGATCTTGTCGACTTCGCCCATAAGGGCCTCTGCAATCTTGGACTTGATTCGAGAATATCGTTGATTTCCTAGTAGACTCGTCGTTGACTTGGCTGTAAGTACTGCACTCAAAGACTTTCAATCATGTCCTTGTCTTTCGAATTTTCATTGGTGACTAAAGTTGATCTGCAAAATAAAAATAAGATTTAGAAAAAAAACAATTCACAACCATTGATGTGCTAGATGAAACAAAACACATGAATAGCTATAAACACAATCTTACTTGAAAGCATATATTCTTTTTTTCCGTTGACCCCCACTTGTTGAAAGCTCATCAATACTTTTTAAAATAACTCTTTTTTGTTTATTGTTTAGTATGACAAGAATCCTCAAAAAACTAGGACATGAATTCTTCTACAGCACCCTGTAAGGCTTGCATGGCTATCATGGCAAAACGAACATCAAGCCCAAGTAACAGGGTGACATTCCTAACAGATCGGCCAAAAGGAGCTCTAGGGATCAACAATTCAGTTGATCTCTGGAGTTTTTAATCTCCCTCAATCAAACCTACTTCCTGCCACATCCACGGCCAGTACCGGGGGGGGGGCACAGACACAAGAAGGCTATATAGAGGTTATGGAACGAGTAGTGGTTTTGGTCCTAGCCATCATGGTCAGATACTAAAAAAGGACACAAAAAAAATTTGCGGAGGAAAAGACAAAAAAAATTTTGCAGAAGAAAGGACACAAAAACATTTGTAGAAGAAAGGAATTTGAAAGACTGAGTATCAGTTTCGAGCGCAAGATAAACAATGAAAAAAGAAGAAGTGATATTCCATGCTCGAAAGCGATATTGGAGATATCGTGGTATCGGTCTCAAGCGCAAGAGATGATGATGGATACTAGGAGGTTGTTGGACGCACTTGAGATCGATATTGAGATGTGAAAACTGAAAATTTGCAAGGAAAAATGAAAAATCCATGGAGGTATTTATAATTTTTTTTTTCACATGTGAAAAACTGACCCGGGACATGTGGTGTTATTTCAGTGGCCCACGTGTCCATCCGTATAGTAATTGTGACTCATGAATGAGGGACACGTGGGTATTTCAAATGCACCAATCAGATAGAGCCACATGTCATTCCTCACATGACAACTATCGCATCAATCATTTTATGTACGAATGAATATTTTCAACCAATCAGGAAATAACACCTGTCGACGATCTCAATTTCTTTCATTTTTGCACCTGATATTGATTTCAAGCGCACTTGTCAACCTCATTAGCCTCCGTTGGTACCTCCGCGCTTGAAATCGATATTACTTTCTAGGATATCGCTCTCAAGCGCAAATTTTCATTCCAATTTTCTCTGGCCAATTCACCCGTGCTCCAAACCAATATGAGAAGTCTTTTTGATGCACTTGAGATCGATATTGCGAGATAAAAACTGAGAATTTGTGACAATAAGTGAAAAATTTTAGACATGTGGCATCATTTCACTGGTGCACGTGTCCATCCGTACATTAATTATGACTCGTTGATGAGGGACACGTGGGTGTGTGACACGTGCACCAATCAGATAGCGCCATGTGTCATTCCACGCGTGACAATTGTCGCATCAATCATTCTCTGTATGGACGAATATTTTTGCCCAATCACAAAACGACACGTGTCCTTCGCAATTTTTCTGATTTTTGCGTCTGATATCGATTTTAAGCGCACTTCTCAACTTTTTAGCCTCAATTCGTACCTTTGCACCTGAAATCAATATTACATTCTAGGATATCACATTTTCATTCCAAAATTTTGTGGCCAATGTACCCGCGCTTGAAAATGATACGAGAAGCCTTTTTGACGCACTTGAGATCGATATTGCGAGAGAAAAAACCAAAAAAATATAGGATGATAAATGAATTATTCGAAACACGTAGCGTCATGTCAATGGTCCACGTGTCTATTATCCGTACACATCGTTATGACTCATTGATGATGGCACGTGGGCAATGACATCGGTCTTCTTTCATCACCTATAAGAGAAACAAAAAAATAATTTAGAATCATATAAACACAGAGAAGATTTTCCAAATGAAATCCATATTAGATTATCCCTATTGAATATGTGGAGGAACTACTATACCTGAAAAGCTACCAACTACCAAATATCATTTTCTGTGGAACACGGATGTTGAGGCCTTCTGAGTCTTCTAAATTTGAAAGTGCTCCATTCAAGATCGTAGGACTGACTCTCTCCATTTTTTGTCCTTTTCTAATTTCAGACTCATCTAACTTGAGAACAACTATCAACTTGTTATTGACATTCTCATTTGTAATACCGTAAAAATTTATGATGAATGTTAGTAACTGATTAATGTCAATAAATAAATTGTTGGAATTGTTATATGCTAGACATTCTCCTTTGGAGCAATACACTTCATTGATATGAGATAAATTACCAACTATTGTCTGCATACCTTGGTTTAAAAGATGAAATGGTCGTGGGATTGGAAACTTTTTAATACTTATATGTGCAAATGCCTCCTTTATCATCTTAAACATTGTTGCATATGCTTCTCTATTGATGCTAGAAAAATCACATGCCCCTTGAACCAATGTAGTGTCCACTATTTTTCCAACTTCATTCATAATGTTATCAGTAACTAAAGCCTTAATCTTTTTCATTTTGTTATTGTTTAACATTGATTTCATAGATTTAGAAGTCAATATAGAACCTAGTAAGTTCCAGTGGAAATCTCATCAGCCAAATGGTCTTCAGTAACCAATCTTGAATTCTGGAATTCCGCACATGTGAAAATCAGAGTTTTTCAGTCCCTTTGTTCTCCTTACTTATAGATCCAAAGATAGTAGTGTTATAGCTTGATGGAAAGCATTTGATCTGTTCTTTCCATAGAAATTGAAATCAAATCAATCTAATGTGTCTAGCAAGAGTTATAAGCTTTTAAAGAGGATAGGGATAGGTCCAAAATCCAAGTGACAACATTTTGATTTGATTCAATTATACTTTGTTCTGAATCCATTGTTTTGAGCATCCAACACAAGAAACTGTAGATCAAGACTGAGTTTGAAGTATTTAAACACCCTTTGAGCCGTCTGAGTGTTAATAGTATTTTCTTTTGAAGCATTTCACACGTGCCAAAAGTAGGATTCAAACCAGCCAAAGTGTCACAAACCACTTTTTGTGTCTGATCGATATAACTTGTCTTGTTGAATATTTGAGATTCATCTCATATATAGTTGCAAGTGTTTCACATAGGAAGGTAGTTCAACCTTGAAAATACCTATAGTGAAAGAGAGCAGCAACTCTAAGTCTAATAGGAACAAGCTCAAACATATTTCAATCCAATAACTAAGAAGTCTTCATTATAATGGCATCTCAGGGAGGATATCTTCTAGAAGCCAGTGAAAGACTAAACACTTCTAATTACTCAATTTGAGTCTGTTTTGATTCTCCGGGATGTTATGAATATTGTGCTTGGTGTTGAGGAGGAGCCTCAAACACAGGTTGAAATTTCTAAATATAAGAAGAGAGCTAGAATGGCTCTACATCTCATTAAGATGAATGTATCTAATGAAATTTTGAGAGAGATAGGATCTTGCACTACAGCCAAAGAAGCTTGGGATGCACTAAAGACCATCTATGAAGCAAAGAATACTTCTAGAATACTCACTCTTAGGAATCAAATTTTCCAAAGTTTCCAAAGAAGTGAAGAGAGTGCATCTAACTATGTTCTGAGAGTTAAAGACTTACATAGAGAGCTTTCCTGTTTTGGTGTTACCATTAACCAAGTTGAGCTAGTTCAAGTCATACTGAATGGCTTGAGAGATGACTATGATAATCTTGTTCAGTCTTTTGCTATTAAGGAGGAGTTACCTAATCTAGAAACTCTCCAAGGAATTCTTATTTCTGAAGAATCTAGACAAAGCTATAAACTCTTCAAGATGAACAAACTTGAACATGGTGGAAGTGACAAAGCCCTCTTTGTCAAAGGCAAGCAGAAAGGAAGGAGTAAGAACCAATTCTCTCAAGCATACAACAAAGACAAAGCCAAAGACCGAGATCAAACATCTCATCCCTCTAACTCAAAAACCAAGAAGAAGAAAGTGAAGTGCTTCTTCTGTGGCAAAAAGGGGCACTATGCGTCTAATTGCTTTAAGAAGAAAAACCAACTCAAGCAAGCTAATCTCTCCAAATATATTGAAGAAGATTCTGTTGCAAGTGATGGAGAAGGATCGCTTATGGTGTCCAGTTTTTCTTCATCACCTTCCAAGAAAGATGGAGCTTGGTACATAGATAGTGGAGCCTCTTCACATATGTGTTGTTCAAAGGAGTCATTTGACTCAATCTTACCTTTCAAAGGACTCAAGAGATCTATTTACACAGCTAATGATCATGAGTGTACAATACAAGGAATTGGCAACATTTCATTGAAACTTGCTTCTTCAAAAGTTCTTGCACTTTCTAATGTTCTTTTCATTCCAAAACTTACAAAGAACTTAATTAGTGTGGGAAAGTTGCTTGATAATGGTTGTGATGTAAAGTTCAACTCCAATACTTGTTTTATCAAGAGAAAAGATGAGATCCTTGCTGATGGAACTAGATGTGGTGGAGGTTTTAAGTTGAATTCTGATGAGAATGCAAACCTTTGTGAAGTTGTTTTGTTATCTAAGGAGGAGCTGTGGCATAGAAGGTTGGGACATCCTAACTTTACATCTATGTCTTCTATGGTTAAGAAGGAGAAGGCTATTGGTCTTCCAAAATCTCTTTCTAAAGATTTCAAGCCTGGTGAGGCTTGTGCCATTGCAAAGTCACACAGAAAGCCATATCAAAAGTCTTTTATAAAGACTACCTGTCCATTGGAACTCATACATTCATATGTACATTTCTTCTCTTCTAAAAGTATTGGTGGTGCAACATGTTTTGTCACCTTTATTGATGACTCTACTAGATACACTTGGTTGTATCTACTTTCTTCAAAGGCTATGGTTTTTTATCACTTCCTTATCTTCAAAGCTTATGTAGAAAAATAGTTTTCTTGCAAAATTAAAGCTTTACGATGTGATGGAGGAGGTGAATATATCTCCAACAAGTTTCATAATTATTGTGAAGGTGAAGGAATAAAGAGAGAATTTTCTTGTGCCTATTCTCCATCTCAAAATGGAGTAGCTGAGAGGAAAAACAGATCTTTATGTGAGTGTGCTAAAGCAATCGAGTAGCAGCTTCTTTGCCTATTGAATATTCGGGTGAAGCTATAAATTGTGAAAACTATTTGTGCAATAGATTACCTCACAATGCTCTTGCTGGAAAATCACCTTTTGAAGTCTTGTTTCAAAAAAAACCTAAGGTAGATCACCTTAGAGTTTTTGGTTGTACTTGCTTTGTTAATATGCCCTTGGAAACAAGGAAAAGAGATGATCCTAATTCTGTTAAAGGGATCATGGTTGGATATGCATCCAACAAGAAAGCCTACAGGATCTATGTTCCCTCTACCTCAACTACAATTGAGAGTAGAGATGTGATATTCCATGAAGATCAAAAATACATTCTCGAGAAGGCAGAGTTCAAAGATTCTCACAAAGATACTCCAATCATCACCCTTGAAGATCATCATAGAGAGATGGGGCTGAGATTTGAGGAGGAGTCACCTCGAATTTTTTCACCAAGGAGATCTCAAAGAGAAAGATCCGAGCCTAGAAGGCTTACCTATCATTAGAGGAGTTTTGAGTTCCAAAAAGACCCTTTAAGAATTTGTGCAAGATGCCTTTTTTATTATTAAAATATATATTGGAAAGCCCTTGTTGAGCACTTTCTAATGCACCAAACTCCGCTAAATTCGGACTTATCACTAAAAAGTTATGCCATTTTTAGTATGGAATCAAAATGTGGACTCAAAAAGTTACGTGACGTAGATTTCAAATTTGAGTGTTTTGATTGGTCCATGTGTAAGAAAAATAAAAAAAAATATATAAAAAGAATCTTTACAAAGGGTCTTTTTGGGATTTAGAACTCCTCTAATGGAAGATAGAGGAAAGCAAGTGGAAATCAACTCCACTAATTGTGCCTATTTTATTTCTCATGAGGAGCCGAAGGATGTATATGATGGTATCAACTCAAAGGAATGGTACCTTGCCATGAAGGAAGAATATGATGCTTCGATGGCCAAAAATACATGGGAACTTGTGGATCTTCCATCCAACAAGCATACCATTGCTTGCAAAGGGGTTTTTCGAGTCAAGTATAATCAAGATGGCACAATCAACAAGTACAAGGCTAGGCTTTGTGCTAAAGGATTTGCTCAAGTATATGGACTTGATTATGAGGAGACCTTTGCCCCAGTTGCAAAGATGGTGTCAATTAGAATCATAATTTCTCTTGCTTGTTTTTTCAATTGGCAAATTCTTCAACTAGATGTTTCTAATGCATTTCTAAATGGCTATCTAGAAGAAGAGATCTATATGGATCAACCTATTGGGTTCATCCATGATAAGGGAAAAGTTTGCTTGCTCTTCAAAAGTTTATATGGATTAAAGCAAGCCCCAAGGTCATGGTATTCTCGACTTAACACCTTTCTTGAGTCACTAGGATTTAATCTTAGTAACTATGATCCTTCCTTATATGTCAAGTTTTTTGATAAAGATATTGTCATCCTTCTTATTTATGTTGATGATATCATTCTGACAGGAAGTTGTATCAAGTTAGTTGAGGAAACCAAGATTGCACTTGGAAAAGAATTCAAGATGCAAGATCTTGGAAAAATACACTATATTCTAGGATTAGAGATTGACTTTCTTAAAGATAAAGCTTTCATATGTCAATACAAGTATGCTCTTTCAATGTTAATAAAGTTCAATATGTTGAATTGTAAGAGTATAGAAACACCTATGGAACAAAATGTAAAGGACTCTAACAAAGGTGATGAAAGATCCTTCGAGGACATCACACTTTTTAGAAGTCTTATAGGCTCCTTAATTTGGCTCACAATAACTAGACCTGACATAAGCTTTAGTGTTCATAAGTTGAGCCAGGCTATGCAAAATCCTTCAATTTATCATTGGAAAAAGGCCAAGAGAGTGCTTAGATATATATCTTCAACTTTTGATTTTGGTTTATTATATAAAAGTGAAGATCTTTCTATTATTGGCTATTCTGACTCGGATTTTGCAAGTGATAGAGCAGATCGGAAATCTACAAGTGCTTATGTCATATATCTTGGAGGAAACTTGATATCTTGGCTTTCCAAAAAGCAAGGTACTGTATCACTCTCATCATGTGAAGCTGAGTACAAGGTGCTCACTACAACAACAAAGGAAGTGCTTTATTTCAAGAGGTTACTAGTGGATCTAATGATAATTATGGAAGAAAATACACCTATGATCCTGTGTGACAGCATTTCAGCTCAAGCCCTTGCCAACAACCCAATATTCCATGCAAGGAGCAAACATATCGAAGTTGCACATCACTTCGTGAGAGAGAAGCTCATTGGAGGTGAAATCAAAGCGGAGCACATCGACACATCATCTTGCATTGCAGATATGCTCACCAAACCTTTGAGCAAAAGTTCCTTCAACAAGCATAGAGCCAGCCTTGGAGTTATACCAAGATCCATGTTCAAATCAATATAGATCATTTTTAGGAGGAGTGTTAAAATTGAAAAACAATCCATATTGATTTCTTGGCTTGCTACAAATGCTGTACCATGCAAGTATGTAGCTCATTAATGCAAAATGCCAAGTTTGGCCTACATAGAATTTGAGCTACATGGTTATGTATTGTCTAGTTTTATAGATGCAACTTGCATATAGCTTGTAGACATAGAATTAGCATGATTATGCTTGTAGAAACTCGTGGCAACTCACATGCATTAATTGTAAGTGATCCATAGTGACATGCAAGGCATGCACAAAGTTTATTGGACACATGCATGATGGTTTGAACATTTCTAGTTAGAACTAGTACACTTGTAAAAACTTGGTAGAATTTCATGCATGACAAGTGACAAATGTCACATAGACTCTAGATGTCACTTTAGATGTCATTTTGAAATGAATAGATATGGTTCTACCTTGAGCTACCTCAATCTCCATAAATATGTGTAGCTCTCCACACAATCAATAATGAAGAACCAAAGCTTTGTAGCTATCTCATGTCATTTTGGATCTAAACAAATATTGCTTGTTATCTCTCTAGCTCTCTCTCTCTCTCTAACTCGTGTTGAGGCTAATACTCATACATTGAAATTTTGTATTTTTTCATTCTTTGATCATTGCTATTATATTCTGTTGATTAGCATGCTAGATTGTGGATTAGCCATTTCTTCTGAACTAGATTTTGTTGATCAATCTAGAATCAGGTTATAGTGCCAGTCACAAAGCTTAATTAAGATCAATCACTCTTGTGGACATTTCCTCACACGTGTGAATTCTCGAAATTTTGTCAATGGATATATCGTAGATTATCCATTATCAACATAGATTGATTCAGACTATTATAATACTCTTTATACAATGCTGGAAAATAGGATTTATGTTCTGATCCAAACCTCTCAATATCAAAAGACATATTGAAATATGTCTTATAGTGACCTATGTAGTTACCAACATCGGATTCAATGAGGAAGGCGTGCAACACAGAATCAAAAGTTTTAGAAGGTGAGGCGGCCATCTCGAAAGATGACCAGTAGGGCCTAGTATCGCTACGACACGGGGTGGCAGGGAGTAAGAAGACAATCAAGCAATTCTCGCGTGATGGCGATATTGGTGAATGACCTGATATCGGAATGACGCGAGGGATCCAAGATCATCTAGAATCTGTGAAAGATTCTTGTGTGGTAGCAATACTGCAAAGAAATAGTAGTGTTGACACACCAAGAGCTACATGGAGTGAAAATCCAAAACTTAGCGAAAGGTTTTAACTGATCAAACAATACCTATATAGCTAAAACCAATAAAATCCAAGTCGTACACGCGTCGATCAACAATGGATCATATCTATGGCGTGTAATATAACCGTCCACACATGCGAGACCACACGTGCTACAATATGGGTCAATCTACCATTCGGCCACATGCTCAGCTGACTTTCCCAGTATCGCCATCACGCGAGCCCCTGCATCTCCTCGCCTGACTCTGCCACTCTCTCACATTGTAGCGATATCAACCTCAGAGTTCTCAGTGTCGCCATCATGCGCGATAATCTTGATCTCTCTTCTGTTGTATCTTTGTCCTCGCGTGGTATAGATATCTGGCCTCAATGGCTCGGACAAAGCAAATCGCTAGGCTTACCAGTTTTGTTCAACCGTCCCATCCTCAGACTTCTAAACCCGTACATTCGCAAAGACGCGGAAGACCTCGCCGTCCATGGTTGAGGGCCTTGCAGAGGAGCACCAAACTTCTGATCCCAAAAGCAGCCTTCTACCAAGCTGTGAGGGAGATTACACAAGATATGACCACCCATCTGCCCTATGTAGTAAGGTGGAATATCACTGCATTGGAGGCACTCCATACTGCATACGAGGACTTCCAGACAATATTGTTTGAGGATTTGATGTTGTGCTCCATTCATGGCAAGAGGGTGACATTGATGCCCAAGGACATGCTTCTTGTCATGAGGCTTCGAAACACCTATGACAACATTTTTAAGTTTGGCTTCACACAAAGGCAAGTTCCTCTTGAAAGGGGGCCTGTCCCAACCCGAAAAAAGAGAAAGCAAGTACAGCCCAAGCGTTCGCAACCCAAGCCCAAGTCTCCCAGCTCTTCACCCTCACCTCCTCCCATTAGAAAAGATCTGGCTAGTACATATGCAATTCCATTGGTTGAGAGTCCTCCCCTAACTCCTGATCTTCAACTGCACGATTCTCCTTCTATACATGCAGATGACCTAAATACAGTGGCGGACATGATTGTTTATGATGTTGATGCAACTGATAAAGAGTTGCACATCAGACTTCCCAATGAACCTAAAGACACATTTTTTTATTCTGAGAGGTACATTGATTTTGACTTGTATATAGCCAAGAAAATAGATGATCTCGAAGGAGAGTTTATGTTTTGTATAGACGATATTAATTTTGCAATGCATATCAAAGACCCACATTGTAGAGAGCTAAAAGAGAAGACCTCGTATATCTCAGACACAGTAGTTGAATGCGCTTGTGCATACTATGTACATAAATATACATATACAATCACAAAGGAGATTTTGGTTGTATCTCCATTTTTTGGGCATCTATTGAATAAAGAGAGGAAAGCCAGAAGGCTCTTCAGGCACACTAGCAAGGAGGCATCAATGTTCGTCATCCCATACTGTTCAAAGTAAGATAGTTTCTTCTTGTAATATTTGTTTTCTGTAAGATTTGTTTTTTGAAAACTCTTGTAGATTCTAGTAATTCATTGCTTGTCATTTTCTGGCAGCAAACATTGGAGTGTGCACGTCGTATCCATGAAAGTGGATTCTACTGGAAGCTGCACACCTGTGTGCATGACAATGAATTCTTTGCATGCCACCCATTCCATGGTTAAGTCCATGTACAAGAGGATGGTGGAGCTATTGCCCAGGCCGGATGGGCTGATTGTAAATACCAACATAGAGATTGTTGATGCAAAGGTAAAAAAAATCTTTCTACGTATTTTATTTGCATGATGGCATGGAGTTTAGAATTATATTGAGTTATAATTTAACAATTTTTTGCTGTGATTTCTCAATCTTCGCAACAAGACGACGCTTTTAGTTGTGGATGGTATTCAATCTGGAATGTTAAATCGTTCTTGGATTGGTATATGGTGCAACCTCCAGATGCTAGTATCCGTGAGGTATTTTTTTTTCCTGATGATATATTGTTAACTTTGTGAATTTATATTTTTTAAAACATTGGCTAATACATACATACACTCGATATTTTATCTTGCAGTTCCAATGTCATGAGGTATCAACAAATGCAATTCATTAGTATCGGCATGAAATGTTGGAAATTTTACTATCGTGTGCAAGGCCCTACAAGCATGAAGGTGCCTCGGATGACAGACACATAGAAATATATCATCACATGATGATGCATAGAACAATAGATAGGCAAATAGAAAGTGGGCTATTACTGAATGCCACGAATATATTATATCAATTTTAAAAACAATGTACATTTTTCAAAATACTAAATATAAATTGTTCGATGAAATCTTGAAGTCATTTGAGAGTTCTTTGTATTCCTTGTTTTTTTGAAAAAGTACATTGTTGTTGCTCATCTATCATTCCAATGTTTATGTGGTTTCAACAATTTCTACTATTAAAGTCCTTGCACTGTATGCGACTTTCTTGTCTTGGTTTTACCTATACATCAAAGAAACTTGTTAAACAATATCAACATTGAGATTATGTTAAATGAAATATTGCAATACCAAAAACACTGAAACATGTTTAAATAAAATCATTAAAAGTCATTTCAAATGTGTACTGAAATAAATACACATACACCTACCAATCTCTTGTTGACTAAAAAACAGAAGTGTTTAAAAAATATCATATTACAGCAATGTAAGCTCTAATCAAATGTGATCGAGTGTCCAATCTTCTTCCACCTCAATTGTTGTAAGAGTAGAATTATTTTGCCTCACTTGGATTTCTATTTGATCTTGATGATTCACTATAAAATCTTGATCCAATGCTTTCCATCCATTGCCAACTTTGGACCATCTTCTATGATAAAATGTTAAAGAAAACACTTGTTTTTCTATAAGATATCTAAATTTCATTGACGATCTATTAACTATGCACTCGAGTGTACATTGAATAGCTGAAAAGTCAAAAACAACATCTTGACAAAAGGCCCTTTTGGTGTTCAAAACTCCTCTAATGTTTTCTAAATTGATAAAAAACAATGATGGACATGTATTTTCTGATAGTAAATCTTAGTGTTCTTCCATCAGTTGGATAGTTTTGCCAATATCTCTGCATTTGATCTTGAGCTCATGTCATTTACATACACAAAGTATGTTACGTTTTGTTTAAAGATTATACGAGCAATTTTTGAAAGAAATTATACATAAAAAATAGAGTGTTCATAGTTACTTACGAGTTTACCATTTGAAATGAATCTGAAGTTTGAAAGTATATCATCTTGTAGGAGCAACAGTTCCTACCTGATGTAATTTAAATCCAATCTCCTTCCACCTCAACACATGTCAAAAGTGCATCATTGTATATTATTTTAATATTTTTTCGCTTAGAATGTCCACTGGCTTCCAAGTCTTGATCGAGTGACACACATTTACTCCTGTTCTTTTTCCATCTTTGATAATGGAAGCATAAGCTCAACATTTGCTTTTCTCTTTTATAGCAAAAACACATGAAAGACATTTTAATTTTGCATTCTATTTCTCCATCTGATTTTTGTCCCATCCTTCATCCATTAGTTCAGATAATAAACTATCTGATAAATTTTTGCATACAAACATTGTTGGGGTTTTGTGTACATTGACACTTGAAAAGAAATCCACAAATATATTCAAGGAAATAAACAAACTTATTCGGATTGTTTTTGAATCTATGCTTATTTTTAATGAATTTTTTATATCATTATATAGTTTGCAATGAAATGATTGATACTGCAACATCTGGAGCAACTCATTCATCACTTTCAAAACTAGGTAATCGAATAAGGACTATTTGCCCAAAAGTTTCTTTTATATCAGGAATGTACATTGATTCATAAAAGAAGATTCCACAATCAGCAAGATCTTTTGCAGTTCTACCTCTATATTGCAGATGTACAATATCAATGCGTACTAATTTATGGGCATTTTTACAAAGAGAATGAGGGAAGATGGATAGGGATGGGATTTTCACATAGGGTTTGTACCAAGACAAGGGCAGGTTATACAAGGTGGGATTTCCAACGTACAAGGTTCCATCGATACTTTTAACCTACCTAGATAAGTCTCTGTCTAATCTTTATCTGAGACTAAATTACACAAGGGGCACATCCTAGTCAAATAGGATCGATCTGGTACCTCTAATATTAACTAGATCGAAGTCTATTCTAAATCCAAAATCTACTCTGACAACTATCTATTTCTATCTAATCTAAATGCTATCCTTTTAGGCTAACTAGAGGTAACTACTCCTAACTAATAGGTCGTAACTTACTATGAAAATCTAATCTAGCCTAACTTATCTTATCTGATCTATCTATGGGTCACAGTGGGCAACTACCCTAGTCTATGGGTCTTGATCGGTTACTCTAAGGCTAATCAATCTAAAAATCTATTATAGCAGATCAAATTCCTAGATCTAATCGGATTTCCTAGATTGATCCTAGTTATCGGGTCAGGAGGGTCGTCTATCTTGAAACTAACTAGGCTAGCAAACTTCCTAAGCTAAAACAACATAGTTAATAACTACCCTGACTAGTTAAGTAGATCCAATCCGATTTTACTATCTGATCTAGCTACCTAGTTTACCTATCTATTCTAGATCTAATGAGGACACTAACTTGATCAAACTCCTAACTCCTAAGGATCTGGATCTAAACTATCCCTAAGATTTAACTAATCTATACTTTTTTTTATCCTAATTGACAACTATCTAATCTATCAACCAAGGTAAACTAAACTAAAGGTAACTAGCTACGCCTACCTAGGCTAGCTAACGGGGTGTTGATGGTTCATCTTGAGCGAAAGAAGATGACGTGGATGGCGATTCCGACACATCCCTGAGCTCAACATCGGTGGAGTAGTAGTGACACAATCCGCTGCCATTGATGGGTGTGTCAAGCAAATTGCCTTGCAAGTCGACGAGAATAACTGCGCCATTAGGTTGGTGTTTTCTTTTAGGGCTCCTACTCCTACTATGGCTTTTGAACTAGTAGGGTTAGGGTATCTCTTCCGCTATGGCTACCTAAAAGGCATTGAAGTATAGCTGTGGTGGGTTTGATCTACTCCATTCTTATGTTCTCTTGCATAACAAAACCTCTAAGGCTCACCCTTCTAGAGAGAGAAAATGACCTAAACTAGTTCCTTAAGCCAATCCCCCAATAAGGAATCTCCTAGGTTAGCTCTTTAAGGCTTCCCCCAACTAGAGAGTATCCTAAATTAACCTAACCCTAATAACCACTAAGGCTCGCCCACCCAACTAGTGGTTTTCTAATTTATCTTTAGGTAATCCTAACTAACTCCCACAAGGGAAGGGAAGATAAGTGCATAAGAGAAATAATCCCGTAATCACAAGCACAATAACATAAAGCCAATTGAGGAAAGCTTAGTGGGGCTTGAGCACCTACCAGCAAGTATTCTATCCATAACTGGGAACACAAGTTAAGCAAGAATAGATTAGCTTGGGCTTATACAAGTGTTACCGAAGGCTCCCAAATCCACTTATATATATACAATGACTGGTAGACCCATATGCTAAGATGCTTATGAGATACTCCCAAAGCTTATTGCTAAGCTATTCTAAGAAGTGACTTCTTGTATCAAAATGAAGTTCACTTAACAAAATAAACTTAGAACTTCTAAACTTAAAATATTACAAATATGTCTTGGTAATAGTTAAATTTAAATGGAAAAGGGTCTAAGTCTAAGGTTCCTAAGCATTATTGCTTACAAAATTGAGTTTACTTGTGGACTTACAAAACACATGCCACAGTAACTCTTCTAATGCCACCATTAAATACAAGAGATTCCTTGGGGCTAACAGTCAGATCTCTACTACTATGTACAGTCCTTCTCCCTAAAACTTAAGCTTGTCTTTGTGTGTCTTGGCATTGTAGAACAGGGCCAATTCTCCCTTAACGAGGTCCTTGGTCTTGATATTCTTATCGTGCCAGGCCTTCCGTCGCTATTTCTCTACAGCTAGGGCATGAAGTGCTAGGAAGCTAGTTCATTAAGTTGAAGAAGGTTTTCTAATCTCCTCTTGTTGGATTCCTCTATACTAAGTCGTTCGATGATGGCAACCCTCAGACTTGGAATGACAAACTCAATAGGAATCATGGCTTCTTGTCCATACACCATCTAAAATGGAGTTTGTCCAGTACTCACTTTGAATGTGGTTCTGAAAGACCATAAAGCTGCATGAAGCTTATGTTCCCAATCCGATTGTGAAGCTTCAATTGTCTTTGTGATCATTTTGCATAGGCTCTTGTTTGATGATTCTGCTTATCCATTGCAACGCGGGTAATAGAATGTACTCTTCCTATGGACAACCAGATAAGAGGATAACAAGTGAGTGATAGTCTCATTTAGAAAATGCGCTCCGTGATCACTCACGAGTTCTAGTGGGCACCCAAAATGGACTAAGACATTCTCATACAGGAATTTGGCAACAACAGTCAAGAACAACGGAAAAATCTTCTCTAATCATAAAGACTACCAAAAACATACAAGATAAATGTGCAATGTTAAGTTTGCAAATTTGCAAACATCAAGTGTAGTGAAAGATAGATACATAAAACTCACCAAAGAACCGACTTCGGGTCACACAACTTAATGACTTAGGCCACATGTACAAAAGAAGTGAATAAAAAATGAAAAAGGAATCTTGACAAAAGGCCCTTTTTGTGTTTAAACTTCCTCTAATGGATGGTCCAGCCTCATCATTTGATGAAGAAGAATGTAAACTTGCCATTTGCATCGATCCACCTTGTCAAGTAACAATGGGTCAAAAACAAATTAGAGAGCAACATGTGATAAACAAATTGAACACACTTATGATATTGCCGCTAAACTTGATGTACATATCACTAGCTAGGATCATGTTATCGGTTTATTCGTTGACATACACCACATAATCCAAAAACATAATTTTATTGGCTTGTATTTTAATTAACCCTTGGGATTTGTAGTAAGGAGTTTGGATAAATGGCTTTGAGGAAAGGGGCTTCAGGGTAAGGAATCTAGGGTAAGTGGCTTACGGTAGGGTCAAGAATCTAGTGAAGGGGGCTAAGCAGTCTAGGATAAGTGGTTTAAGGTAAGGGACTTAGGTTTTTGATTTAATGATTTTGGATTTAGGGTTTAGGATTTATCATTAAGGGTTTAGGGCTTTGGATTTAGAGGTTAGAGCTTAGGGCTTAGAGTTTAGTGTTTGGAATTTAGGATAAGAAATGGGTTTAGGGTCTAGAGTTCTAGGGTTCTAGAGATTAGAGCATAGGGTTAGGGTTTTGGATCTAGGATTAAAATTTAAGATTTAAAGCTTAGGATTGGAATTTAGCAAAAGGGATCTATAAAAGTGGCTTAGGTTAATAGGCTCCTGAGTTTAGAGTTTAGGGCTTAGAACTTATGATACAGCTAGCAGTGACCAGCAATCATATCTGAAATCCATCCAAATTGTTGTTTTTGGCAATTTCGGCAATTCGCATCAAAGGGTTCACCTCCTTTTATTGATTCCCACCTGGTAGCAAAAATTTGAACGCCCATCTTGTATTCATACCTCCAAAACTCAGATTTGATTTCAGCATTTATTAAGGACCTCGGAATAGCCCTCAAAAATTTGAGAATATGAAAACTCACTATTTTTTAAAAGTTGCAAATTTCAGAAATTCCTCAAAACCTCACTATAAACCTTGAAATACTAAAGTTTTCTATAATGGGTTATACTGACGCCCAAACAAATTCTTGCAAATTTCAAAATCAGTGTTCCTTCCTATGGCCTTTTTGTGAATGGAAGTGGAGAGGGTGATGGGATCTAGGAACGTACCTGCCCTCTTATCTCCTTCTTTGGTTGTTTGGTCCCTCCTTTCCCTCTTTATTCTCTCTTCACTCTTTGATTTTGTTGTTTCTTGCTCTTACTCTTGTTGTTGCACTTCTTCCTTCCTCCTCTTGCTCTTGCTCCTCTTGCTTCTCCTTGTAGCAATCAAATGGTAAAAAATGGTGCTCTTAAGAACAACAAATCTCTATTTTTATTTGTCATCAGAATGTAGTCTTAATTTCTAACTAATCCCATTGTCTTGAGATGTTTGTGTAGGTGACAAAAAAGAAGATTAAAGATGGAGCTTTTGTGCAATGTTGGATGTTATGTAATCTCTCTCTCTCTCTCTCTCTCTCTCTCTCTCTCTCTCTCTCTCTCTCTCTCTCTCTCTCTCTCTCTCTCTCTCTCTCTCTCTCTCTCTCTCTCTCTCTCTCTCTCTCTCATCTTAGTCTCTATCTCATACTCTCTTTTTTGGAACATTATGATGAAAGGTTTTGTTTTGCAGGTTTTTTAGACTCCACCTTGGTACTTAGATATATTTGTGGTGGTGAGTATTGATCCACAACTTGTATCAATTTTTGCAAGGAACATGGCATTAAATATGAATTTGCACAGGTTGATACACATCAACAAAATGGGGTAGTTGAAAGGAAGAATCGTACCATTGTCGAGGCTGCTAGGGCAATGATGACACATATGGGAGTTACTGATTCTTTCTAGGACGAAGCCATCAAAACTGTCATGTTCTTGCAAAATAGAAGTCCTATAGTTGTTGTGTATGTAATCACACACCCAAGGAGACATTCAGTGGTATGAAGCCTAAGGTGGATGGGTTGCTAGTATTTGGATGCCGAGTATATGTTCATATATCCAAATTTTTGAAAGAGCCAAAATGCAGGTAAGGGCCTTGAAGTGCATCTTTACAAGATATGGCGAAGAAACTAAGGGCTATAGATGCTATGATCCGTAGGTTTGGAGATGAAGAAAATGATAGTGACGAACTATCCAAGCTTCTCAATGAGGATGAAGCAACTCTACCACTACAGGAAGATCATCGAGATGATGATGAGGGACGTGGTACTCCTCCCATTACAGAGATGAGATGGAAAGTAAAAAAAAAATCTATTGGATAAAAAAAGACTGAGGTAGCAGGTGATATAAGAAAGGAGCATGATGCACCTTGGGGGATTCCTACCCACCTCACAGTGGATCATCTCAATGCAAACTACCTAAATGGTACACTAAGCTCATGAGTGACAAGGAAGGGGAAGTTGCCGAATTTAGCCAAGAGGGAGAGTTACGGCATTCCACAAGAGAGAAGAAGGAAACTGGCAGGCTTTAGGTAAATCTTGCTCTTATGAGCAATATCATTTCAGGTACTGAACCCTCTTGCTTTGAGGAGGCCAGAATATGGCAAAAAGCAATGCAAGAGCAGATTGATTCCATCAAACGCCATGACACTTGGCAGGTAGTGAATCTTCCAAAGGGAAAAAGACTCATTGGCAACAAATGGGTATACAAGACAAAGCACAATGTCCAAACTTTCGCGTGTTATAAGACATGAAAAAGTACTTGTGCTTTCTATTCTTGGTGTCAATACATTATATTCTTTGTTTGAAATGTTTCCAACTAGACTTAGGATTTGTAATAGTAAAAGTTTTTAATTTTTGCACTATTGAATCTAGCATTTTCTTAGCATCTCATAATTAAAGGCCTTATCCTATATCACATACAATATACACTTCATAGTTGATCACCAATGAGTATGTTGTTTCTTGGTGACAATGAGCGTAAGAGGTTGCCCTAGTTAAAAAATGAAATTGCCTTTTTTTTGTTGTTGTTTCTTTGCGCTCCATAAAATTATTCTTCTTGCTTCATTTAGTCTTTTCAATTTCTAAAGTTAAGAAAATGAAAACCATATCATATTAGGGCTTGAAATTTTCTGTGTTAGTTGAACTAGAAATGTCAAGTTTGCAAGTCTACTCTTAACAATGAGACAAAGACATTACTCTTGAACTACATATGTCAAGTTTGCAACTACTACTAACATTTGAGACAAAGACATATTAATGACTAAGTTTGGTCATTGGAGACAAAGTCTACTCCTAACACTTGAGACAAAGACATAGTAATGACCAAATTTGGTCAAGCTTATGTTCAATTACTTATACCCCAAAATATTGTTTGTTGGTAGCATGCCTCTTAGATAGTTTCAGAACAAGTAGCATAAAATTCACATATATAACAAAATAAGAAGTTTGATTAAACAATCTCAAGCTTGTATGATTAATATGCACACAGGATTACTTTACCTTGAAATGCTTGAAATGGATGAATAAAACATGCCTTGAATTATGAATATACTACTTGAGTGCACGTCAAAATGTATTCATCGTGCAAAACCACATATTATATACTCATAAGGAATATGTTAATTATATGATGAACGACCACTCTTTTCATGATGGGGAAAGAACATAAATGACACAACAACCCAAGTACATAATGGTTGGAATCTATGTATTTGCTTGATAGGTGATAAGATGGCCAACTTTTCATCTTGGTGTAGTATCATTGACAAAATGGAGGATTTAATCTATAAACAACCCAACTCAGCATTCTATAAACCCAAGTGGAAATGAAGCTAGAATTGCCATCATGCTTCTGAGCTATGGAGGTTTGTAAACATGAACTTTGCAGTTCGCCATCTCGTATCTCATACTATATACACAAATTTACTCTCACTAAGCTGATATGTTACTAGTCCTCCTGTACTAGCATCACCATCAGCCGCTAACCTTGCTTGCCGAGTAATTGGCCTAAGATGCTGGCATATCTCTCTCCAAATCACTACACAGTTCTCAGCTGAGCTCCGAGGTGAAAGGTAGGTTTCAAGCTGAAACCTTGCTTGCCTAGTGATTGACCTAAGATGCTGGAAGATCTTTCACTAAATCACTGCATAATTCGATATCTCAAAGGTGCAGAAGTTCTGTCACTCTCACCACAGTGCCAGCATACAAGCGTTTGAAGTGTCCAACAACAGCTTTCTATCAGCCGCCTCAGCTCGTTCTGGAACTACCACCATCATCCAATCATTCGGCTGAAGCTTCGATGCTTTTCGGATGCCGAGGTCGGAACTTGGTCCGGCGTTGTATGTAGCTAGGCAGATATAAAAGCACTAAGTAGAAGGCAAGTGTCATCATCTATCTTATCGGTATTCTGTTAGCGCAAAGTCCAAGCCACTCCTAAGGATGAGTTTCTTTCGTTGTCATATGAAGTTTGCGATGACAGGCTTCATGTGGTTCTTTTGGCTATCTGTATCGTGCATTACTGGGGCTCAGGCACAAGGTGGTGGCAGTTGGCAGCTTCTTGTCAAGAATGCTGGGATAGCATCCATGCATACAGCAGTAACCCATTTTGGAACTGTTATTCTTTTGGACAGAACAGACATCGGACCTTCTCAAATTAACCTTCCTAATGGAGCTTGCCGTGACGATCCTTCAGACTTGACAAGCACCCACGATTGCACTGCTCACTCTGTGCTCTTCACTCTTGGACCTAACACCATCAGGCCATTGAGCATTGCCACCGATACCTGGTGTTCATCTGGCCAATTCTTCCCAGATGGTACACTTGTGCAAACCGGAGGAGATTTTGATGGCAACACCAAGGTCAGGTACTTCACGCCTTGTGTGAGGGGAGGGACCTGTGATTGGGTGGAAGCCACTGATCAACAGCTTCAGCAAGGACGCTGGTATGCTACTAATCAGATTCTGCCGGATGGAAGGCAGATTATAGTCGGAGGCCGTTTCGTCTACAATGTGGAATTTATTCCTGCAAACGGTCAGGGAACTACCGAATTACCGTTTTTGCATCAGACGGATGATTTTCAGCATGACAACTACTATCCATTTGTCCATCTTATACCAGACGGAAATCTCTTCATTTTCGCAAATAGAGATTCCATTCTGTACAACTACATGACCAACACCGTCGTGAGGCAATATGACACTATACCTGGAGAGCCTCGGAATTATCCATCTGCTGGATCTTCAGTGCTTCTGCCTTTGACTTCAGCCGATGGGTTTTCCAGTGCACAGGTGTTGGTGTGTGGGGGTGCACAGCTTGGAGCATTTGCTAACTTCCCCGGAGCTTTTGCAGTGGCATCTCAAACTTGTGGACGAATTGACGTGCTCACTCCTAACTCGACCTGGGCGATGGAAACCATGCCAATGCCAAGGACGATGGGTGACATGGTTCTATTGCCCAGCGGCGATGTGCTCATCATCAACGGCGCCCAAAATGGCTGTTCAGGCTGGGGAAATGCCAAAAACGCAGCTCTTAATCCCGTGCTCTATCAGCCCGGTGCTGGTGCAGGCCAGCGCTTCACTACACTGACACCCACCACCATAGCTAGAGTGTATCATTCAACTGCCAACCTTCTTCCAGATGCTAGAGTACTAGTAGCTGGTAGCAACAGTCACCAATTCTACACATTTGATGGAGATTTTCCGACAGAATTACGTGTGGAAGCTTTCGCTCCCCCATACCTCAATCCTGCATCTGCAGGTGATAAGCCTCGTCTCTTTAATCCTCTGACTGCAGTGAGATACAACACACAATTCAGGCTCCAAGTATCAGTGCAAAACCCACCTCAGGGCAACATGCAGGTTAACATGGTGAGCGCTCCGTATACCACCCACTCTTTCTCACAAGGCCAGCGCCTGTTGGAACTAACAGTAGTGTCTCAGCAGTTCAATGCAGCTACCAATCTGTATATGATATCAGCAATTGCTCCACCCAATGCTGTGGTAGCTCCTCCTGGTTACTACATGTTCTTTGTGCTCAACAAGGGGCTCCCAAGTGGAGCTGCATGGATCAAGGTATCTAATTAAGATGATTTAATGATATGAAAACCACACTGATCAGTAAAGCTGCACAACAAAATAAGCCTTTAAAAGCTGCAGCATATTTTATACTCGATCGACTTTATCTAAGCCTGATTTTGTCCTCATGTCCATATTCCCATGAAGTCTACATTCATCTGAAGCAAATCTCGGAGTAAAAGTTTACTTCAACAAGAAATAATGGCAAGATATCATCCTATTTTGTCAGTCTTCATACTGTTACACAATCATTGTCATATCTGATTAATTTTTCGTCGTGAGACAATTAGTGTCATATCTGATTTATTGTGTATATATTATGTAGTATCCGGACTGCTTTCTGGTCTTAATCTTACCCGAATTGTATACTAAAACCATGGGCGAAATTGTTGGGCATCAATCAGCTTCATCTTTGAGGGTTCCAACTAAGTTATGGATGTCATACAGTTGTTTAATTATAGCTCAAATGCCAAAAAATCTAATATAATTACAGCTTTCATTCATATTTAACATCATAGAAAACATTTACAATGTGACGCTTGTGAAATTTTCAAAAGGAACTCTTCAAATCATATATGCTTTGATTGAACATGCAAGCATTTTACTTTCTCTACAATGGAATTCCAGGCTAGTGACCTCAAAACTGTTCATATTTGTAAAATTCATTCTATTGTCATATCAATTGAGTGGTTCTCAACATAAATCTGCTAAGTATCAACTATTAGACATAAACGAAGCTGCTTAATGCTTACACAAAGCTGAGCAGAGCAGGACAGTTCACAACACAATTCTCCTAAGTTACATAGAAAAGAAATTCAGCTGACCAGGGCCTGATGGGTGTCAGGATATTGTGAACTGCAACTCCTTACAATACACTGGAAGGCAAAGTGCACTTACACCACTCTCCATCGTAGAACTTCTTGTTAGAAACCATCTAAAAAACCTTCCTGATTTCAAGACGCATATATAAACTAAAGTTTATAAAGTCTACAAAGGTGCCAAACATTAATGAGGGTGGCTTTATGAGTAGCACTAGATTAGTTGCCAAGAGTGCCAAGAGAATTCATTGAAAAATAAGGCATAGCTTTGGATTCAGCTAACAAGAACAAAAGAGGAGAGCAATGGTCTCTTCCTGTAGTTGACAAAGTGGCCACAAGCAATTAGTAGAAAAAGGCAATTCAGCTGGGTAAGGAAGAGATACATTAATGGACAATGCATTAAACAAGGTATCTAATTACCTTCCCAACAGGTATGTATTAGGTAGAGTAGGGGACTTGTGCACTATTGGATGTAGCTCCCCCTAATCCTTACATCCAATAGTGCATTCCCTCCTGGTATTGAATGTAGTTGTCAATACCCGCCCAAAATTTGTAGATTCCCCTATTCATCTTTTGGAATTATACATAATTATGCAACCATACATATACACTGATGTATTATGTGCCACATGTCCTCACGTGACTGGCCAATATATGTATTATGGGACCCTATTGCAGCCACTAGATAAATATCGTAAAATGCTAATTTGCCAAACGTAAACCAAATCGTGTTGTTGACATTTATGATTGAAAAAGGCCTAGATTACTGCAAATGTTGTTGAGCAATCAAATATTTTTAGACAGAGAGAGTTTTAGAAAGTGGGGTGGACCAATGAATGAGACTGTTACTATCAACATGAAAAAGGTTTAAAGACCGTTCATGTTAAAGAAGTTGTTCATTAGGGAATAAGTGGGACATCGACAAAGATTTGACAAAGGCATATGTGTGTATGACTTATTTGCAAGTAATTAATCTTTTCTCTGTCACAGAGTGACTCTAAGTCTAGGCTTGCAAGTGATGAGAATTCCAAGTGAAATGTTGATAAGGTCTAAAAAATTTGTACAGATATTTCTTGAAATTGTTAATGTTGAAAATGTAGATTACATAAGCGATTTTATTTTCCAGCATCCGCAGGTATTTTCATTTATTCACTTACTTTGCTATTGTTTTGATCCATTGTATAGGCTGCCAAAAATTTCCATGTATTTTTTAAGATTTTTTTTTGCATTGCTGTTGCATGCCTTAGTACCACCAAGTTGTTCTTTTTTTTTTTTAACACAACCATGAGTGAAAGTGGAAGTGGTAATGGAGGTCGTAGAGGTCAAGGTCAGTATATGAAGATTATGCCACTAACCAAGTTGGATATATGTCGCCTGAACAAAGAGCGACAGTTTTGAATTTGTTAAGCACACAAGAAGGCACCAAGAAGCCCTTCATCTCCACCTGCTCCTAGCTACGAATCTTTTTCCAACCCTCACTACAATTTGAATGTTGAAGGGGATGTATTGAGGGATGAAAATGGGACAATTTTTATTAATAGATGACATTTTTATGTTTTCCTTATTTTGGAACAAGTTTATTTAAAAAATGGAGTGAACAATTTGGAGAATCAAAATCCATAATCATGTCATGATCCTAAAACTCATTGTAGCTCAAGAAACAGAGTTAAGGCTTTATTTAGAATTTAGTGCCATCGCATATGGATCTATTTTTTGTGATTTATTTTTAACTTGTCATTCATTTTTGCTATCTTCTATAGCTTCACGATTTCAGATGTCATCCCACCTGAAGTATGACATTGCATCTCATGATTCATATGACGATTTGGTGTCAGATCATCCACCCCACAGTGAGTTATATTCATCATTGTATCCATCAAATTTAATTGTATTTATGTATCATTGGTAGATTGATCAATGCTCAAAAACTTATTATTGTCATTTTTGTTGTTTATTTTGATGCAGGTAGGCGCAGGTCCAAAGCATGTGGCATCTACGGCTCACAATGATGATGTCCATAGTGCCTCTGACGAGTAGTAGTGTAATATAGTGTAGTTTTTATTTATTTGTTTGTTTTCGGAGATATATCATTGCGATGTATTGGACGTGAGACTGAAAGTCTCACAACATTATGTGGTATATATGGCATCATTTAAGCATCGATATGTGGTATATATGGCATCATTTAAGCATCGATGTAGGCATTTCAATGATTTTGGTTTAATGTTCGAATTCAATGATTTGTGACGTGATTGGAATGTAACTTTCATACGTTTGAAACATAGCTTAGATTCATTATATGCTCTTCAATTATGTTTATTATATATATGCCCTAGATTATATGTTTCTATTCGCAATTCACTTAGCTAATTTGAGAGAGAAGCTGTCAATAAATCCTAAAATGCAAGAATATGTTTCAAATCCCCCCTTGTTTCAAACCCTTGTTATGCTATGTTAAAAGGATGATTCTTTGATACCTTCAAGGAAAATTTTTCATTATGATTTTTTCTAATATGTCTTTTAGGTCTATGCACTAATAAAAGCTTTTGGATTTTATAAAACAGCCTTCTTCGGGAATCCTCATCCATGGTACGCATAATGAGAACACCTAATGCAATGAAAGACACTCAATCCTATCCGAACTTCAAAATATTGAAAGTTATGTGTATGTCTATGAGTACATTACATTATAATTTGAGCTCAATACAAATGGTAGTGATGCTTGAGTGGAGAGTTGCTCATGTTTTTGCTTTCTATGATTTTATTAATCAGTTGATCTATGGGAATTGTTGGTTTTGCAATAAAAAATGTGTGACTGCTAATGGATAGGAGGATAAAAAACACGAGTAATCATACAAAGTACTTCTTAGAAACTCTAAGGGAAGCCAAACCGTGTAGTCTTCTATGACATAGGTTTGTATTAGCACTAGTTACTTTCAATTGATCTGATAGAACACCTCAAACGCATTACTTTAAATCAATGTCTAGCTAACTATATAAATTTTAAAAGATGATTTTGTTATGATTAGACTCAAATTTTTTGCAAAATCTCATAATTAATTTCAGAGTTGTGAAATGTCCAATAGCTTAATTATAATGTAGTTCGCTTTGGCATGAATCTTAGGCCTTTTGTAGGCCTATAATATGTCGCATAATAAAGCCCCCGGCATAATTTTCCGCCCATTTTAAAAAGAAATGTATGAGATAGCTGCCCAAAAATTCTTGGTAAATGCAATTACGTGTAGTGATGTTCCATTGGTCGGGCCATTACCACAAATAATCAGGTCCTCGAGCATCTTGTTCCACGACTTGACTCTCCGAATCTAGGATTACATGTGGTAATGGCCACTACCTAATACACGAAACAATAGATTTTATGGTTGAGATATAGAGTTTATAATTTGCAACTAATAAGCTAAAATCTCCTTCAATAAGTAGTGTGGTAAGGACCTCCCTTACCTCTACTAGAGGTCAAGAGCTCATCTCCAATTATAAGCCACACAAACAAGGACATACAAGAGAAAATCACTAATAAACTATGTTTTTAATATTTTGATGCAAGTGATCAACATTTGATTATATACAGCTTTGTCTACCAAGTTGTAGATCAATATTGATTACTATCAAAAAGGTTTAACTAGAATCATAGGAAAGAGCTGAGACAAATCACTTCGAGCTCCAAGAGTTTCTGTTAGAAATGTATGAATTCTATGAAGCAAGCTCTAATTCTTCTGGGATGAAGTGAGTGTTTGTGTTTTCCTCTGAATCTACAGTTAGTCTCCACCGAGATATGCTGTGCCAAGAAGGTCGTCGAGGTATCTGAGATTTTGGCAGCTCATCTGCAATTTGGTTGTGGTAATGTTAAAACTAGCATCATTCTATGAGTAAATCACTCTGAAACATTGAAATCTGAAAGCAAATTGAATCAGATCCTTTTCGAGTAAAGGATTAGTCGTGCACAAAGCTTACCAATTAGTCTCAAAACAGTATCTTTGTCAGGTAAGGCTGGGATTGCTCCTCTTTCAGTGGTGGTGATTGCACCACAAGCGTTAGCAAATTTCAGAGCTTTTGTCAGGCCTATCTTGTCCTGAAACAGATAACTAAACTTTCTCAACAATCATTGTGTAGCTGAGGCAGCCTGAGAGACCTTTCTATATACATAGTATATTAATCGAAGATCTAGTCATGAATATGCTTCAATCATTGTGTTATATAAGAGGAAGAGGCACAACCGCTCAGTACTATTCTACTTTAGCATGTAAATATAGGAGGAAACACTGCAAGCTTGCTAAGCAAGAATTTGTGCCATCTCAAGTGAATGAGCCCATATACTAGTACAAGGGGGTAATGACAAAATCACATGTGTTGAATAAGATTAGAACAGAAACTATGGACATAACCAGACAAGCTCTTATTATATGCGATGGGACAATTGTACCTTGTATAAAAACAAATTACTGACGATCTGGCTTAGCAATCCACCAACAAATGCATCACCAGCACCTGTTGTGTCGATTGCTTGGACTTTGATGCCATCCACTCTCCCATGAAACTCCTGCATATTTTCCTCGAGCGTAAAAAACCTTGAAATTGAGCTATGTTTGATCAATGTGTATGAGTTAATAGATTGCAATTAATTTTTGCTTGCCCCAAAGTCATTCTACCAATTTGGGGTGCTTTGCACAAAAGTTAGTGTTGAGCATTTAAAGTACATAGAGTGAAATACGTAGTCCGTGCTCCAAAATTTTCTTCTTGCAGTATATCAGAACATTCTCAAACAACACACAATACCTCTGTATAATAGCGGCACCCATGTTGTCCTTCTGTGACAAGGAGAAGTTTTAAATTTGGGTGCCACAATGCATGTACTGTCTCATGACTGTAAGGATCCTTTCCTTCTGTCAAGAACTCAAGTTCCTCTTCACTTACCTGCATCAACGGCATGAAGCTGTGTTAAGAGATTCCCAACTTTTAATCCACTACACCGATATTAGCTTGAGTACGCTGCAGAAGTGCACTTTGAACTAGCTATAGAACCACGAATTTTCTATTGAAGTGTCCAAGATTTAGAATTACCTTGATAAGATCAGCTTGTGACCATATACTCATAATGCCTCTCCGAGCTTCATCAGACGATGGCCACAAGGGCAGCCTTAGATTTGGGTCGTATGACAAAATAGCACCTGCAGCTTTCGCAATTTCCATGGCAGAGAGATGGGCAGATCTACAAGGTTCTGAAATGAGGCTAATTGAGCCAAAATGGAAGATTGATGCCTGTCCCAACAAGTATTTATGAATATACAAGTTCCACTAACAAGAGAAGCCGAAGTTTCATGTTAAAAAACATTTCAAGATGCATAGAACCGAAAGAGAGCTGAACTCCGCAAGGGTTAGCAAAAATGGCTTCAAAATGCTAGGTCGATTCCTTCGGAAGTCGGGATTGCTGTGAGAACACTTCTGCCAACAGCAGTAGCAGTGCCAAACGAAGACACCAAAGCTGTTGGTAGCAAAAGAGTGAACTTGTGAAACGAAAAAATCAAGTTCTGTTGAGGCTGCAGCAGACACCTTCTAATACTGCGTTAGTTACAAATCCAGGCAATAACATCGTGTGACATTTTACTGCAGCCTTACAAATGCTTAAGCAGAGATTTAGTACACTATCTGTTCGTAACAAGTATGGTGGTCATAGCTATCTCTTATTAATGGGGTACCATACCTGTCTAATAAGCTCTACATCAAGTTCTGAAGGTTGAAGAAGCATGTCTGCACTAGGATTGCGATAGAACATGAATTCTCTTTCGCCATCATCACGCAAAGTAACAAATGCCAAGGCAGTCCGAGCTCCTGGATCATGCCTAATCCCCCGATTTTCAACATTGTTTTCCTTCAAGATCTCGACAAGCATGTGGCCAAATTCGTCCTCACCAACCTAAGCCAGCAGGTACATCCAGCACCAATGGCATATCAACACAAAGAGTCAGTACCACTACTTTGTGTGGGCAGTGGGGATCCAACAATTGTGATCACTGAAAAGTTGCAAAAGTCTACACAGATGCTCAAATATTCTATCTGATAATTAAGCTACGTAGAGAAAATGCACATACCTTTCCAACGAAAGCCGAATGACCGCCAAGCCTGGCTATTGCAACGGCAACATTGGCTGGTGCACCTCCAGGAGCTTTTTTAAAGGCAGGAGAGTCGGCCAGCGAAAGCCCTCCAACAGTCGGAACAAAATCAATCAGCATCTCTCCAAAGCATACCACTAGATCGGACTTATGAGATTGCGTCTTATCCTCCATATCGACTCTGTATAATGATTCATAGTGGCAAATTGTTGGTGGCTGACAATTTTCAGCTGAATTATGCAGCTATACACGCCCGAAATCTAAATTTAGAATCTGATACTAACTTCTAAGTTACTGAAAAATCAGGTGTCAGCAATGATGGTAAGGAAATGTTCAAAACAAATCATTTTACTACAGCAAAGCATGTTTAAGCAACCATGCACCCATCATTTTCGCCATAATTGGCAATGGGTTTGTCAAACTATTTTCATGCAAGGAGAAAGATCATGCGAATCGCGATATTGCCAGAAAAGCTAATGAGTTTTCATGTACTTCGCGAACTGCGGAAGTGGATAGATACGGTACCTTCAAGACTACTAATTTTTCCCAGCTGCGGGTTTACTGTCACGACCTTTATCTACATCCTTTTTGAGACTACGCTTATGCATCTTCTGGAAAAGACTGGAAATTTGCAAAAAACGAAGTTTGGTACAGTTTTCAGCTATTGGTGGGTTTCTTATTCTCGAATCTCCTCAATACACTGTTTAATTTCCACTGGCATCACGGAAAATTGCCTAACGTATTTGTATTTCGATAAGACCTTGGAAACAAGCGACTCCAATCTCAATTAAGAAAGTGTGAACTAGAGGATATGTTTGAAACGCCATGCAGCTTTCGTTAGTGCAGCTGCATTCACCGTATGATTTAAGCGACCTATCGACAAGCAGCAAGCTTGTTACATAATTCTAGAGTGAACATGCCATGTTAATTTACCAGAACAAAGTGGATTCTCAGCGTCCATATTCGATAAATTTTAACTTAGAAATCAAAGATTATCCTAGATACAAGCGCTAGTACAGCAGATTGTTGGAGGTTTTTGGTGCGCAATTTCAAAGACACATAGGAGTGCTCCTACTTCTCTTCTGTTTCTTTCCTTCCGCATCACTAACCTTATTTTATAAATGGACGAGGACAGGAAAACTACCTTTTGCTGCTGAAATACTGACGCTGCTGCTGATGCTAGTTGTGGTTTTGTTGATGATCAGTGGCAAGTGCACAATATGCTCCGGAACTACAAAAGTGAACCCGATCACGACAATTCTTGCATGGAAGTGAAATCAAGTTACTTTGTTCCTAAATAATTATTAAACATGGAGAAACTGATAGAGATAGATGTCTCAATATTCCAGTAATCCTTATACTGATCTACCGTCTCAATAAGCATAAAGCCTTACTAGCATGTTTTCAAAACTGTTTGCATAGAGAGAATTTTCCACCAAACAAGAATTTCCAAGAAAGAATATATCTTTTTCACAGTTAACGACGTAGCGAGCTGCTCTTGAGCAGGGAAACTTGCAAATAGGAAATTATAGATGCAACCAGACCAAATTCAACAGTTGGCGATTGAAAAAGTGATCATTTAATCTGCTGCAAAGCAGAAGCTGTGCATCGCAACCTGCAAATAGAGAATCAACTCCAGGAAGGTCAACCTTACAAGTAGCTACATTCAACAGCTGAGGAAATGATCATCAATCTGCTTCAAATAAACGCTGTCCATTACAACCTGCAAAACACACAAGCTGCAACTCCAGGAATTAGAAGATCCTTACAAATAGCAGCTACACAGAAACATTAGAGACAATAATGACATCCAATTCAATTCTACCATGTCTTAAGCACAGACATAGTAGTAAGGCACACTGAGAAACTAAGAATAGATCATGGAGCTGGCAGCTTCTCCATGGAAAATAGGAAGTACAGTGCCTTGCAAGCTGGCAGCTGAGAGAGAGACCCAAAAACAAAAAAGGCTTCCAAAAGCTAAGACGCATGCATGCATGCAATCATGCAGCTGCAGTTGCAGTTACAGTTGCAGTTAGCTGTTTATGCTTGTTGGTAGATATGGTGATGATGCTAATCTCCAAGACTTGTCAAAGGTGGCCTCCTTAGCTAATTAGGTGAACATGTGACTCTATAGATAGATTGACACAAGATGGGTAATGTAAAAGGGTGGTAACATCAAACACATATGTGACCCTCCGCGGCTGCCTCGAAATAAGATCTTAGGTTTCCCTTTCTTGGTCACATGCAAAAGAAATGACCCTTTTCAAAAGAAGATATTAGGTTTTCCGTTCTTGGCCACACGCAAAAGAAATGACCCTTTCCATGTCATGCTTAGCCTAGAAGCAAAATAGACCAATCCAAGGCGTGGTTGGTGGGTCTTTTTATGGGCCATCATTATTCACTTGTATGTCCTCATTTGTGTGGCACAATGGACTCTTAACTCTTACCTCAATTGGAGTCTGATTTCTACCTCAAGTACGCTAAAAAAATATCCTAGCCAACTCAACTCCACTCATTGGGTGAAAGAAAGTCCTAACCAATTCACCACACATTGAGAGGCCATCCTATCCAAAAATTGGATGGCACCTGATTTTCAAATCGATGACTAGATTATTTATGACAATGGCCCAACCAAATGGCCATTACCTTGCGTAATTGACGTTTGCCCAATTTTTTTCATTCACTCGGTGACTCTCTCTCTCTCTCTCTCTCTCTCTCTCTCTCTCTCTCTCTCTCTCTCTCACACACACACACACACACACACAAGTAGCGAGATCGATTTTAATTAAAAAACAAAACAAAATGACTTCGGAGCCCTATATTATGCAAAATAATATAGGGCCTTAAAATTTGGCGAATGACAATTACGAGAAATCCCCATTGCTTCCAATGGTGTAAACCACAAGGAAAAGCTTGGTTGGAGGCTCATGACCAATGTTGGGTCATTCCTACAAATTTAATCCTACACCGCTATTACTCTATCAAAAACCAATGTCCCATATAAGATTCGCAACATATATTATTTTGGAAATAGTAATAGCAATATTTGTCTTGGAAAATTTATGGAGATCAAGAATTATAAAATTTTTGGCCAACTATTATCACTCATGTGGCCAAGTTCTTGATGTGTATTTGCATACAACTAAATGACACAAACAAATGCTTCTTTGGAAGGTTTCTCTACCGAATTTCAAAGATGAGATTCTTTTCACAGTGAAAAAAATATTCTCTTCACAAAATTTATATCCCTAAGTCATAATCATGAATTAAATTGTTTAGAGAACTCTCTGGATATTTTTAAATGGCCAATTGGGTGAAGCCATTTATTGTAAAGAATGAGCATAATAGTGTTAAAATTGCATTTTAGGGTTAATTTGGGAGAGATTTTGCTTGATTTGTATGTTTTTTTTATATCGCATCTTAATTATATCATATGTTTGGTGATGCCTCTTTGCCTTAGAATTTGACATAGATCTTGGATTTCAATCTAGAGTTTACCTAAAGTGAAAAAGCACCACCACATTATATCCCTTGATTTTGACCTTACAACAAAGTAGTTTCACATGTGTGGAAGACACTCAACAAAAAAAACTAAGTAATAAATTGCTTGCTCTCGGGTAGAGAGAGAAAGTGCCAATCAAGCCTCGAGTAGAGAGAGAATGTGATACATACAAAATTGATTGATCTCCAATATGACTCAAAAACTCACATAGATATTTTCTATTGATCCAGAATTTTTTTTATATCTCCACTGTGTGGAGTTTACAAGATAGCTAAGCAGAGAATTACAAGAGTAGTTAACGCTAATCAACTAGTCAGTTACTCTTCGTTATTGCTAACTATTTCAGTTGAGTGTGAAGTTTAAGACTCCATGCCCGTTGAGCTGCCAGCTGGCAGCGCGAAAGATTTTTTTTCGTTTTTTTTTCTTTTCATGTCGTGTCGTGTCTTTTGGTCCTGGAGGCATGTTTGACTTTCGCGAATTATTCGACCTTCGAGTTTCGCTTTGTTCCGTGTCTTAGGATTTTCGAGGTACGTTGACTTTCGCAAATTGTTCGCCATTCGTCCTTCACTTCGTGTCACTTCGTTTCATGTCACGACAAAGTTGTAGGAGTTCACAATTTTTGACACTCCCTCTTGAACCTTGCAGCTTTGCACGTGTAATCCAATTGTCTTTCTTTGCTTTGCAAAGAGTGGCTTGTCAAGCGGCTTCGTGAGCAGATCTGCAATCATGTCTTCAGACTTTATGAACTGGACTTGGAGCTCTCCTTTCGAGATCAAATCTCGAATGTGATGGTACTTCAGAGGTATGTGTTTTGTCTTTGAATGGAAGACAGGATCCTGGGACAGATAAATGGCAGTCTGAAAATCCATCATCATCATGCATGGTCCTCCTTGTGGTAGCCAATGTGCCATGCCAGGATTGGAAGAGAATTGGCTTAAAGCATAAACAGAGAAAGCTAGATCGGTACAAATTGTAAGGTACATTAGACAACCGATTAGGTTTTGGTAGGGTATACCTTCCATCTTGTGTTTTTCTTCCTCTGTTTTTGGGCAATCCTACTTTGTCAACTTGGCTCCAACTATCATTCGTGTGGCTTTTTCTTTGGAGTCCATCATGTGATACTGCTTTACACTTTTCTGGCATATTCAAACTGACTCAAGTGCATTTCGCCATTTATTTGATCTCTTCTGATCTCCAACCCGTGGCATTTTGTTGCTTCTCCTAGATCTGTGTTTTCATAATTCTCAGAAATCTGACTTTTCGTGTCCTTGATTAGCATCAAGGAGTTACCTATCATAAGGAAATCATCCACGAAAATAGTTAGTATCACAAAATCTTTTCCTATTCTTTTTATGTAGACATTGCAGTCTGGTTGTGTAGGATTGAAATCTAGAGACTTCAAAAGACCGTCGAGCTTCTTATACCAAGCTCGTGATGCCTGCTTTAGACCATAAATGCATCTTTACAACCGACAGACATATTGTCTATTGTCGAGGTCTTCAAATTCTTCAGGCTGCTTCATGAAGATTTCTTCCTCTAGATCTCCATGAAGAAAGGCTGTCTTTACATCAATCTGCTGAATTTTCAGATTGTGTTGTGTAGCATATGCAGACTACATGACGTAGAGAACTGAATGGCAGGTGCCAGGTGTTGGAACTTGAATGCTCTCTGCAGAAAAGAGATATGTGCGAATGTTCACTTCCTTCACTCCCTCTTGAACTGAGCAGTTCTCAGCCTATTCCCAAACTGCTTCTATGCTTTTCGAAGGGTGGTAATGCCTTCGTTACAATATCAGCCACCATGTCTGATCTGACATGTTTTATGCTCATCTCTCTTTTTGACACCAAATCTCTGATATGGTGGTATTTTAGAGGAATGTGCTTTGTCTTTGAATGGAATATAGGGTCCTATGTGAGATCGATTGCACTTTGGCAATCCTCTTTTAGAATTTCTGATTCTCGATTTTTCCTCATGCCAATGGCTTCAATCCTCATGTTGAGCCAGGTCACTTCCTTTGCGTTTCTTGAGGCTGCAACGTATTCAGCTTCGTAGGTCTCACAAGGAGTAAGTGGAAAAGGCCAAGTCTGGACTTGTCAGTATTGTCAGGTACATGAGGTTGCCTGTAAATTTTTGATACGATATGCCTTCCATGTTTTTCCTTTCCTCTGTAGCTTTGGGACAGTCGTTTTTTGTGAGTATTGCTCCACTTATCATAGGCGTCGCTTTTCCTTTGCATTCTGTTATGTTGAATTGCTCCAACACTTTCAAGGTGTATTCAATTTGCGAGATCCAAAGGGTGCCTTTCCCTCTGTCTCTTTCTATCTCCATTTCGAGACACTTCTTGGCATCACCAAGGTCTATAACTTCAAAAACTGAAGACATTTACTGTTTGAAGTCATAAATCAGCTCTAGAATTCTTGATCTGAGCCTCGTAGAGGTTTTCTGGAAACAAATGTCATCAGCTTGTTGGTCCTGTCATCGATGATCTTGCATCCTTCCTTGCTGAACAAAATTTTCATGTTCATGTTATCCACTTGTGCCACTCACAGCAGATCCTTTTTAGTGAGGGTACATACAGGGCTCCTCCCAGGTCTTTGTAGCCTGTTCTAGTTCGAAGCTTCAAGCTGCCAGTGCCTTTTACTTCGTGTCGGCTGCCATCTCCAAGGAGGACAATTTTGGGACTGCTCTGAGGGTGATAATTGCTCATAAGAATTCTATTGCAGGTAATTTGGGCTGTTGCCCCAGAATCCACAACAATGCCGAAGTCTGGCTCTTCTTGGGCCTACAAGATTTCAACTGTGTATGCATGGTTGTCGTCTTCTCCACTTTTGGAAGACTCATCAACATTTGCGTTGTCTCTTTTGGTTTTTGCTTTGGGGTTGAATCTGCAATCATAGGCAGCTCCTCTTTTGCAATGCATGCAAGGTATGCTGGGAGTGAACCAACATTTGTCTTCTGATTGCCTAGGTTTCTTGCAATGGGAGTAGGTGAGGGAGCTTTTGTCAATCCTCCTCTCGAATTTTTGCTTTCCTTTGTCCTTTGGCTTCATCCTTCTTTCTGAAGTTTCTTTTGGACTTCATGTAAAGCGCTTTCTCTTGCTCGGTTGTGTTCTCTGACTCCTCCTTCATTAGTTTCTCATCCGCAACAAGGTTTATAGCCTTATACAGGGTCTGTCTACGGTGCTCATGATGAGCATCCTCAACGGATGGTAGGTTGTTGGCAATGACTTTGTGAAGTGCATGAGCTGCTGAGCTGCAGGTATTTCATGCTCTTCACCGGCTGCAAATAGTTGAGAGAAGATGCCTACCATTTTTTTCAGTATGCTGACTTAGGTCTCCTCCATCCCATTTCAAGACTTGCAATTGGTTGTGCATGTGCATGACTTCTGCTATTGTTTTTATCTCAAACTTTTGTCTGAGTTTTTCCCAAGCCTGATGACTGGTCTGGCATTCCTCTATGAGCATTAGAATATTCTCACTTAACGAGGATGCTATGATTGCCATAGCCTTCTCATCCTTTCTGTCCCATTCAGCCTTGTGGACGTTTGCAGGTATATCTTCGGCGGCTGGCCTTTGCGGTGCAGTTTCTATCACTGACCACAGTCCTTCTCCTTTGATTTGAGAAGTATTTTAGTTTTTAACTTCCACAGCCTATAGTTCTTGCCATCAAGAACGATAGTGATTCTCTGCTGGGCTGCAAGCGCTGCCATATTTCTTGCGACAGGTCAGAGAGCAAGCTCTGATACCATACAGTATTTTTGGATTCATTGTGGAAGTGATTTGGCCTCTGTCCTGGATCTGATCTGCCTGCACACAAGAATGAAAAACAAAGCTTGCCTCTGTGGGCTACTAGCAACTGCACTCAACAGATGTTTTGAAGATTATAGAGCTAGGCTATATTTGTATAAGAGACAGAACGTCATGGCATCTCAGATAGCAAAGGGAGAATCACAACAACCATTTATGAGCAAGATCAAATACCAGCTTTAAAGCTGAGTCTCTTCTAAATTTATGAACGGAGAACAATACACTGCGTTCTGCTTCTCTTGTTGCTCATGCATTTACGAGAGAGTTTGGGCTGCTTTTATGCAGGCCCTCAAGCTTTCTTTTAGTTGCTTTCTAATGATTTCTATTAACCACATTTAAACTAAACATAGTATTAGTTGCAGTAGAGGGACAAGTGTCTCTTTTTCATAGGGTAGTCTTTTCAGAGAAGATCTTCTGTACTTTGGTTGTTTTGTTTTGGCGACTCAGACTGCTAAGTTCACTTCCTTGATTAAGCAGCTTCGTTTATGTCTAATAGTTGATACTTAGCAGAATTATGTTGAGAACCACTCAATCAATATGACAGTAGAATGAATTTTACAAATATGAACAGTTTTGAGGTCACTAGCCTTGGATTCCATTTCTGAGAAAGTAAAATGCTTGCATGTTCAATCAAAGCATATACGATTTGAAGAGGTTCCTTTGGAAAATTACACAAGCACATTGTAAATGTTTTCTATGATGTAAGATATGAATGAAAACTGTCATTATATGAGATTTTTTGGTATTTGAGCTATAATTAAACAACTGTATGAGATGCATAACTTAGTTGGAACCTCAAACATGAAGCTGATACATGCCCAGCAATTTCGCCCATGGTTTTAGTATACAATTCGGGTAAGATCTAGACCAGAAAGCAGTCCGGATACTACATAATATATACACAATAAATCAGATATGACACTAATTGTCTCACGACGAAAAATTAATCAGATATGACAATGATTGTGTAACAATATGAAGACTGACAAAATAGGATGATATCTTGCCATTATTTCTTGTTGAAGTAAACTTTTACTCCGAGATTTGCTTCAGATGAATGTAGACTTCATGGGAATATGGACATGAGGACAAAATCAGGCTTAGATAAAGTCGATCGAGTATAAAATATGCTGCAGCTTTTAAAGGCTTATTTTGTTGTGCAGCTTTACTGATCAGTGTGGTTTTCATATCATTAAATCATCTTAATTAGATACCTTGATCCATGCAGCTCCACTTGGGAGCCCCTTGTTGAGCACAAAGAACATGTAGTAACCAGGAGGAGCTACCACAGCATTGGGTGGAGCAATTGCTGATATCATATACAGATTGGTAGCTGCATTGAACTGCTGAGACACTACTGTTAGCTCCAACAGGCGCTGGCCTTGTGAGAAAGAGTGGGTGGCATACGGAGCGCTAACCATGTTAACCTGCATGCTGCTCTGAGGTGGGTTTTTCACTGATACTTGGAGCCTGAATTGTGTGTTGTATCTCACTGCAGTCAGAGGATTAAAGAGACGAGGCTTATCACCTGCAGATGCAGGATTGAGGTATGGGGGAGAGAAAGCTTCCACACGTAATTCTGTCGGAAAATCTCCATCAAATGTGTAGAATTGGTGACTGTTGCTACCAGCTACTAGTACTCTAGCATCTGGAAGAAGGTTGGCAGTTGAATGATACACTCTAGCTATGGTGGTGGGTGTCAGTGTAGTGAAGCGTTGGCCTGCACCAGCACCGGGCTGATAGAGCACGGGATTAAGAGCTGCGTTTTTGGCATTTCCCCAGCCTGAACAGCCATTTTGGGCGCCGTTGATGATGAGCACATCGCCGCTGGGCAATAGAACCATGTCACCCATCGTCCTTGGCATTGGCATGGTTTCCATCGCCCAGGTCGAGTTAGGAGTGAGCACGTCAATTCGTCCACAAGTTTGAGATGCCACTGCAAAAGCTCCGGGGAAGTTAGCAAATGCTCCAAGCTGTGCACCCCCACACACCAATACCTGTGCACTGGAAAACCCATCGGCTGAAGTCAAAGGCAGAAGCACTGAAGATCCAGCAGATGGATAATTCCGAGGCTCTCCAGGTATAGTGTCAAATTGCCTCACGACGGTGTTGGTCATGTAGTTGTACAGAATGGAATCTCTGTTTGCGAAGATGAAGAGATTTCCGTCTGGTATAAGATGGACAAATGGATAGTAGTTGTCATGCTGAAAATCATCCGTCTGATGCAAAAACGGTAAATGGACACAACCACTCCTCTTGACTCGTGGTAACCTACTTTAGGTGTGTATGTACAAGTGGCACTTTGGCCATTCAAGTGTATGGCAAAAGGAAGACATTGTCTTTATTACACAAAGCAAATATGCACAAGATTTGCTTTATGTAAAAAATAAAATGTGCAATATGTTTAATATGAAGGATTGTAAGTGATCAGCCTCAAGTGCTAATGTTGGTAGATTGTGTTGATGCCGATTGGGTAGGTAACATTGATGACAAACGATCTACCAGTAGTCATACATTCAGTTTTCATGGAGTAGCTAAAAGCAACCTACATTAGTCTTATCTTTGATGGAAGATGAAATTCATGCTCTCAACAATGCTACAAAGGAAGCAATATGGTTATGAAGATTGCTTGTTGATTTAGATCAACCATAGGTGAGAACAACGACAATATCTTGTGACAACAAAGTTGCATTCACCTTGCTAAAACTCCCATACTACATGCTCGAACCAAGCACATCGAGATACACTATCGCTTTGTTCGAGAGAAAATTCTTGATGGAGCCATTGATCTTGTTTTCTGTAAATCTGAAGATCAAGTGATAGATATGCTTACTAAGTCATTAGATAGATGTAAATTTGAAAATTTGCGCATTCTATTAGGAATAGAAGAGTGCAATTTTATCATTGAGACAGAGTGTTAGAAATCAATGATAAACTCCACTTATTATTATTCGATACTGTTTGGTAGGCCATGGTTATACCAGGCTGATGCTATCATAAACTCATCTACCAAGCAAATATTTTTTCTAGGGATTTTGATGGCCAGCCCATTAGGAGGTCATCTTATAAGATGGGATGAGGAAGTAGGGGAGCCTATAGATTCCCAAGTAAATTTTATAGAGTGTTATGAGATAGACAAGAAGGATGAAAGAGAACCTCTAACATCCAAATCAAGGGAAGTTTTTGGCGGAACCAGAGCAAGCTTGATTGAGGGTATGATAGATAAGGATGATTATGTAGAAATAGTTTTGTTAGGATTGGACACCATTAGGGAGCTCAAAACATCAAAAAATAGTGTATTTTTGTGGATTTTTGGGCATGAATACATATTAAATTGTTAAACACCATCATGTTGAAGTTTTGCTTGTTGAAAGAGGCCAAAAATGCATTTTTTGTATAATCTGAACTTATGATTGCTTGTTGGACCTGATAGAAGCTTCTATGCCTCTCTAATGAACCTTACTAGAGTGCTTGTGACCTCTGATTGGATGCTTATTGGGCTGGAGTGAAGTTTTGATGATACCACCTTGGAAGAGTGCACCCACTTACCTGATTTTCTATCATTTACAGCTCACATGTGTGAAGTCTGGGTGGTAGGGTGATGTGGCAAGTGCCTTGTAGACCCAGTCTCCCTCTGTTTTGTGCTTTACAACGACCAATTTGGTGTCCTGTAGAGAAAGTTATGGTCGTCTAAAGTTTGGCAATTTTTAAACTAAAATTTGCAAAATTTTGGAAATGTTCTTATGCATGCATGCTTGTAACTCAGTATAGTGCCTTTCTATTGATGTAAAATGTATGGATTGACCTGTATGCATGCTTGGATGCATGTTGCATGCGTAATCAGTAGATTGATCAGAAGATTTCTTGCACGAAAACTATTTTTGGTTATTCTAGATCAAAAAGCATATTTCCTAGTGGCTAGGTTGTTTTTGAAAAAAAATTCGTTATTTCAAAAATGTCAGCGCATGTCAAGTTTGTTGCATGCAGGATATTTCGAAATGATCTCGATATGTGACAGTGCTTGTGAATTTGATAGATTGATGTTCTTAATCGATTTTCACAGTTGGTCCCTTCGAACGGATTTCGAAAATCCCAGTGCTGATTTCCTAGTTTCTTGGCAATTTACGTAAAAAATTTGATTTTTTCTTTTTAAATCATTGCATGTCATATCTGATGCATGCCGGATGTTGCAAAATCCTTACGATATTTGATGGTAATTGTGAAACTGCCAAGTCGATGTTTAGATTGATTTTCACAGTTTAGGTCCATATTGAACAGAATTTGGAAATCCCAATTTACGTAAAAGTTGAATTAACCGTGGATGTTTTGGAATTGTTCAAATGGCTGGTTATTGATCAAATAGAAATCGCTTGTAAAGTGGATGATCTTACTGAGTTGAAATCAATCAGTTGTTAAGGTCACTGTACCCTTCACTTTTAGTTGAAAATTTTGTGAATCTCTCAATTATGGAGCATTTCTTGTTTCTATGGATCAATAAAGACCAAAAATAACATAAATCTAGTTGGAACAGTTGCTATGCTGATCCATAAGGGGATTTACCAGGAATTGAGTGTGATGGTTTGGAAGAGGATCTAGATGTGGTGTTATTCTAGTCTGCACTTAGAAATTTAAGATTTCAGAATCATTTATAATTGACTTGAGTAATTGGATTACTCCTGATTTGAAGTTAATTGGTAGAATAAGTGGTGTGAAGAGAATTCATTGGAAACTGGTTATTCTAATCTATATTGCTTTTAAGACACATGATTTATGAGTCGTCTGGATTCATTTATGAGAATTGTGTGCATAGATTATAGAAGCTTCTTGATATAGAATATTTCTTGAAAGAGGAATATCCTAAGTTATTGACTGTATCCCAGTGAGCTCATATTGGATGACAGAGTCTAACTAATATCAAGGATAACCACTGAATTCAGTTGGAATTCAGCAAAACTCTGTAATATCTAGATGTTGTTCTAGGTGATTGTATAAAGTTTATATTGTTAAAGGCGGATGTTATAATGGTCTATAATTACTTAGTTGATTGCAGAATTTGGAACTTATAATCTGGTTAAGAATCGGGTTGGAAGAATATTCTTGGAATCCAGTAATTTTCCTTGTGGAAAAGATTTCAGAATGTTTCTTATATTTCTTGGGTGTATGTTGTTGTGCATATATTCTAATATCTTTTTATGATTAAGTATGATTTTGAAAGCCTGTAAATTATGATTGACAAATCATAAGATTCTAAATGTTATGATTGAAGAATCATAAATTGATACTTAATGGACATTAGAAGATTATATGAAAATATAATGATTTTTAAGATAGTGAGTCATTTTTATCTTGATGGATCTCCTAAGAGATTTTGGTGGAATGAGTTTTTGTACCTTAGTTGCTGAAAAAATTCTTAAGTGTATTTGTATCAAGAAACATTTATGACTGGTCTGCAAGAAATTGTGGAGAGTCTTGGACTATAATTGTTTGGATCTTTAACTTGTGGACATTGATTTCCAATGAAAGGTGATTTTTCACCCAGAGATTCATGTAAACTGAGGTTACATGAAAGTGATGTTACTGGAGAAAATCAGGGCCAATAGAGAAATTTATCTCTTAGTGTATTTCTGAAAGTCGATATAGTACTTCAGTGCAGAGATATATAATTTGAGAATTATTCCATCTCTAAGTACTTATTTGATATTGAAGTCAGGCTAAGGAATAATTTTCAGAATAAAAGTGAAAGTTAAATGATTGATTTGTTAGCTTTTGAACTTATTCTTCGGGTTTGGTCGACTGCTTGGGGGACTTGTCGCTCAATGTAGCTTTGGACCCTGAAAGAGTACTCAGAATCAGAGATAAACAATTGAAAAATCGTTCTATCTCTGAGTGTTTGCTTAAGTTGGTTGGTCAAATTGAGGATAATGATTTATGGGAAAGAGTTAAAAGCATACAAATTAGATCTTTCCTAGTTACTCGTTCTGAGGACATGAATTGGTTTAAGGGAGGAAGAATGTTACGTCCATGTCCAGTATGTGGATAGTCGGTCACTCCAGTGTATATGGTTATTGGTTATGCCTCGTCATTCCAAGCTTGGCTTGTAAAGATAATTAATAATCATATGAGGGCTGAGAACTATAATTGGACATAGGGGCACTTGCATGGTGTCTGACTGCTATAAGACAAGAATAGGAGGTCAATAGCTTAATATAGGCTGCATGGGGATCCTAAGGAAAATATTCTCTCGTTGGAGAGAGCATACTTGCCATGGAAACTCGCCCATCTTCCTATTGAAATTTCAGATTCTTGAGCCAGGTTTCCTCTCCTCTCTTGCATTCATTCACATGGCATTGGGGTGAAGTGGTTAGGGTATTGACTAGCCATTTCCTGTTGATTGGGTGATTTTGCTCCACAAGTGTCCTTTTGGTTGTTTTGAAATAGGATCTAGTCCGATCTTCATAAGGCGATTCTTACACTAACAGAAAACCAGAGCATGAAATGGAAAACGAAGCTGAACTTGCAATTTTGGATGATGACATGTTGAAGCAAGTCTTCGGCCAATTATTGCCAGATACTCAGGACTCCATCTGCCACACGGTCACTCTGGAGAAAGTTTCAAAGAAGCTAAGCAGTAAGTTTACAACAGCTCGATCTGAGCTACCACAGAAAGATTAAGAGCTGATCAAAGATAATGTTGAGCTGTCCAAAAAGAGCAAGGAGCTCGATGAAGCTCATATTGAGCTGACAAAGAAAGATATTGTCAGTTCTAGAAGAAGCCAAAGGCAGATTTGAGACAACTCTGAAAGCATTGAAAGAAATGTAGGACCAGCAAATCAATTTGAAAATGAGAATGTGCTGCTGAAACAGCACGTTCAGACACTCCAAGGTCTGCTGTAGTAGGAGGGACACACTCGAAGTGCCCTCCAAAAGTCTAATGAAGTCATGCAAGAATAGTTGAGAGCTATTATAGCTAAGAAAGACAAAGTTGAAGCCAAGCACAACGAGCTCAAGCTTACTATCCAACCATTGTAGAATTTAGTTGAGATGCTGAAGGCAGGTAATGCTATCTATAAGAACCAGATAGAAGAAGCCATCTTGTGGCATATCAGTGCTGAAACTACGCTGGAGCCTGTGTTTCCCATGGGAAATACAGTTTCGATCCAGTAGCATGGAATGTCCACCAAAACATTATCAAATCCTTCTAGTTTCAGTATTTACAACCACAGATGGAGGAATATGAGAAACTAAAAGAAGAACTGGAGGAGGCCAAATACAATGCGAGCCAAATCCAAGTTATTGAAGAACTAGTGGCAAAGGAAGACAAAGCCATACAAGCAACAAATTTCTTTCTGTAGAAAGAGGACAGAGCCAGTCAGACTCTACCCTTGGCGAAGCAAGATCAGTCTACTCAGACTGATGCCAAAGCTGCAAAAGTATTAACTTTTCCTCTTGCAATTTCTCCACAGCCGAGGGAAGCAACATTAAGTGCCAACAAACATAGTGGCTGCACAATAAAGAAGAATAAGGTAACATACTCTCTACTGAAGTCAGTATTTCAGGACTTTCAACAAGACTTAGCCTTGTTCCTACCACCCTTGTATAGCCCAGAACTTCAGTGGAGATTAGATTATCTCCTTTTACCTAAACTTTTTGGTTACACCAAAGAACATTGGAAAAGTCCTTGGACTTATTCCAATCTTTATCACTTTTGGGCCAAGCTATCAACTTGCCCAAAAGGCATATTGGCTCTAGCCATTGTGCAAAACAAATTCAATGCTCAAATTGAGCATGTCAATTTAATTACAAGATGTTTACCCATGTACATCCCTGAATATCTTAGACAAATAGAAAATAGTATTTTACCTGCTCTGGACGAGCACGTGAATAATCTAAATACTGTAAATACTTTTGAGATTTCTGGAATTGAACTTAGTTCCATTTCTGTTTCTGTTTCAGTTTTCAACTTAATATATTTCCATGATCTGTGGTCACCATACACAGACTGGGAAGCATATTACTCCCAATACCTGAAAAAATTGAAGGAACAAAACCTACCATAAACCAAATTACCAAACCTTATTATACATACAATTATCTAAACCTTGCTTCTCTCATTTCTTGTGCCCTTCTTTCAACCCAACATTCGTACATAAAAGACACTTTCACCAAATATACATATGGAGCCCTATCTTTAATTGTCTTGTCTATTGAGATGTCTAAAATACTGACTGAGGATAGTTGGTATGATCATCTTGTAAATAATACATTGTGCCACTTGAACCCTTGGGAAATCAAGGAGTGGGAGGATATCCTAATCTGGCCATGAAAGAAGATTATCTCAAGATGAATGACAATTACCTTGATACAGTTGGCAAGACAATCGAACAAGTCAATGAAGAAGCTGAAGCCAGAGCGAAGGCCATCTTCGTCAGAAAATCAGTTTTCAGGAAAAGAGCCAAAAGAACCTGATCATTGTTTTTGAGTTGCTGCACATTTGAGGAAGAGGATATGTGGAGGCCTACGTTTCCATATTATTCCATTAATTGCTATAAAACTTTCAATTTTCAATTTTTGTACATGTAAATATGCGATAGTGCCTAAATCCATGTAAAGGCCTATTTGCATCTTAGAAATAAGAGGAATCAATTGTCTATCAGACTTTGTTTTGTGGAATCTATTCACTTGTCTCTAATAGATAGTTGCTTATGGTTCAAATGTTGCCTGGAAGATAAAGTACCCTTCTACAATTTCAGACCTTGACCAAATCGTTTCATATTAGTGTTTTTGGACGCCAATTTACTCAATATCTTTGAATAACCAACTATGTCATTGTAGTATCCGTTTTTGGATATTACACTCTTCACTCATTCCATTACCCTTTGTACACTTATCAATCCAAAAGAGTTGATTTGTCTCTCTCTTGGGAAACAATAAACCTTTTATATTATACATTTTACAGATTTTGTGGAATTCTATAACGACTAGGCTACCACAGGCACCAAACATACATCGACTAAAGGAGGTGGTGGATTCAAGAGGTAGCGGGCTGGCCATAGGGATGTATGAGGATAGGTGTGCCGCCTAGACAAACCCAATAGCCTTTTGCTCCAATATTGTGACTGCCAATAAGCTGAGATTAGGCCCTGTCACAAATTTCTAGTGGGTTTTGACCTTGATGGCCTTACTCAGCTCCACAATAATGAAATTGTGCCAATTGTATAGAGTCAATATATTGAGTTGGATTTATTCCTCTACTCTCCTAAATCCCATGTTAATCTTGATCCATTTATGTTGCTACAATTTTTCCCCTCATCGTTGCATAGTCTACAGAAGTACTCAAGATTTGAAAACAAGTATCCACTCGACAGTCAAATTGTCGAAGGTAGTCAAACTATTGAGCAGATCCCAACTACTTGAGAAGTATCAGAAGGTACTCGAATGGTTAACTTGACAATCTATCGAATCGAACATTTGAACTCTTGTCACCATTAACTCCATTTATTCAACTCTGCGCTCAGCCGACTCAACGAATTCTCAAAGTCGACTCGAATGTGATACAATTTAAGATAAGGCTCATCACCTACACTGTGCAAATTGCCTTGACAATGAGAATAGCCACGTCATTATTTGTTCAAATAACGACAACCACGATCTACCTCAAACGGCATAATGTCTCTATGTCATTTTTGTACATGTATCAGCATAAATATAGAATTGTATATAATGCAAAGAAGAGATGATTTGACATAACTTAACAAACAAACATTGTAGATGATTTTAGACATTGATTTTTGTTTTTCAGACTGAGAGTCAGAATACGCTCATAATCATTATAAAACTAAGATAGTTTTTTTCGAGCATGCGATTTCGTTCACAATTGTCTTGTGCTCTAGCATCTACTGACTTGTATTTTCATACTCTTTCGAATTATCATCTCATTGCATTCATATTAGTTTCAATATGTATGCAATGCTTTCTTGATCGTTTTGTCTAAACTCTCTTACTATGTCTGAATTGTCTACCCTTTGCTTCCACATCACAAGGCTTTGTCTTTGTCTACGTAATTGATACCATCGATTCTAATGAGTTCGAAGTTAGAATCAAGTAGGATCAGTCAAGTCTTTCAACTCACTAGACTGATCTAATTCGATACGTGTATTGCATGCACCACAGAATCGACTCATCCACTACCTCGATCCTCCACCATGGTATCAAAGCCGTGCTAACATAGTCAAATATGGCATTAGAGCTCTCTTTATAGCTCACAAGCTTCCCACAGGACTTGATCCTATCAACCGATAAGGTAATTGCTTTTTTGCTCTATAAATAGCATATGATTTTCTTTCTTAAGTCACTAATAGTTACTACTATCACCTAGAGTAACTTCCACATGGATTTCCAAACCCTTGGATTCATGTTTTTGCTATCTAGTTCTTTTAACTTGAAATTATTTCTTCTTGTTGAATAACTTAATGCTTCAATAGTAACCATCAGCTGTGATATGGAGATCCCACATTGAAAATATAGCGTTCATAACCTAGTGTTGAGACGAATAAACTTGGTATTTGAGAATGACAAAGGATATTTTGAATGAATATTCATTTCCAATAGACTAAAATGAATGAAATATTCACTAAGAATAATAATATCCTTCTCACTCAGAGTTTCATCAAGGAATCTCTCATATGACATGTTGTCATATTAAAAAATATTGCTATCTCTAATAAAGTGAACCACAAATTGAAAACTATCTAATAAAGGGTCTTTAAATACTTGTGATTGTTAGAAATACAATGTTCACTTTACATTGTTTAGGCACTATTGACTTTGACCAAGTGTGAACTGATCTATTATTGAGCTCATTATGATTTAGAGGTTTTATTGTACGTTTTCTCTTTTTCAATATAGTGTGGTTTTTCTCCTTCAATGGTGGCTATGGAGGCTTATGCTTCTGTTCATGTTTAGTGATGTGCATTGTTTACATGGTATCAGAGCCCATTGATCTTGCATGTCTGCTTAGCAAATTTGGCTTCACAAACTCCGCAATGAAGTGAGAAAGTCCATAAGAGGTAAAAGCTAGGAGAGATAAGATGCAAGAAAAAAATTTCTTTTGGCTATTTTGTAGGACTTGTTGAAGCACATAAATCTTCAATAAGGAATGAAGTGCTGATCCCACAGACATAAGTGTTGGATTCTTATCCTCTCCATCCATTAACTCATAGCTAATCTAGATCCATTCATTTGTTGTACGTACATATCTGAACAGTCACATACTCTGCAGAAAAACTTGTTTTCTGACAGTCTGCAAAAATACATAGGATTCGATGATAATGTTCTGTCGACACAGCCGAACTATCGAATCACCATTGATCTCAGTACCACCATCATATCGGCCATTCATCGACCATTCGGCTAGCATCAACTATTCGCATGCCACCATTGACTCGAATAGTCGACTCGGACATTTGGTGGCTCATAGTAACTTCATCACATCCAAACAGAATCTCTAACGGAATTAAATCCTGTCCAACGGCGACTACTAACAACACGTAGTGCCTTAATCCTATTTGTAAAAGTACATACTATGTATTTTTTTTATCAGTTAGCCATGTGTATATATTCAATAACAATCGAACAGTAGTGATTTGTATTGTCTGATTTGTTGAGCAAATAGTCAGATAGAGCATACAGTATCAGAACGATTGTTCTGATATAGAGTAGACATTAAAGTTGTTTTTAGTCATAATCTACTATCTGCGTACACTCATCTTGAATTTCCTAACGGATTTGCAATCACAGTTTGCTTTAATGGTAGACAATCTCGATGGTTCAAATTACCATTTATGAAAATTCGAGATGAAGGTCGTATTGATGACCAAGGAATTATGGGAAATACTCGCAGGGACCAAGCTCAGGGATGGTAAGGCTTTCGTCTTTATCACCCTTAATATCTTCGATACACATATTGGTCACATCAGACAAGCCCAATCTTCGAAAGAAGCTTGGGATATATTGAGTACACTATACAAAGTGAGAGATGTCACTTCGAAGCTGCATCTGAGGAGAAAGTTCTTCTCACTCAGAATGTTAGAAGGTGATTCTGTTCAAAATCACATTAATCAATTTAAGACTTTGTTAGAGCATATGGGGAAAATGAATCGCGAAATCCAAGACCATCAATTAGTGAAGCTCAACAACACCAACAACAACAACAACAAATAGCAGGATCAACAAGCCAATGCAGCTATCAATTCGAAGCAGAATGCCAAAGAAGATGACGAGTAGGAAGCCTTCGTGGTGAATCGTCGCCATGTCAAACAAGTTGATGAATGGTTCTTCGATTTTGGAGCAACACAACACATGACAAGCCATCAAGAATAGTTTATTGATTATTCGGCCTACAGCACCAAGAAATTCGTTCACCTCAAAGATAACAGCTCACACACGATCGAAAGTGAAGATACTGTCAAGCTGAATTTTCAACGTGGATTGTTGAAGCTCATACCAAATGTATTGTATGTCCTGAATCTAACGACAAATCTATTGTCTGGTCAGTCGGATTATTGATTTAGGACATAAGATAGAGTTTGAAACAGGAACATGTAAGATTCTTGATAAATGTAAGAGTCCTTGCACTCGAAAAGAGGCAGAGATATCTCTATAGGCTTACTCATTGTTACTCTGTGACTGATCATGCTTTAAGCAGTTCAATATCTATGAATAAAGAGTTGATTTGGCATTATAGACTTGGCCACCTTAATTATATATCGATTGCTAACATGTCTAAGCGTTCTTTAGTTTTTGATTTTGACTATTGAAATGTTGACCCTCCTGTCTGCCAAAGTTGTATCATAAAAAAGCAGACTAGATTTAAGTCGAATTGATAACATATATCTAAAAATTTGCTAGACATAGTTCATACTAATATATGTGGCCCGATGCAAACACCATCACTGCTTGGTCCAAAATTATTTATTACATTCATTGATGATTATTCTAAAAGAACTGTTGTATATTTTATGAAACACAAATCTGAAACTTTCTAGTTCTTCAAAAAATAAAAAGAGCATGCGAAGTTGAGACAGGCAAAAGAATCAAAGCTCTCATGAGCGATAATGGCAATGAATACATCTCAACTGAATTCAAGCACTACTGTTCAACGATTGGTACCGAACAGCAATTTGTTGCTTCCTACTCTCCACAATTGAATGGACTGGCCGAAAGAAAGAACATGATCTTAGTCGAGTCTGTCAAATGCATGATCGCTCATGCTTCATTGCCCAAATCGTTCTGGCAACACATTGTATCGACAACAGCCTACGTGCAGAATCGATACATAACTAAAGGCCTACCTGATAGAAAGACCCCTCATGAAATTTGGACTGGATCCAAATCCTCATTAAAACATTTGAGAGTCTTTGGATGCGCTGCCTATGCTCGTGTCCCAAAGGACACAAGAAAGAAATTAGATGAGCATTGTTTCAAAACTATTTTTGTTGGTTATTGTTCTATAATGAAATATATCGACTGTATAATATAGAAACCTATAAAATTTTAACTAGCAGGGATGTGACTTTTATTGAAGACCAGTCTATTGATCTGAAGGGCAAGGACCATATGCAGTCTATAAATTTTGCCCCGACAACTGATACATATCCAAATACCATTTTGATTCCTTCAAGTAATTAGCCTACATAGTTAGATTCAGAGGTAGATAAATAAGCTGCAACTCATGAGCAACCAACGCAAAGTTGAATCTCGTAGTCAAAAACTCCAACTAGATCAACAAGAATTCGAACTTAGCCTGTTCGATAAACTGACGAGTTTGCTCACTACTCTATTTAGGAGCCAACAACTATTGAGAAAGCAATATCACAGGCTGATTCTCATTTTCAGATTTGTGTTATATTTCCACCAATCTACATTATGCTCATGGACAAAGTCTCCACTCTACTAATAACGTGCAGATGAAGAACAACCTTAGGTTGTGTTCAAGAACACATTTAGGAATGTAAAATAATTTTCAACAATGTTGTGTTTGATTGTTGCAAAGAAGGACTAACCAATAACGTATGTTGCATGCTAAAGGTATCCTCATTTGCTCTATCTTATATAATGACTTTTGTATTTTGGTAGGTGCCATAACACCAAATTGGTGGCAAAAATGGGTGATACAATTTTTCCCATGGGACTTCCTTCTCTTAGAAACTTTAACATTGATGTATAACTATCAACACAATCTCTAGTGCCTTTCATATAGATATCGAAAATTACTTGCACTTATTGTGGCTTTTGAATTCTTTGAAAAAACATGTAGATTAGGCTAGTACAATATGCACTTGAATAGTAATGTGTCTATCATAATGTATATGGAAAATTCTCTTAGATTCTTGGTAGCACTTGAGGTTTGATGAGGAGAGCACATCTTTGCCCTAATGCTATTCAAGCATTAACATTCAAGATTTGACATAGACAACTTTGAAAGGCCAAATATATGTTCACACAACACCTTATCGCACAAAAATTCTTAAGCATATTGTTGTATCACATGCAATAGGATTGTTAAAACTAGAAACCACGTAACATGGGTGTTAGCATTCAATGTATAACACACCTACTTTTCACTCGTGTCCATCAACACTCTAATTTGATAAATCATTACTTGTTTATCAAAACAAGTTGATGATGACATATTGTTAGCAATAGATAAAACCAATACTCAAAAACATTTAGATGTTTTGAGTAACTTTGTCAACGTTCTAAGTTGAAAGCCAATATTAAGCAAAACAAAAGTGGGGTGATTGGCTCAAGCAATGTAGTAGTGGGTGATTGGCTCAAGCAACTTCATGACTTAGGAAGAAGAATACCTTCTGATGCTTGAGGCAAGGTGGAAGAGTCTAGATTGTTAAGTGTGACATTTGACGCTATGTGAGATTTTAGCCCTAATATGTCATGAAGTTCTTAGAAGGATCCACTAAGGGCCTTCAAACTAATATATGACCAACAACTTGTAGGAGATCCACATTCAGTTGGTTTGCACGCTTGAGTCCTTTTTGGGAGGCTCACTCGCAAAAGAAAAAAGAATTGTTTTTGCTTTTCCTTTGAATTTGTTTAGGGGCATTGTCAAATAAAATAGCTAACTAACTAAACTACAAAGAAACATAGATATTCATTGTTTTTGTATCTATAGAACACCTAGAAAGTGATAACTGATGGAGTCATAAAAGATCAATTATTGCCCCAAAAGAGACTTGGCATGTCTCCATTACAATAGTTACATGTGTTAGTTGAAGGAGAGGTCATTACACTCGAGTTAACTCAAGGCATGACTCTAGCAATGATTGAAATCCAATGTACATAAATGGATGAGTTGTCAATAAGTAATGGCGACGGTTGTCTTCGGGCTAGGATCTCGTTGCTCTCCAGTAGTGTTCGGGAAAGCCAGCAAAGTTCAGGAATAGAACCGGCAACTTTTGTCAAAAACCGGCATGATAAAAAATTTGCAGGTTTTTTGAGGTCATAAAATAATGTATAACTGGCATGTATTGAGGGTCATCCTTGAGAAAACTAAAAGAGTTCAAAAAATACAGGTTTTTGAAGGAGAACCGAAAAAAGGTTTCCCGAACACGAACACTGCTCTCGAGGTGCACCTAAACCCAAACTCGAACCCTAAACCCTAACTTTGTATACCAAAAGAGCGAAGAAGTGGAGCCAAGAGGAGCGCAGCAGAGCGAAGAGGAGTTAAGGAGCGAGGAGCCAAGGAGAGGAGCGATTTCGTTCAAGCAGAACGAGAGAGCGACCAGCGAGCAGCCAATGATCGCAGCCAAGGAGCGGTACGGTGTGGGTAAGCTGGTCGAATCTGAAGACAAAATGGCAGTTCCGGAGCGCTGATATCTAGAGCTACCATTTTTCATTACATTTTTTATGTCAATCAGCCATTCTGCAGTGAAAGCCGTGTAAGCAGGCTATGCGGAAGAGGTCAAGGGCATACCTTCTAAGCAGATGATGGATCTACTAATGTACCAAATTTTCTGGTAGCGAACAAATCATGTTAAGCAAAACACTTTCAACGGTTCCATCACGACACAATGGTTGACTTCCAAAGTTTTCACAACAACTGGTTTTTTGTTTGCATACAAACATAAGGACATTATGTGGGTTTCATGGGTTTCTGAACAACATACCCAAGAATCAGCACGATTGCTCCAACAAAAACGTAGATAATGAAAACAAAATAGCAGCTCCGGAGTCCGGAGCTACCATTTTTCCTTACGCTGCCATTTTTTTTTCATTGTCAATTGTGTTTGCATTTCTTTGCTTGTTTAGGGTTTAGTGTTAGAAAATGAAAAAACAATGGCAGGTCTAGACCATCAGCGTTGGCGTTGATGGTTCGGAGCTGCCAATTTTTGTTGCATGTTTTAACAAAGTCTCAAAAAAAGCAAAAAAAAATGGTAGCACCAGACCATAAACAAAAACGCTGATGGTCCGGAGCTACCAATGTTTTTTAAATCTAGAAGAATGACAATATATAAATATTATAATTCTTCGTCCTCGGGTGGCTTCTGGGCTGTGGAGTTTTGTTGCTGGCCTCTCTTTCTGTGTTCTGTGGTGGTTTTTCTTCTCATAGTTGGTGTTGCATTTTCTGGTGGAAGAAGCATGGTGTTTTTCTTGTCTCTGCCGGTGTGCTTTGGTCATTCTAGTCTCTCCTTGGCTTCTGACAAGGTCTTGTATGTTTTCTTTCTCCTTTTTTACTATAGTGGTTTGTTAGCTTTCTGTTTCGTTGCTTTTCTGGAGAGTTCACCGTTGCACCTTTGCTTTGTTACTTTAGGATATATTTAATTTTGTTCAAAGATTGAATTGTCTGTTGTTTTCCTTCTTGTAATTTATTTTTGCTTCTGCTATTAGGCCTCTCGTCTGAGTAAGTTCCTATATTTTTTTCACCTTTTATAAATTCCTGCAGCCTTCTCTCTTCTGGAAAGCTCAGTAAGCATCCCTGTAAAGATACAAAAATGACTAGGCAAGCTATAAAATTTGAAAAATGACACTACAAAGTGCTCACCATATCTTGTTCCGACACCTTGACATCGTCAAGAGAAATCTAAGGTTTCCCTCACATTCAATTCTCAAATGTGTAAGTCATGTTGATTGATATATGCTGATGTTTTTTGTGGAACAAACTTGATTAGCTCGTAACCATTGTGCGTCACCCGACCCAAAACCTGATAGTATGTATATCAAGAAATTAACCCGAAATTAATAAAGAACATTCCTTTGTACTCCTGCAAGAACATCACATTGTACTCCTACAATATGAAAACCATTTGAGATGTACTCTTTTAGTCTTATGTACAACCTAGTGTCAATTCTGAAGGCAACTGAGGAAACGAGGCTGGATCATGGGACCTTCCCTCTCCGATTCTCTTCAGACCCTCATGACAAATGCAAGAAATCCTAATGCTAAAATAACAGATCCTGTGGTCTATAATGCAAGAAATGAAGGGAAAATGGAAGAGTTAGAGATTCTCCAAAAAATGCAATAAATCAGACCTCCACAATTCTGAATTAGTAAAGGAGGAGGTTGAGCAAAGTGACATGATGATGAACAAAATAACTGAAGAATGGCCTCAACACAAAGGTAGGAACAACAACTTAGGCAACAAGCACTTAATCTCCGGATTGTGGGACTAAAAGAAGAAGTAGAATAAAGAATCTGTTGCGGTCAACCACTTCTTCAGGAACAATATGCACATATTTGAATCTGAATGGTCAGATGGCTTTCAAGAGTGTAAAGAAGATGAGATGACAAGACATATTGTCATAGAATGCCAGGATGTTTTATTGAGAATATATGTCTTTAAACATAGGCATCATTTGAAAGTGAATCCAGTCAGGTGAATGAACATCTAAAACTCCAAAGAAGATGACTTAAATGGAAGAGGTTTCTTCACAAAAGGTTCCATGGATACAACTCATTTTGAATCAGAAAAACAAATTTAGGCAACAGACCATTTTGACCAATATCCCATTTATATACATAAAGGATTATCCCATTTATATACATAAAGGATTCCCTCTCTTTTATAGAGTGTATTTATGTAGAGGCTTAAATTATGCAAAAACCATTGAGTTTATGAAAAGAGGTAAGCTATGCCAATAAATCTTTTCATAAAACTTTCAGCTTGCTTTGACTTTCATAATTGGATTATCTTGCCACAAAAACGGCTCGGCCTAACAGCCTTGCCATCTTATATGGCCAGATTTTGCAATGTAAAGGTCATTAGAAAATCTATTTCCCCATACTTCAAAACCTATCTAAAGACGATCATGTCATCTAAAGACAATCACGTCTTTTTTTTAAAGTACTAACTATAACTAACTATCTAAACCTAACTATCTTACAGACCTGACTAACTACTCACCCTAACTAACTGCTAACTACTCACCTGAACTATTCACTAACTATCTCACCCGTATTAACTCTTAACCCTAACTAACTACTCACCCTAAATAGCTACTCATAACTACCAACTACTAACTACTCACCCTAACTAGCTCCTAACTGACTACACCCTAACTCATCACCCTAACTAACTAATAGTAACTCCTTACTACTAACCAAGTAACTCCTAACTTGCTACTAACTACTCACCAAAAGTAGATATTAACCCTAACTAATTACTAACCATTAGTAGGTGTGATTTTTGACATTCATTTGCTCACACAAAACATGTTTACATGCACACACACATTCCTTTGGTGAGGTGCTGCTATGATGGATCCTTTTGTTGGTTTTCTACTTCATATGCATACCAAACGATCCACTCAAAAAGTTTCACAAACTCTTTGATCTTACCAAGCTAGTTTTTGAGGAGTGTGAAAAATAGTCAAAAATCTATCTTGGTGATTTTATGATTTTATGTTTGTGAGTACATTTCACAGGTGTTCTCACACGTTCTCACGTGTAAAATAGTTAGAAATAGTTTATAATGTTGACATTAGGGGTATCATAAAGATTGGTAGTCAAGCATCTTAGGTGGTCAAGAGTGTGGTAGACTCTCTATATGAGCATTGCGTGTGCATAATACTTTGTGTGCCAAACCTGGTAGTTTGATGGTGTGCTTGAGTGTGAGTCAAGTATAGGGTAGCTGGAATATGCATAACATATTGTGGACACTCTAGACACTGGTGCAATAGAGCGCTTAACTCAAGAGAGTATCTGGGGTACTCAAGACTGAGTTAAAGTCATTTTTATCTTGATGGATCTCCTAAGAGATTTTCGTGGAATGAGTTTTTGTACCTTAGTTGCTGAAAAAATTCTAAGTGTATTTGTACCAAGAAACATTTATGACTGGTCTGCAAGAAATTGTGGATAGTCTTGGACTATAATTGTTTGGATCTTTAACTTTTGGACATTGATTTCCAATGAAAGGTGACTTTTCACCGAGAGATTCATGTAAATTGAGGTTACATGAAAGTGATGTTACTGGAGAGAATCAGGCCCAATAGAGAAATTTATCTCTTAGTGTACTTCTAAAGGTCGATATAGTACTTCAGTGCAAAGATATATAATTTGAGAATTATTCCATCTCTAAGTACTTATTTGATATTGAAGTCAGGCTAAGGAATAATTTTCAGGGTAAAAGTGAAAGGTAAATGATTGATTTGTTAGCTTTTGAACTTAATCTTCGGGTTTGGTCGACTGCTTGGGGGAATTGTCGCTCAATGTAGCTTTGGACCCTGAAAGAGTACTCAGAATCAGAGATAAACAATTGAAAAATCGTTCCATCTCTGAGTGTTTGCTTAAGTTGGTTGGTCAAATTGAGGATAATGATTTATGGGAAAGAGTTAAAAGCATACAAATTAGATATTTCCTAGTTACTCGTTCTGAGGACATGAATTGGTTTAAGGGAGGAAGAATGTTACGTCCATGTCCAGTATGTGGATAGTCGGTCACTCCAGTGTATATGGTTATTGGTTATGCCTCGTCATTCCAAGCTTGGCTTGTAAAGATAATTAATAATCACCTGAGAACTATAATTGGACATAGGAGCACTTGCATGGTGTCTGACTGCTATAATACAAGAATAGGAGGTCAATAGCTTAATATAGGCTACATGGGGATCCTAAGGAAAATATTCTCTCTTTGGAGAGAGCATACTTACCATGGAAACTCGCCCATCTTCCTATTGAAATTTCAGATTCTTGAGCCAGGTTTCCTCTACTCTCTTGCATTCATTCACCATGGCATTGGGGTGAAGTGGTTAGGGTATTGACTAGCCATTTCCTGTTGATTGGGTGATTTTGCTCCACAAGTGTCCTTTTGGTTGTTTTGAAATAGGATCTAGTCCGATCTTCATAAGGCGATTCTTACACTAACAGAAAACCAGAGCATGAAATGGAAAACGAAGCTGAACTTGCAATTTTGGATGATGACATGTTGAAGCAAGTCTTCGGCCAATTATTGCCAGATACTCAGGACTCCATCTGCCACACGGTCAATTTGGAGAAAGTTTCAAAGAAGCTAAGCAGTAAGTTTACAACAGCTCGATCTGAGATACCACAGAAAGATCAAGAGCTGATCGAAGATAATGTTGAGCTGTCCAAAAAGAGCAAGGAGCTCGATGAAGCTCATATTGAGCTGACAAAGAAAGATATTGTCAGTCCTAGAAGAAGCCAAAGGCAGATTTGAGACAACTCTAAAGACATTGAAAGAAATGCAGGACCAGTCAAATCAATTTGAAAATGAGAATGTGCTGCTGAAACAGCAAGTTCAGACACTCCAAGGTTTGTTGTAGTAGGAGTGACACACTCGAAGTGCCCTCCAAAAGTCTAATGAAGTCATGCAAGAACAGTTGAGAGCTCTTACAGCTAAGAAAGACAAAGCCGAAGCCAAGCACAACGAGCTCAAGCTTACTATCCAGCCACTGTAGAATTCAGTTGAGATGCTGAAGGCAGGTAATGCTATCTATAAGAACCAAACAGAAGAAGCCATCTTGTGGCGGATCACTGCTGAAACTACGCTAGGAGCCTGTGTTTCCCATGGGAAATATAGTTGCGATCCAGTAGCATGGAATGTCCACCAAAACATTATCAAATCCTTCCAGTTTCAGTATTTACAACCACAGATGGAGGAATATGAGAAACTAAAAGAAGAACTGGAGGAGGCCAAATACAATGCGAGCCAAATCCAAGTTATTGAAGAAGAACTAGTGCCAAAGGAAGACAAAGCCATACAAGCGACAGATTTCTTTCCGCAGAAAGTGGATAGAGCCAGTCAGACTCTACCCTTGGCGAAGCAAAATCAGTCTACTCAGACTGATGCCAAAGTTGCAAAAGTACTACCTTTTCCTCTTGCAATTTCTCCACATCCGAGGAAAGCAACATTAAGTGTCAACAAACACAGTGGCAACACAATAAAGAAGAATAAGGTAACATACTCTCTACTGAAGTCAGTATTTCACGACTTTCAACAAGACTTAGCCTTGTTCCTACCACCCTTGTTACACCAAAGAACACTGGGAAAGCCCTTGGACTTATTCCAATCTTTATCACTTTTGGGCCAAGCTATCAACTTGCCAAAAAGGCATATTGGCTCTAGCCATTGTGCAAAACAAATTCAATGCTCAAATTGAGCATGTCAATTTAATTACAGGATGTTTACCCATGTACATCCCTGAATATCTTAGACAAATAGAAAATAGTCGTTTACTTGCTCTGGACGAGCATGTGAATAATCTAAATACTGTAAATACTTTTGAGATTTCTGGAATTGAACTTAGTTCCATTTCTGTTTCTGTTTCAGTTTCCAACTTAACATATTTCCATGATCTGTGGTCACCATACACAGACTGGGAAGCAAATTACTCCCAATACCTAAAAATATTGAAAGAACAAAACCTACCATAAACCAGATTACCAAACCTTATTATACATACAATTATCTAAACCTTGCTTCTCTCATTTCTTATGCCCTTCTTTCAACCCAACATTTGTACATAAAAGACACTTTCACCGAATATACATATGGAGCCCTATCTTTAATTGTCTTGTCTACTGAGATGTCTAAAATACTGACTGAGGATAGTTGGTATGATCATCTTGTAAATAATACATTGATTGATGTGCCACTTGAACCCTTGGGAAATCAAGGAGTGGGAGGATATCCTAATCTGGCCATGAAAGAAGATTATCTCAAGATGAATGACAATTACCTTGATACAGTTGGCAAGGCAATCGAACAAGTCAATGAAGAAGTTGAAGCCAGAGCGAAGGCAATCTTCCTCAGAAAACCAGTTTTCAAGAAAAGAGCCAAAAGAACCTGATCAATGTTTGTGAGTCGCTGCACATTTGAGGAAGAGGATATGTGGAGGCCTACGTTTCCATATTATTCCATTAATTGCTATAAAACTTTCAATTTTCAATTTTTGTACATGTAAATATGCGATAGTGCCTAAATACATGTAAAGGCCTATTTGCATCTTAGAAATAAGAGGAATCAATTGTCTATCAGACTCTGTTTTGTGGAATCTATTCACTTGTCTCTAATAGATAGTTGCTTATGGTTCATTTTGTTGCCTGGAAGATAAAGTACCCTTCTACAATTTCAGACCTTGACCAAATCGTTTCATGTTAGTGTTTTTGGACGCCAATTTACTCAATATCTTTGAATAACCAACTATGTCATTGTAGTATCCGTTTTTGGATATTACGCTCTTCACTCATTCCATTACCCTTTGTACACTTATCAATCCAAAAGAGTTGATTTGTCTCTCTCTTGGGAAACAATAAACCTTTCATATTATACATTTTACAAATTTTGTGGCATTCTATAACGACTAAGCTACCACAGGCACCGAACATACATCGACTAAAGGAGGTGGTGGATTCAAGAGGTAGCGGGCTGGCCATAGGGATATATGAGGATAGGTGTGCCGCCTAGACGAACCCAATAGCCTTTTGCTCCAATATTGTGACTGCCAATAAGCTGAGATTAGGCCCTGTAATAAATTTCTAGTGGGTATTGACCTTGATGGCCTTACTCAGCTCCACAATAATGAAATTGTGCCAATTGTATAGAGTCAATATATTGTGTTGGATTTATTCCTCTACTCTCCTAAATCCCATGTTAATCTTGATCCATTTATGTTGCTACAATTTTTCCCCTCATTGTTGCATAGTCTACAGAAGTACTCAAGATTCGAAAACAAGTATCCACTCGACAGTCAAATTGTCGAAGGTAGTCAAACTATCGAGCAGATCCCAACTACTTGAGAAGTATCAGAAGGTACTCGAATGGTCAATTTGACAATCTATCGAATCGAACATTTGAACTCTTGTCACCATTAACTCCATTTATTCAGCTCTGCGCTCAGCCGACTCAACGAATTCTCAAAGTCGACTCCAACGTGATACAATTTAAGATAAGGCTCATCACCTACACTGTGCAAATTGCCTTGACAATGAGAACAGCCACGTCATTATTTGTTCAAATAACGACAGCCACGATCTACCTCAAACGGCATAATGTCTCTATGTCATTTTTGTACATGTATCAGCATAAATATAGAATTGTACATAATGCAAAGAAGAGATGATTTGACATAACTTAACAAACAAACATTGTAGATGCTTTTAGACATTGATTTTTGTTTTTCAGACTGAGAGTCAGAATACGCTCATAATCATTATAAAATTAAGATAGTTTTTTTCGAGCATGCGATTTCGTCCACAATTGTCTTGTGCTCTAGCATCTACTGACTTGTACTTTAATACTCTTTCGAATTATCATCTCATTGCATTCATATTAGTTTCAATATGTATGCAATGCTTTCTTGATCGTTTTGTCTGATCTCTCTTACTATGTCTGAATTGTCTACCCTTTGCTTCCACATTAACAATTGCAAGACTTTGTGTTTGCCTACGTAATTGACACCATCGATTCTAATGAGTTTGAAGTTAGAATCAAGTAGGATCGGTCAAGTCTTTCAACTCACTAGACTGATCTAATTCGATACGTGTATTGCATGCACCGCGGAATCAACTCATCCACTACCTCGATCCTCCACCATGGTATCAAAGCCGTGCTAACATAGTCAAATATGGCATTAGACTCTCTTTATAGCTCACAAGCTTCCCACAGGACTTGATCCTATCAACCGATAAGGTAATTGCTTTTTTGTTCTATAAATAGCATATGATTTTCTTTCTTGAGTCACTAATAGTTACTACTATCACTTAGAGTAACTTCCACATGGATTTCCAAAGCAAGGCTGGTCTCATCGTGGATAAATGCGATGGATCCAATTATCATATGTGAAAATTTAAGATGAATATAGTTCTAATGGCTAAGGAATTGTATGATGTTGTCACAGGAGTCGAGGCAAACGACGTTGCAACCTCCTGGTGGAAGCTAAAGGATTGCAAGGCCTTCACGCTGATCATCCTCAGCATATTAGATAGAAAAATCGACCATGTGTCTGAAGCTCAAACCATGTGATGGTTGCCTCTATTTCTTAGCTTGCTTCGCTTAGATTGAGAGGTTTGGCACATGTGATAGATGTAGTCATGCTTGTTTAGTTTTTGGTAATACCACTCTGAGTTGCCACATTAGCACGCTTGGATGATATGAGACTGCTATGAAGCACTCTAGAAATTGCGCAAAATCCTTTGTTAGCAATGCACACATTGGTCGTAGAAACGTCACATCACAAAGCATTGAATGATCATCATCTACATAAGAAGGATCTACAATCAAGAGATCTGTTTTTAATATCTAAAATGAAGACGACCAATGAGAAGCTCAAGTTCATCGATGAAGGTCCCTTTCACATCAGAGAAATAATATTACATGGGGCAATGACCTTAGAGAAGTTGGATGGGATGTCTTTTGATACACCCATCAACGGTAGCGATTATACAAGTATTGGTTGTCACAACCGTTCCTACGTGTTGCATAAAATTCTATCAAAAGTTTGCATTTTCTTATATGTTGTTTTCATTATTTGATTGATCATTCCTTTGCTATCCTATCATCCCATCTCGTTTGCCACCTCATCAATCAAGGCCAAATCTGGCCATGGAAATGAAATTCTTTTAGCATAGACAATGAGTCCATGAACAACAATCTAAAGGGCTTATAATAGTCAAGAATAGAAAAATCCTAGATTTACCAAGAACAGAGATGGATATTTTGAGCAAAAAGGAGGTCACAAATTGCTTAAAGAGAGATTTTTTAAACTAAAAGGTCAAACCAACCCTCATAGATTTTGATCAAAAAAGTGAGCTTATATTGAGCTCAGAAAGGGTTACTTCCCTAACTAAGAGGCTATGTGAAGATTAAACAACTATAGATCATCAATACATTCAGGTGGGACCGGAATATTGCAGGTTATCTCTGCAAGGTTGAAACCTTACCAAATATACCAAATTGAGTGGCTTTTGCAAGGATTCCCTTCCCAATGCTTGCAGAACTCTCACAATACCTTTTGAACCCTCGTAACGTTAGTAGAATTACTTAGGAACTCTCGTAGGAAATTTTGGGAGCCTATGTGATAGGGTGCTATAAGTTTATAAAATTTGGTGCCATACATAGTTGCCATAGAGCACCTTGTCTAATAGAGCTCATTTTCACCCGGCATGACCCTATTCCATCGGGTGGTTGAATGCCACAATGATTTCGTGGCCAATATGCTAGAGGATTGAGGATGATGGGCCAGGTCAATTCCTTGGTGCATGCACTACACGTATCGAATCAGATTAGTATGGTGAGTTGAAAGACTCGACTGATCCTACTTGATTCTAATTTCAAAGTCGTTAGAATCGATGGTATCAATTACGTAGATAAACACAAATCTTGTGACTGTTAATGCGAAAGACAATTCAGACAAAATAGTACGAGAGGTCAGACAGAATGATCAAGAAAGCATTGCATACATATTGACACTAATATGAACGCAATGAGATGATAATTCGATTAAGAAAGAGTATGAAAACACAAGTTAGTAGATGCCAGAGCACAAGTCAATTGCGGACGAAACCGTGTGCCTGGAAAAAACTATCTTAGTTCTGTAATGGCTATGAGTTTATTTTGACTCTCAGTATGAAAAATAAGAATCAATGCGTTCGAGTCGACCATTCGAGTACTTGTTGAGACTCCTCAAGTAGTTGGACTCTGCTCCATAGTTTCATTGCCTTCGACAATTCAACTGTCAATTGGATACCTATCTTTGAATCTTAAGTACTTTTGTAGACTGTGCGACAATGAGAGAAAAAATTGTAGCAACATGAATGGATCGAGATGAACATGGGATTTAGGAGAGTAGAGGAATAAATCCAACACCCCCCCTTAATCTGGATCCACGAATGTCTTGATCTTCAGACTAAGCGATGCACAGAATCTATTGTGTGCATCAATACTTAGTACCTTTGTAAAAACATCTACTATCATGTCTTGTGTTCGATAGTACATTAAGGTTACCTCTCTGTCAACAAAGACATAGTGATATCAGATTTCAATGTGCTTACTCCTAGAATAAAATCTAGGATTGGCCGATAGGGCAATGGCACTATGATTATCACATAATATATTTGTCGGAGTCTAGTTCATATTAATGTTTGACAATAAATTTATATAGGTCTGTGTACGAATGTTCTAGGAGATAAGACCACTATTGAAGAAGAATGTAAATCCAGATGTGGACCTATGAGTATCTACATCTCCTTCCCAACTTGCATATGTATATCCACTGAGTTGGTGGAGATTGTTGTTGTTGACTTCTCAATAATAGATGCATAGTCCTGTTGTAACTAGAATGTATCTCATGACTCGAATTAGGGCCTTCCAATGGATCATGCCAGGATTTGCCATGAATTGGCTTAGTGAGCTTATTGCAAAAGAAATGTCAGGTCTGGTAGAGACCATTGCATAATGAACTGATCCTTGATAAAAACAATATCACTGCTGAAAAACATCTACTGGGTATTGGGGTCGTACAACGTGTAGGTATTGTCGAAAGAATTCTGATCAATAAAGATGGATTTACTGGGACTTTGGAAGTCCAATTCTTTCCTTATCGCTTTCAAGATTTGCGCGTAGGCAATATAACCGAATACTAGACAAATAACCATAATCTATTGCAAAGCTCATACCAAAATGAAGAGTTATAAAAGATTATGGATTCCATTATGGAAAGCTAGGAGTACATAAATTCATGGGATGGGGCACATGAGACCTACCAAGATCCAATCCCAAGGCTCATATTTACAAAGGAGGAAGAGAGATGGAGCTTCAAGTTTTCTCAATCACAAATGAGCCAAAAGATTCCAAAAATGATATCTCTTGCCTATTTATTGAAAAACCCATGTCTTAACCATACGTAATTATCTTGAAATCTAGTTAAGCCTTGTTAGCCCTTATTTAGCCTACTTAAGGTCCTTTTTGGCTCGTTATCCTTATTTCAAGCACTTTGAGAGGTCTAAAGAGAAAACCACCTTCATTCTTAAGGCTAATAATTTCTTTTGGGCCTAACAAAGCTTACATTGGATATTATAATATATTTCTAAGCGCTGACGTACTGGAAGTACATGACACTCTTTCTAATTAAACATTTTGTCCTAAAAAGTGAGGATGCTTGTTGGATAAACTGGAATGCTCCAATTTTGTAATCTAAGTAGTCATGGTTGAGATCCACATTCAGTTGGTTTGCACGCTTGAGTCCTTTTTGGGAGGCTCACTCGCAAAAGAAAAAAGAATTGTTTTTGCTTTGCCTTTGAATTTGTTTAGGGGCATTGTCAAATAAAATAGCTAACTAACTAAACTACAAAGAAACATAGATATTCATTGTTTTTGTATCTATAGAACACCTAGAAAGTGATAACTGATGGAGTCATAAAAGATCAATTATTGCCCTAAAAGAGACTTGGCATGTCTCCATTACAATAGTTGCATGTGTTAGTTGAAGGAGAGGTCATTACACTCGAGTTAACTCTAAGGCATGACTCTAGCAATGATTGAAATCCAATGTACATAAATGGATGAGTTGTCAATAAGTAATGGCGAGGGTTGTCTTCGGGCTAGGATCTCGTTGCTCTCCAGCAGTGTTCGGGAAAGCCGGCAAAGTTCAGGAATAGAACCGGCAACTTTTGTCAAAAACCGGCATGATCAAAAATTAGCGGGTTTTCTAAGGTCATAAAATAATGTATAACCGGCATGTATTGACGGTCATCCTTGAGAAAACTGAAAGAGTTCAAGAAATACAGGTTTTTGGAGGAGAACCCAAAAAAGGTTTCCCAAACACTGCTCTCCAGGTGCACCTAAACCCAAACTCGAACCCTAAACCCTAACTTTGTATACCAAAAGAGCGAAGAAGTGGAGCCAAGAGGAGCGCAGCAGAGTGAAGAGGAGTTAAGGAGCGAGGAGCCAAGGAGAGGACCGATTTCGTTCAAGCAGAACGAGAGCGACCAGCGAGCAGCCAATGATCGCAGCCAAGGGGCGGCACGGTGTGGGTAAGCTTGTAGCGGCACTAATGAAATGATCATTCGAATCTGAAGACAAAATGGCAGTTCCGGACCATCAACGCTAGCGCTGATATCTAGAGCTGCCATTTTTCATTACGTTTTTTATGTCAATCAGCCATTCTGCAGTGAAAGCCGTGTAAGCAGGCTATGCGGAAGAGGTCATGGGCATACCTTCTAAGCAGGTGATGGATCTACTAATGTACCAAATTTTCTGGTAGCGAACAAATCATGTTAAGCAAAACACTTTCAACGGTTCCATCACGACACAATGGTTGACTTCCAAAGTTTTCACAACAACTGGTTTTTTGTTTGCATACAAACATAAGGACATTATGTGGGTTTCATGGGTTTCTGAACAACATACCCAAGAATCGGCACAATTGCTCCAACAAAACGTAGATAATGAAAACAAAATAGCAGCTCCGGAGTCCGGAGCAACCATTTTTCCTTACGTTTATCAACATTTATGAGCTTGTTTTTGACAAACACAGTTGACAATGAAAAAAAATGGCAGCTCCGGAGCTGCCATTTTTTTTTTCATTGTCAATTGTGTTTGCATTTCTTTGATTGTTTAGGTTTTAGTGTTAGAAAATGAAAAAACAATGGCAGGTCCAGACCATAAGCGTTGGCGTTAATGGTTCGGAGCTGCCATTTTTTGTTGCATGTTTTAACAAAGTCTCAAAAAAAGCAAAAAATAATGGTAGCACCAGACCATAAACACAAACGCTGATGGTCCGGAGCTACCAATGTTTTTTAAATCTAGAAGAATGACAATCTATAAATATTATAATTCTTCGTCCTCGGGTGGCTTCTGGGCTGTGGAGTTTTGTTGCTGGCCTCTCTTTCTGTGTTCTGTGGTGGTTTTTCTTCTCATAGTTGGTGTTGCATTTTCTGGTGGAAGAAGCATGGTGTTTTTCTTGTCTCTGCTGGTGTGCTTTGGTCATTCTAGTCTCTCCTTGGCTTCTGACAAGGTATTGTATGTTTTCTTTCTCCTTTTTCACTATAGTGGTTTGTTAGCTTTCTGTTTCGTTGCTTTTCTGGAGAGTTCACCGTTGCACCTTTGCTTTGTTACTTTAGGATATATTTAATTTTGTTCAAAGATTGACTTGTCTGTTGTTTTCCTTCTTGTAATTTATTTTTGCTTCTGCTATTAGGCCTCTCGTCTGAGTAAGTTCCTATATTATTTTCATCTTTTACAAATTCCTGCAGCCTTCTCTCTTCTGGAAAGCTCAGTAAGCATCCCTGTAAAGATACAAAAATGACTAGGCAAGCTATAAAATTTGAAAAATGACACTACTTCAAAGTGCTCACCATATCTTGTTCCGACACCTTGACATCGTCAAGAGAAATCTGAGGTTTCCCTCACATTCAATTCTCAAATGTGTTAAGTCATGTTGATTGATATATGCTGATGTTTTTTGTGGAACAAACTTGCTTAGCTCGTAACCATTGTGCGTCACCCAACCCAAAACCTGATAGTATGTATATCAAGAAATTAACCCAAAATTGATAAAGAACATTCCTTTGTACTCCTGCAAGAACATCACATTGCACTCCTACAATATGAAAACCATTTGAGATGCACTCTTTTAGTCTTATGTACAACCTAGTGTCAATTCTGAAGGCAACTGAGGAAACGAGGCTGGATCATGGGACCTTCCCTCTCCGATTCTCTTCAGACCCTCCTCATGACAAATGCAAGAAATCCTAATGCTAAAATAACAGATCCTGTGGTCTATAATGCAAGAAATGAAGGGAAAATGGAAGAGTTAGAGATTCTCCAAAAAATGCAATAAATCAGACCTCCACAATTCTGAATTAGTAAAGGAGGAGGTTGAGCAAAGTGACATGATGATGAACAAAATAACTGAAGAATGGCCTCAACACAAAGGTAGGAACAACAAGTTAGGCAACAAGCACTTAATCTCCGGATTGTGGGACTAAAAGAAGAAGTAGAATAAAAAATCTGTTGCGGTCAACCACTTCTTCAGGAACAATATGCACATATTTGAATCTTAATGGTCAGATGGCTTTCAAGAGTGTAAAGAAGATGAGATGACAAGACATACTGTCATAGAATGCCAGGATGTTTTATTGAGAATATATGTCTTTAAACATAGGCATCATTTGAAAGTGAATCCAGTCAGGTGAATGAACATCTAAAACTCCAAAGAAGATGACTTAAATGGAAGAGGTTTCTTCACAAAAGGTTCCATGGATACAACTCATTTTGAATCAGAAAAACAGATTTAGGCAACAGACCATTTTGACCCCCTACAATATCCCATTTATATACATAAAGGATTATCCCATTTATATACATAAAGGATTCCCTCTCTTTTATAGAGTGTATTTCTGTAGAGGCTTAAATTATGCAAAAACCATTGAGTTTATGAAAAGAGGTAAGCTATGCCAATAAATCTTTTCATGAAAATTTCAGCTTGCTTTGATTTTCATAAAGTTGACTGAGGTCACACCTACCTTTTTTGGTAGCAATGGCCGTCCTTTACATAAGTGAATGAATTTTTCAGTGACCTTTCCATTGGATTATCTTGCCACAAAAACGGCTCGGCCTAACAGCCTTGCCATCTTATATGGCCAGAATTTCCAATGTAAAGGTCATTAGAAAATCCATTTCCCTATACTTCAAAACCTATCTAAAGACGATCATGTCATCTAAAGACAATCACGTCTTTTTTTTAAAGTACTAACTATAACTAACTATCTAAACCTAACTATCTTACAGACCTGACTAACTACTCACCCTAACTAACTGCTAACTACTCACCTGAACTATTCACTAACTATCTCACCCGTATTAACTCTTAACCCTAACTAACTACTCACCCTAAATAGCTACTCATAACTACCAACTACTAACTACTCACCCTAACTAGCTCCTAACTGACTACACCCTAACTCATCACCCTAACTAACTAATAACTAGTAACTCCTTACTACTAACCAAGTAACTCCTAACTTGCTGCTAACTACTCACCAAAAGTAGATATTAACCCTAACTAATTACTAACCATTAGTAGGTGTGATTTTTGACATTCATTTGCTCACACAAAACATGTTTACATGCACACACACATTCCTTTGGTGAGGTGCTGCTATGATGGATCCTTTTGTTGGTTTTCTACTTCATATGCATACCAAAGGATCCACTCAAAAAGTTTCACAAACTCCTTGAACTTACCAAGCTAGTTTTTGAGGAGTGTGAATAATAGTCAAAAATCTATCTTGGTGATTTTATGATTTTATGTTTGTGAGTACATTTCACAGGTGTTCTCACATGTTCTCACGTGTAAAATAGTTAGAAATAGTTTATAATGTTGACTTTAGGGGTGTCATAAAGATTGGTAGTCAAGAATCTTAGGTGGTCAAGAGTGTGGTAGACTCTCTATATGAGCATTGCGTGTGCATAATACTTTGTGTGCCAAACCTGGTAGTTTGATGGTGTGCTTGAGTGTGAGTCAAGTATAGGGTAGCTGGAATATGCATAATATATTGTGGACACTCTAGACGCTGGTGCAGTAAATTTCTTGTGAAATCTCAATGCATAGTGGTCGCCAAACTGACCAAATGGCATAGCGGTGGGCCTCATGTCGGTGAAATGGATGGAAATACAAGAAATCAAGAAAACTAGTCAAAAATCAAGAAGATAGCTAAAAGTAACAAAACTTCACCAAAATAAGCAAAGTAAAGTATCATTATTCATGATTATTGATCATTCACAAGATAGGGGCCTGATTCTAGAGCATGATCATAGCTCTCATGTGATTTTAGGCACATGAACCACTTTTAGCACGACCTCAGCTATTTATAGTGGTCATTTGTGCCTCTACTATAAGTTTGGGGCCTTATTTGGCTAATTTGGGCCTTACCACCATTATTACAAGTCTTCTATTCACAAATATAGTGAGGTTGTTCGAGCCACCTTATTAATTGTCCTAATGACTGATTCTAGTCTACTTTAGCTCCATGGCCAGATTTGGCAATTCATTAGTAAGCTCATGGGCTAATTACATGCAGCACATGACACTCCCCCTACTTTAAGCATTTTTGCCCTAAAAAATGAAGACCATGTAGCTCTTTGTTGAGTGCCATGCTTCATGAATCCTTTGGCGGTATTCGAATCATATTTGGCCACCTTGAATAAGAAACGTCTTTTCTTGTATTATTCTTGTCAGTAGCCATCTACCATTCAATAGTTGATAACCAAAGTTCAAAAACATGAGGGGAAAAGCTTCTTGAAAATACAAAATTAAGCTCCTCTCCTCGAGTAGAGAGAGAATAGAGCTATTTGAAACTCGTGTAGAGAGAGAAACTCAAACAAGCAAATCTCACCAACAATTTGACTCAAAATCTCAACATAATTTGATCATAAGGAGAAGTACATATAGAGTGTGTGGAGATCCCTCCTTGCAACCTATTGGACCTCTAATCATAGCCTCTTGCATTCTACTGGACCCCTAATCATAGCTTCTTGCATTCTATTGGACCCCTAATCATAGCCTCCTTAATTCTATTGGACCGCTAATGATCACTTCCTTAATCCTATTGGACCCCTTGGTCAAAACCGACTTCTGACTCCATCACTCATCAAATTATATTGTCACAAGTGTCAAAACCCTATTCATATGCCTATCTAGCTCAAGATTACATCATGACTCATTTTTGGCTCAATAGAGGCATTACATGTGGACATTTCCAATTGCCATCTATGCTAATTTTTGGCCTATTTTCACAAGTGTGAACATACTAACACATGTGTGGGACCCACCTATGTACAAATTTACATGGTTTAATCAAGTTAAAATTTGCCAATTTTGACAATTTTGTACACTCCTCAAATTTAGCTTTATAAAACTATGGTGCATCTATCTACATTCTAAGAATTGATCTTAGCTTGATGAATACTCTTAGAAGAATTCCAATTAAAAACAAGTAACTTATGAGATTTCCATAGAGAATAATGTCCATAAAGGATCTTTCACCACATCTTAAAGGATCTCTTGTTCCTTAGATGTGTTGTTATTTATGCATAGATCCATAATAAAACTTCTTAGGAATGAAGTAGCATGCTGAAGTCAATTAAATCCAACAAGAAAAGTTGGGCTTAAGCTACTTCAATAATCAAAAATGAGTTAAGATGGCTGAGATCAAGCATATTGCACTTTCTTGATGCTTGCTTCAATGTAGCACATCTCAAATCTATGCATCATGCCAAGCTTTGAATTCCAAGGCATTTTTCCAACAAGTATCTCTTGAATTGCCTTTGCTTGTTGGTGAGGATGTATATGCCATTGAAGATGAGATTTTATCATGTTCCTCCTCTTCTTGTGCAAGGTTCCCTTGTTTGCTCTCTTCTTGTAGCACTCAGATCCACAAAAGAAGCATTTTAGCCTTGACCTGTCCTTTGCCTTTGAACTTGATGCTTGATCCTCTTCCTCGGCCTCGGATCCTTTGTTTTGAGTCTTCTTGGATCTCTTGGTCTTCCATTTGCCGTTGCTTGAGAAATAGGCTTTCTCATCTCCATCAAGCAAGGATATGGAACTCATCCTACTCTTGACATGTAAGATCTTACACTCCTCGTCCTATGTAGCCTGTCAATAGAAGGTAAGACATCTTGGATGGCAAAGCTTTGAACCAAATTGGAGAACTCATCTCCTAAGCCATTGAGAATCACTTGTACAAGTTCATTATCAAGAATCTTCTCTCCTATAGGAGCAAGTTTTTTGTTGAGAGACTTGATCCTTAGCACATACTCTTGTGCACTTTCATCATTTATCCTCATACTTTGCAAGACTTGGTTTCTTAGCATAAGCACTCTTGAAGTGTTGTTAGATACATATATATCTTTTAAGGAATTCTAAGATTCCTTGGCCGTTGTACAAGAGGTTACCTCCTTCAAGAGGTCATTACTAACATTCATTTTGATGCAATGAAGTGCTAGTTTTACCTTATTCATTTCCTCCAAGAGGCTCATCCTCTTCATCTAGGACAATATCAAAGATGTATTGGAGCACTAGGAGTGACTCCATCCTCACTTTCCATATTGAGTAGTTTGTAGAATTTAACCTCTCACTAGATTCAAAAAGGAATGCACCAATGGACTCCATCTTCCTAATGACTTGTACTATTGATGTACTTCTCAGCCCTTCCTGAGTCCTTTTCCAGAATTTGCCTCACTAGTAGCTCACTTGATGTTCACAAAGACACAAGTAGCAAGATCCTCTTGATTTTAACTGCCCTTCAAATACGTCTTAGGGCAAACGTGGACCGATGAGAATAGACAAAACATGTTTTGTCTATCATTGCCTACTCTCTCTCTCTCTCTCTCTCTCTGGCTTGGTTAGGGTTTGCATTAGCCTTTAGGTTTTTTGTCCATAGACTGATTCAGAAACATAAACAGAATCATTTCTAAGCTCTATGCTGCAACGACTTCCATGATCTCATATAATCTATAATTCAAGCTAACATGCACACAAAGAAGCACAGCAGTTCCTTCTGTTTACTTAAGCCATGGTCAGATCTCAATGCTTTGACTCTAATAAACTTGATTGTACTTCAAAATCAAAAGCATTAGAAAACTTCCAGGTCCTGACAAGCAACACAATAATACAACCTTGTGAATTTGAATCAAACCACATTAGGATTACACATGTGCATTGCAATCAAATTGATGGATTTCAGTGATTTCTCATTTTGAAGAAATTGACCAGAGTAAATTTGATAATCACCATAATATAGATGCTTTTGAGGAGTTCTCTTGCATGGAAACAGAACCTGAAATATGTAGCCTCATTACTCAGGAGTGACATAGGCCGATGTTATGCCACCATCCACCAACAGGCTTGTACCTGTAACAAATGAACTATCAGACGACGCAAGAAAAAGGGCAGCCTTGGCAATCTCAGATGCTTCTCCAAACCTTCCCATAGGAATGTGAACCAGTCTTCTTTGCTTCTTTTCTTCTGTATTCAAGAACTGCAAAGCCACATACGCAGCTATTAGAAAAGTTTTGCATCCTGAGAGAAAGGCAAGATTAACTTTAGCATTTCTGTTGTACCCTTAGGAATCATTGATCAACTTATATGTAGGTAAAATCTTCAATTCAACGATATGTGTGATAACAGGCAAACACGTGGACCATTCCAGAATGGCATAAATGGTTTCCCAAACTTCTAATAAAAGAAGTTGTTAGTTCTTATTTTGGGTTATTGTAAACTTGTCCTAGACTCAACAGAGCTTCCTTCATTTCCTTAAAAATGGGGAGATTTCAAGAGCGAAAATCAGGTTATAAGAAAGACATAAGGAGACGTAATCAAGACCGGCATAATAAGCTGTGATCAAAAAGGGCACATCAACAGCACAATGTATTTAACCTAAGTAACAGGAAGTTGAAAACGGCTGCTAGAACAAGGTACACAGAGAGACTTACCTCCATGAGAAGTTTTGTGCGTATTGGTCCAGGGCATAATGCATTTACACGTATATTCTCTCGTGCATGTAACACAGCTAGTTCTCGTGTCAATGCAAGGACTGCACCCTTGCTCGCCGTATAAGCTATCTGATTTGCAAAAATGGGTTCAAAATATTTACCTAGATCATCTGCTTCTTCCAAGTCTCAGCACCAAAAAGCATCAAACATCCCATATCAAAGCTACAGCCAACCATATCATTCAAAGCTCAACAGCAGTTTGTTCATTTGTGTCAGATTGTAGCTTAAAATTTTGGTAATGTTTCTGAATATTCGAATAATCTTGAACGACATTTAGTTATATGGAAGTGACCAATTAGTTTGAAGATTTTCTGCATGCTCATGGTCTACAAAGACAGGCTGCCATCACTACTATGATTGCGATCAGGCTGGTTAGGTACCTTACACTAACTTTTTAGCTTCTGCTGAAAAGGATTACCTGAAAAAAGTCCAGGCTATTAATGGAGTAACTGGGTACATCTAGAATTTTACTCAGACTGAATCTGCCTACAAAGTAGACTTTGGTATAGAAAAAATAGAAGAGCATACATCAATGTTACCCCTAGGAAGTCTCAAACACTTCAAAAAGCTCACAATCTTCAACTTTGTGGAGTCTTTGAGCCATCAACTGCATGCACAGCATAGAATGTATGCTACAACATCCCTACTCACTTCCTCAGCTCCATGTTGGCTTCTGTTTATTTATGTGCTGAATCTATTGCTTCTCAGGAAGTGAAGGGCAGACTCATCATTATGAAGGGAAAACCATCAGGAACAATCAACCATTGTGGCATTCTTTGATGATCAATTTTAAACTGCAAGAACAATCAATCACTGGGGCATTTCTTTGATTATCAGTTTTAAACTGCTTTTTTGTGCATAAGCACCTACCACTAGAGCTCCTGTGATCAGATGACTATATTGCCGAGGTTATGATGATGTGCATGAAATCTATCCCCTTCACTCACTCACTTGAAAGACAAATGCACTTGCATGCACTGCCATAGACTAATCAACAGCCTTGGATTTATGTGATCTGGATAATAAATAAACTTGAGTATGAACACCATGGTACTCAATCACGTGCTCTGATACCCAACCTGTGGTGTTGCAGCTCCAAGGAAAGCCACAAATGAAGCTGTATTAATGACAGAACCTCCACCAGCTCGTCTGATAGCAGGAATGCCATATCTGCAACCATAGATTACTCCCTGCAGTAGAGTATAGTAAGTTAGTTGGTCTTTACATTTCTTTAACAGTAAAAGAAACATAGCTTTTTTTATTTTTTCTTTTGCATGTCAAACTATGCAACTGACTGGAGTTGAACTCATGACCTTAATGAGAGGAAAAGAAATCTTGATCAACCAACTTAGCTTGTGTTCTTGCAACAAATAAAGCATACCAAAATGCTCATATTAATGAGCTTTTTTCTGGCAGTGCATGAATTAAAGGCAGCTTCATAAGTTTCGTGAAAACTTCAAGAATAACCAAACATGAAAGCTCGTTATACTAATCACATGTTTATCTATATTAAAATATAAGGAACTTCGATGGCAACCAAGTAGAAAAATCAAACGAGTATAATAAGAATCGTTACAGGAAAGTTAAAAGAAAACAAAGGAAAAGTTTTCAGAAACGTAACTATCTAGCACAAATGCAACCAAGCATGTCCGTATTCTGCACTATAGAAACGCCTGATCTAAGCTTTTGTGTTCATAAGCTAAGTCAACACATGCAGGATCCAAAGTTATATCAGTGGAAGGAGAGTTTGTTGCACTTTTACTCATTTATGAGCAGGCAGTGTGCTAGCTTCTTAAAAGAAATTGCATGAAATCCAGATGGCCACATTCATGCATTGGATGTGGGAATGCCTTCCACATCCCCACGTGACAAACTTCGATCAGACACTTGCCACCCACAAAAATAAAGGGAGCCGTGCTGCCCTCCTTTTCATGGCAGCACAGAAAGAAAAATGAACCATATGCAAGAGGATGGAGGAGCTAGGCTGTACTCGCCATCTCTTCACCTCTAACAATGCTTTTACTATCTACAAGTCATTGTTTTCGAGCACAAACTGGCTTAAACTAGGATTTTACAACGCATAAAGTGGTCTGATTATGCTACGTTGCTACCAAAGGGCTACTACCAGGCGAAGTGAGCTAGGGATTCAAATATTTGGACCAAACATGCACACTGTCAGATGCCTCTTTTGTCATATAGAATAGAAGGTTCCTATTTGTCAGAAGTGCAAATTTCCCATTTTCCTAATTGGATGAAACTGTGTCCATTTCTGAAAGAAATAGCATACTGACAGTATGCGATAGCAAGCTCCTACTTTTGGCCCCTTGCTTCTACAAGACCTGTCAGACGAATTTAAGCATGAAGAACAAGGCGACCCTTGAAACTTCTCCAGTTTTACCTGACTTGACAGTTTGGAGCTGAGCGATCTATTTTGGACTAATTTGTTGGTGTGGCATGGCCTTGAGCCTTCTTGCACGCAAACATAGTCAAAAACAAGACCTAAGTGGCCCTTCTCAAAACACAAATGCATCCAGCACAGAGTACACATTTTTGTCATTTCGAATCATACATGGAGGGTTGCTGGTGGGTGTCAGACTTCTGAGCTTCTAACTCAATCGGCAGCTCACGTGAACGAGGGTCCCCTCCGCCGAGGTGAAGGCACTCTTCAACCACAGCCGCTGTCACAGATCAGACTCTGAGCTCATGAACTGATCTAATGGTGGCAGGTCATAAGTTCTTGAAAACATACTCTGAGAAACATGAACTATAGGAGATTAGTCCATTAAGGGGGCTTAAAGAATATTCAGACCTTCATATCAGAGGTTAGCCCACACAAACAGTACGAGGAAATTGGTGTCAGTCGAATTTATGACATTATGTTGCACAAATATGGAAAGACAAATCAGGCGAGATTTGTTACACAAGCCTACTCTGAGAAACATGAACTATAGGGGATTAGTCCATTACCTTCATATCGGAGGCTAGCCCAGCCCATGTCATGCGGTCATAGGGAAGTCTACACAAACAGGTTGGTGTCGTCCAAATTTATAACATTACGTTCCACAAATATGGAAAGACAAATCAGGTGGGATTCGTTACATGAGCCTCAATGTCCTCCTTTCAAGTTGCCAAGGAGGTTAAATTTCAATAAGCGAAAAGGCATCAGCTTTTAGTCAGATACATATAAACAAAGGTAAAGGCTTGTGCAGCTAGAAAAAAATTGAGAACAAAACATTAAGTAGGCAAAAATTTTAACTAATAAACATCATGGCAATTCCATATGATAAATGTTCATGTTTTCCTTGACTAGAGTTCAGCAGGTTTTCTTACAATTGACCGACCAACTTTTAATGTCACAGATTAATCACCTTTGTAAATCATATAGCTTTTGCTCCCAGGTGCATGGTTTATGCATGCTATAATACTTATCATTACTAGTATTAATTGGGAAGTTCCATCACAGGCCTGTTACATTGGGAACAAAGCCATTTCCACCTACATTCTTACCTAGCACATATTTTTCTTGGAAAATAAGGCCATGTGTTCAAGAGCTCAATACTTTTTCTATGGCATAACAAACATGATACTACAACACCCTGTTGTTCATTCTTTTCTAGCTATACTAAATATTAGGCGTCCAATTACGTAGACTCTCAATATTATAAACTCTACTCACAATAATGCAGGATCCTAAAACCGATCAGTGGATTTGAGAAGTAGAATCAGAAGAACTCTACAATGACAGTATGCTATCTCTCATAGAGATACAAAAAGATAACATCACACCCCTTGATCACATCACTACCTTAGAATTTGATGACCTTCTGACATGCATTTATTGGCCTCTGACCGTCAATAGTCCACAAACAAATCAATAAAGATTTACAACTTACAGAGATAAAACTGAACAACTTTCAAGCTACTGCTGTGACTGTAATAGCTTAGAGAAGTAACTACGTACTCTTCAACTCAAGCTGCCCATTGCAACTGCAACGGCTTCAAATGGACAGTTAAGATATTGGATATATAGAAAAAAGTTGCTCAATAAAGACTGACATTGAGATTAATCTTTGATTTTCTTTCGGTTTATGCCAGAGATCCATTGGCTTTTTCCTGAGTGCAACCTTTTTCAACACAAAGTGCTCACACTCCCCGATAGAGCATCAAATTCCAACTTGGACTGCTCCTTTGGACTTCACGAGAGAAAGGAAGTATAAACGGAAAAGAACATAGTGCTTTTGCTTGGCCTAATATACAAAACTGTCACCAGCAGGAGGACAAAAGCCACATTTCACCTTCACGTTGATGTCAAGCGTACGATCAATGACTTCATCGGAAGTTGTAATGGCATCACCATCATTATCGTCCATTATTCCAGCATTGTTGAAAACAATGTGTACAGCTCCAAAGTTTTTCTGCAAGCGATTACCGAGAAAACAAATTCCACATAAAGCACTTGATACATCAAGCTAAAAGGTCTTGCTACAAATTTCAACATGCACAAGATGCTGGTAAAGAAATCCGCCAAATTCCCACCAAGCACGAGCAAATAACTGGCTATCAGAGCATGTCAGAATAAGATGATTAATCATCAATTATGTGTACTGTACACATTGTTAAAAAATGAAAGTGGAAAAGTAAGTCCTAAAGGTGGTCATAACTTGGAGATGTATCAATATGGAAACCAATCATTAACCGAAATCAACCCTTAAAATGTTTGCCATATCCTATGAATGCAAGAAGAAAAAAAGCAAGTCAAAGCAACTTGTCATTCAGAGGACAAAGCCTAAAGAAAGTATTTATATACTTCGCATATAAAAGGACACTTTTCAGTAAGTGGTCCTAATTTCTGAAGAGAGTAAGCTGGACTTGATCGGCCCCTAATAAAAGGCATCTGTAGGCATGTCTTGTTCTTTTTATGGTTGCACAAATTATTATTTTTTCTTATTCCCTTGCAGAGCTACGAGTATCACAGATGGCTCCTACCCTTCCATTCATCATTGGAGGGCTTTCTTGGTAGCAACACTTGATTGATGCTTGTGTGATGAGTTTGAAGTTCGATATAAACAATCCATTATGTAGTATCTTTGAAGAATTATGGCATGATAGTTAGCATGTAGTGGCTAAAATGTGTGAATCATTTGGTCGCTTGATGGTAAACATTCAGCAAGAAGGATGATAATTTGTGCCATGAAAGAGGCTACGGCTCTTAAAGTGAACAAGATAAAGACTAGAGTTGGTGTTCATTCCATTCTAAGCGAGTTAGTCTTCATATCAACAATTGGTGGCAGCTTGTCATTTACGTAGTACAGTTCCATTTCCGTCAGTACATTTGTAGCTCTGCAAGCTCTATTGCACATTGTGTATTGTTTTGTCATTACAATCTGGAGAACATTTGTGAACTTTTTTCCACATTTTCATCTTGTTACCCTCGACTTAAACACAATTGATGCTTCACTTTTTCTGGATGAAGCCCATGATCCTTAATTTTCATCCGACCTAGAGCTTGTTCCCTATTTGTCAAGTGATAAGTCAAGTGATAAACTTGAAGTCCATGTTTGGCAGCGCCACCCCAAATTAGTCCAATTTCTCATCTATTGGGATAGAAGGCTTGTTGATGAGGCCACATGAGAGTCCATATCTGTACCTTCTTTACCACAGCAGGCTCTGATAGTTTACGTAGTACTTTGAAAAAAATTCATTCCCACTATCCATATTGATATTGTACCATCTATTACGATAATGCCATCAAGCTACACTTCTATTGCACTGCTTATTACTTATTGAAGACCATTATGAAGTTTCTATTCTAGATGTTGCTTTTCCCATAAGTTCAATGAATCAAAAAAGTCAAGACAGATCAGATGTTGCTCATCATTGCACTCATTCAATTTCCTTTTTTATGGTGATTTCTAAAAACCTTCCACGATAACAAGAAGAAAACACAGCACACAGTTTGTTGCTCATTGAACTCAACTATTGAAAGCAAAGATCAACAATGGAATACACCTGGTGTGGACAAGAGGAAGGAAGTGGAGACGAACTATAAACATCACGAAAATCTACTTCAGCACCAGATAAGCAAACAGCATTTGTATAAGACTTGGCAAATATCAAGATTGAGAATAACCAGTGGAACGAAAACCAAAAACGACTGTACTAGTGCCCTAGTGAATAATTTCAGCATTCATGACGCCCACCTTGAGGGCAATGTTACTGAGGAGGCATCAAAGTGGACTCAAAGGACTTCATGTATGTGCATCCATGCACGCATGTGGGAGAGATACTTCTTCACTTCACTGTAGTAGCAAAAACTACAAAAAATAATAAAAGACTCCACAAGCACACATACTGCCCTTTTTTGTATCAAAAAAATGACTAAACTTCATTGTATAGTCAAAGCAGAAACCATTGGGGATCCACATAAAAATGGTAAACCAGGCAAACTTCGAACAGAAGGGAGACTCTTCAAATGCCTCTTAGTGCCACAAAATTCCAGTCAAGCTTAGACACGAACTCACCTGACACGAACTAAACATCGTAAGCTACTATATTTACCTAACTACTTCAGGCTCAAACAACAGCTTACCCTTGCAATAAATTACTCAAGCCCTCTACTTTTTCTTTGTCTAACTGCAAGATCGAACTGGTAATCTTTCATATGATGAACTTTGTGCAAGTAGACAAAAAGCTAAAGCAATAAAAGTGAAGGAACGTCCGACAGGACACACCACGAAGTCAGAAGTAAAAAACAAAAACTTGCTTGAAATACAATATCCAAAAATTGAAAATTGAAAAACAAACATAACAGGAGGTCACTATCAACATAGAAATTAAATTAAGAAACAAACACTATCCAAGCTCCAAAATTCTGCATAGACAGATCGACACAGAAACCTACTGTTCTTACCTGTGGCAACCCCAACAAATTCTCTTGAGAATCTCTAGGATGAAGCAGACACAAGATCTTATAAAGTGCATTGCTTCTGAAGTTAAATAGTTGGGATTTTCACAGAAGGAAAAGGCTTTTACATTGACAAGCTGTAGCTTCTAAAAACACACATTTTTCTTCTATGCAATACAATGCCTGTTACATCAACCACACTGCAAAGGAAGAATCATTACCTCCGCTTCAGTGACAAACTTTTCCACATCTGCTGCTATGGATACATCACCACCAATTGCAATGCCTGTTCCCCCAAACTCTCTTACAGCATCAATTGTTCTTGCAGCTTGAGAAATAGTTTTATCAGCAATAATTACCGATGCACCTTCATGTGCAAAAAGTAGTGCAGTTTCTCGACCAATGCCACTGCCATGAGCCACATATATTTGGTAAGGGATTCTAGATCATACTGTCCTGAAATGTTGGGCCAATCATATACATCCATTCTTGCATTGAAACTGTGCTATATGTTAAGCAATCACATACTTTAAGAAAAGAATTCATGCTGATCAAACTGGACAAGGGCTGGAATTGTCAGTGGGTTGCCTTCCTGCATAAATAACAATGGAGTTTCTTGATAAATGTCTCTGCCACAGCCACATATAGCTGTTAAGAGATGTCGGTCAATATTGAGATGCAGTAGGTAAGAAGTTGGTCAAATATTCAGAGAAATTGTTGCATAAAAATGTAATAGAAATCACATTAACGAACATATTGGCTATGCATTTGCTTGGATATGAATAAAGAAGGCAAATGTTTGGCCAAGCTCGATGAGTGCTTTTGAAATTCATGTGGTAATATACACCTTCACAAAATATCATCAATGCTTCTGCGATAGAATGGTCCTTCAATCAACTGATACGGCCGTGCTTTTGAAATCAACTTGTGTTGTTGCACCTTTGTCAAGGTTTCACTAGGTTGTGCATCAGATATTCAACAATATATGCGTAGCAAGAAATTTTGATAAAAGAAAACAAAGCTCTGGGCATAGAAAACTTGGATAAATTAAGCCAAAAAATGGAAAATCCTAGTCACTTTTGAAATCTCCTTTTATATACAACAAAATTCAAGCTAAAATTAAAAAGTTATTTTTACTTAATTCAATATGTTCAAAACATGATAAGTTCTATATGTATGCAACAATAAACCCAGCCCAATATTGTTCAAAATAGGCAACTTTGCTTTGCACAATAACCAGGACATAAAACCTCATATTCACTTCAATCAGATACTGAAGCAAATCGTTTTTGCAAATATATTCATTGGCTATTCATTTCAATTGTATCTACTTCTGTAATTCTACTATTCATTTGGATTGCAACCAGTGGTGGATCTTGCCTGATGAGAAAAAAATTTGCAAAATGTTTTGCGATCCAGGACAGTGTTTCTGGTCCCGGATTGTTTTTGAAACGGATCGCGATCCGCTGCAACTCAGTGTAATATGTATGATGTGTACAATGTTTCTAAAATCTCATAGATATTAGATTCTAATGAATACATACATTACAAAGTTCACTAGTGCTTGCAGAAAGTTGAAGCCTTTATACCTATTAGTGTTCACAGAATCACAAGTGCACGTGACAATGTTGAATGGACACAATTCAAACTTCTCAAACTAAATAGGAGATTCCATGTTCCAACTTCCACTTAACATTGTGATTTATGATTTGTCTATGATTCATCATCGAACATCCATCACAAAGTACACTAAGTAAACATTTGATTACTAATCAAAACATTGAAAGGAAGAATCAACGTTGATGTTTAGCACCAAAGATGAGGGTCGCGATCCGGGATTTCGCCACCCTGTGTGCGTGTGCATCTCAGCATGCGTCCGCTGGTGTTCACGAACACCAACCGCCTGCATTACTCAATGGAGAGTTTGTTTCTCTTCTTTGTGTGATAGCTGGCCCATACTCTCCAATTCTGCTCACTAGCGGGGATGTCACTTTCATTGAAGATCAGTTTATTGATCTGAAGGGCAAGAACCAGATGCAGTCTATCGACTCTGCCCCAACAACTGATATATATTGAAATACCATTTCGATACCTTCAAGCAGTCAGCCTGTACAATCAGATTCAGAGGAAGATCAAGAACCTACAACTCATGAGCAACTGACACAGCTGACACAAAGTTGAATTTCGCAGCCGGAAGTTCCAACCAGAGGATCAACAAGGATTCGAACTCAGCTTTTTTGATACACCGATGAGTTTGCTCACTATTCTATACAGGAGCCGACCACAGTTTAAAAAGCAATGTCACAAGCCGATTCAGATCTCTGGAAAGAAGCTATGGACAAGGAGTACAACTCGTTGCTAAAGAACAACACTTGGACTGTCACCAAGTTGCCTACAGACAGAAAAGTCATTGACTGCAAATGGATCTTGAAGATCAAGTATAAAGTAGACGACAGTATTGATAGAAGAAAGGCCCAACTCGTGCAAGGGGCTTTTCACAAACTCCCAATGTTGACTACTTTGAAACCTTTATCCCGGTAGTCAAGCATTCGATTGTTGTTATCATTTGTTGTTGCTGCCGACCTTGAGGTACACCAGATGGATGTACAAATGGAGTTATCGAAGAGGACATCTACATGATCCAACCAGAAGGCTATGTCCTCAATGGTCAAGAAGATCGAGTATGCAAACTCCATAAAGCCTTGTATGGTCGAAAGCAATCGTCAAGAGCATGGTTCCATCAAATCAACACATTTTTGATCGATCACGGATCTGAACCAAGCTCTACAGACTATAATGTTTATTTCAAGTATTTTGTCATCATCACACTATACGTGGATGGCATGTTGCTTTTTGGCAACAATATCGAGCTGACAAAGGACACTAAGAGGATGCCATCCCAAGAGTTTGAGATCACAAACCTAGGGGAAGGGCATTATTGTCTCGGGAGGCTTCTCTATATTACTCGACAGAGGTACTTCCAGAATTTACTTCAAATTCAATTTAATGAATTGTAAGCTTGTACATAATCCCATGGATCCAGGTTTAAAGTTATCGAAAGAGCAATATCCTCAGACCAATGAGGAGAAGGGCGAAATGAAGAGATATCCATATTAGTCAATCATCAAATCCCTGATGTATGCAATGATCTCCACCAAGCCCAATCTTGCATACGCCATCAGCTCTTTAAGCCAATACATGGCTAACCCTGGTATGATCCACTGGAAAGCTCTCCTAAGAGTAATAGATGTACGAGCTCCTATCGACCTATGCATCTGCTATGGAGAGACTGATCCATCACATATCCATACACTTCATGGATACACAAATGCGAATTGGAAAGGCGTTGTAGACACCAGAAAATCGACTTCTGGATTTGTCTTCTTGTTCAACAATGGTCCAGTATCTTGGAACAATCGAAAACAGACCTCCATCCCAATGTCTTCGACAGAGTCAGAGTACATTGCTACCTCTCATGCTACTAAGGAGGCAATTCTCGGAAAGAATCTCTAACAAAATCAAATTCTCTCCGACAGCGACTGCTAACTGCACTATTTGTAAGAGTACAGATTAACATTCTTTTAATCAAATAGCCATGTGTATTTGATAACAATCATTGTAAAGAAGTTACTCATGTTACCTATTCATCGATCAATCGAACATCTATTCAGAGCGCAACTATTCGATCTTTCCCTCTGTTACTACAGAGTATTGTCTCAGGAAGATCGTGACTCTGCCAACATTCAGACTTGTACACACTTTTGACTAAATGTATCGTTCCAGTTATCTAAGTCGTGTTGTATTGTGTCGAATGCATCTATTTTGTTTCGTTTGATTTGTGATGGGCAGATAAATTGATTTGTAGATTAAATCATTCATGTGACTAGTAATTTGTGTCGATATCTATGATCTGTTCTATTTCGCTTCAGCAAATTAAATCTAAATCATCCCGATTAGTGCATGTCTGTGGAATCGATTGTTTCGATCCCAACAACTTTGAAGCCAAGATCAAACAGGCCAATCTTCAAATTATCGAAGGTGGCTTGAATCCGATAGATGCAGATTCATGCACTGAGGATTATCGGCTACTTCTCGAAATCCCAACACAATTGATAAGTGGAAAAGGCTTTACAAAGCAACAAACCCATGGAAGTGCAACCATGTCGTGGATGAGAAGATCGATGCAATGTGCAGCACACGGGTCCACACAATACTAGGGTGCTCCCTCACCACCATCTCTCCCATCTGTCTGCAGTTCCTGGCGTTGTCTGTGACAACTTGAACCACGTGATCTGCCCCAATCTCCTGCACTACATCTCTGACTGCCTCATAGATGACTCGGCCATGATGGCTCCACCAACTCGAGTAGCATCCACGCCTCGTAGGAACGGGCAAGATACTAGGACATTGACGATAGATCGCGGACGAATGTCAATCCATCCATCGCTCAATATCGAGCATCCATAGTTGCAAAAAGAAAAGCATTTCTTAGACATATGCAAACACTATGGTACTTGCAAAGTGAAACAGATGCAGGGGTAAAGACTAGCAAAGAATTCTTACGTCTACCACGCTGTGCGAATGGAGCTTAGCTCCCATGTGACAGTCTCCTCCTGCTATCGTAGGATAGTCGTGCGCAATGCCTCTCTCCTTAGAGACCTCCATGAGGAATCAGTTGTTGTGATCTGAAGGCAAGTGTCCCTAAAGATCCAAGTGTCAGCAATAGCAAAAGGGATGCCACACTCATAAAAGAGTTTGCCGATCCGTCGGGTACATAGCGCATGATGTTGTTTGCTAGAAGCGACAGATGGGTGCACTGAGGGTTTGTCTGACTGTGGAGCATCACTTGCTAGATCTCTCCCACCCCCCCCCGTTGTAAGATTTGGCTCTGTAGGTGGTGCATCAGCAACTAATGACGACAATGGATGAGAGGGACCTGCCGTTGAAGGAACAATAGGATGAGAGGCTACATGTGTGCTGGTAGCTCTAGGAACATCCCCCCCTCCTGTGACTAGGCCCCGCCTCTGCACCTGCTCCAAGCCCTACACCTGCACTGGACCCTACACCTACACTAGGTCCTGCACCTGCTCTAGTGCCTGCTCCTGCCACTAACCTGTGAATAGAGCTCTGAGATGGTCTCAATGGCTCAAGAGACGTACCGTCGGGCCCGTATGTGTCCATCAATCTCTCCACCTCTGCATCTAATATTCGAGGGCAAACGGATATGCCCATCCCCCCCATCTGGCCTGGTGAGCCGTAGTAAGTGGGCCCTAACCCTGGTAAGAGAGATCCAGTAAAGACCCCACCACAATTTAGGCATCTCCATCTGCAGGCACCAGATCCCTGGTGCGTAGCCACATCCCCCTCTGTCAACTCAACCTATGAACAGTTTGCCTGTGCCAAGGAACGGCATCGTGGGAAACGGTCAATGTATCAAACCTGCAAAAGAGGAAGCAAACAATCACATGTCAATACATTCCGTTGTTAGCAACAACATCCGGATTCCACATATGCAATCACAACATTCAATTGCTTACCCAACATCGAAAAAAAAACGCCATTTTCTTTGCATCGACAATAGGTTCAAGCCGCAAATAGTGTCCTAGACCTTGACCTCATCAAAACAAGCATCCTAGGCATTTCTATGGGAATGAAGAAACACAATGCAGCTTCAGACTGCAACTCAATTGTATGCCTACAAAACCCTAAACCCTAAAAAGCCACCATGTTAATCACACACTGAACAGTGCTCCAAGATGGCCACAATCCACCATCACCCTCTCACCATCACCATCCCTCTCACTCTCACTCTCACAAAAGCATATTTTGGCGATCCAGGACCGCGTTTTTGGTCCTGGATCGCCAGCGTACCGGACCTCGCAATCCGGAACGTGGTTACAGCGGATCGCTGCAACTCAGTTTAGCACAATCAAAGAATCGTTCAAAATTAAGAACTGAATATTCATTTTTGAAATACAAAATTCTCATTCCATCCATGTTAGGAGGGAATCACTGGGGAAACTCTTAAACAAGGGATGTTCTCAGGCCATGACACCCCATAAAGTCCCCTTCCACCCTACATGTAATGCCATGTGCTGATTTTTATTTTGTATTTTAAAGCCACCTTCCAAAATAGAATATTCATGCACTTCTCAACAAAACACCCTGCTACAATTGTAAGGCATGTAGACTACTAGATCTCTCTAAACAAAATTGCTTTCTCTTTTTATGCAAACAAGTTTCCAGCCGGTTAATTATGTCGTGACTTTACCTTGCCCTCTGGCAAGGCGACCTTGCATTGCCCTTACCTGATACAAAAATTGGAATCTAAGACGTAGCATGAGTTGTCACCAATCCGGCAGATAAGGTGGCATGGGACCTATGTCACATAGGGGCAACTCAAGCCCATTTTTTGGGCCTGGGGACATTGCCGGCATGATGAGTTGCCAGGGCATCTTAACAAAAATGGATCAATCAAATCGTAGAGATTCAAACTGGCCAATCAGATTGCAACCCTTCATTTGGCACTTGTCACCAAGTTTAAAAGGGGAGTGGTCCATTGCCCATTAACTCACTTGTCAAAATTCACAAAATGAGTGGCAAGTCAAAGGGCCAAGGCAAATGGACTTGCTGCTAGTCTAAACCACCGTAAAGCGCACTTTTTTAACTCTTTTGCTTTACATAAGAATAGACAGCAGCCTTTCCAGTTATTTGCACTAGAACCTAAGCGGCACAAGTATACTCTTAAGCTTCTCTCAGCGACTACTGTTATACAGCTGCAATCAGAATTGAGCTCTACTATAATACAGTGAAAACCTAGTAAGCCATTGGTCGTCGCTTTCTATATCTTTGAAATCAAAGGAATCCTGGAAAATTCATATGCATACCAAGAAGTGCAAGGAACTTAACAGAGTTGATGGAAACAAAAAACTGAGGACCAATTCATCATCTGCTATGGCCTAGGAAAAGCCTATTCTGGAAACAGCTAGACTTTGATTGAAGGAATAGCAATCATTGTCTGTCATTCAATTAAACAGAAAAGGAACATGCCTGCCAGCGCCTGTGATGATTGCCACCTTGCCCGATAACTTGCCTGAAAACGCCACAGGCCCTTCAACACTCATACTCCTTGAGTGCCCAATTTGCCAGGGCTTTTGCGCAGGCTCACAGCTGATGGATCTCGACGATTCATGGAAGAATTCAGAAATGATGCTAGCTCCTTTGCGTGAAAATCCTCGAGAAAACGCCCGAGCAAACACCATTGCTAAAAAACACAAATTCAACCTTCCCTTCAATGCTAGGAGATTGTATTCATGGTGAAAGCAATATCAATCCTATACTCTCGTCCGGCGATACGATTCCCACTGTTTGCTATAGAGAAATTCTGACATTCCACCTCTATCAACTCATAAGAAGTAACCTTCATCCTCATTCTCTTTTCTCACCTCAATGTCCTTGTTTTTTTAATCCTCAATTTCTCTCTTTTTATTTCTCTATTTTCCCTTTCTTTATTTTTTCATACATGTTACCAACTATTGGTGATTATATACATGTTAGCAACTATGGGTCGTTATATACAACATATACAACTTGGCAATGCTATTTACGTGGGGGAAGTCCCTATCTGAGGGCCTTCCTTGCTGGGAGGGCCCTCGCCCGAGGGTGAGAGCCCGAGGGCAGGCCCCAACCAACAAGGCAGGCCCGAGGGCTTCGAGCCTTCCCCTACGTAATGCCATTGTGCGAAGGTTTTTTTTTTTTTTGGTCGTACGGTACGGTCGTACGGCCTCGAGCCTTCCCCTACGTAATGCCATTGTGCGAAGGTTTTTTTTTTTTTTGGCCGTACGGTACGGCCGTACTGTCGTACGCGTGGACTATTTTTTTTTTCAGTTTTTTTGGTGATAGTTTTACTTTTATAATATATTGTGACCATTTCCTAAAAGCTCACTTGGCCTCTAAAATGATTTTGGGCATTAAAAGAGTTTGTTATTTCTATTTTTATTTTTTTAAATTGCAACCATTATTTAAATTGGTTTTAGATTTTTTAATTATTTGTACGTATTTTGAGCTCACACAACAAAGCTTATTAAAGCTCATTATGATATTTTAGATTTTCATGATATCTTTTGTGTGTGTAGGTGTGTCATAGCTGTAGCAATTTGCAAATCGCGAATGCAAAAAAAAAAAAAATGCGTTTTTTTGTGTGTTAAAAAAAAACAGCAATTCGCGAATTGTGATTCACTGTTTTTTCCATAGCGATTTGCGAATCGTGATTCGCTTTTTTTTGCACATCGATTCTAGAATCGCGATGGCAACTATGAGGTGTGTGTGGTGTATATACACATATATACTAAGTTATTTTGAAAATGTGTTAAAATTTGAAATATCTTTTAATCAGGAATATTTTTTTATTTCGATTAGTCGAAGTGCAATATTGTGTTTTTCATTTTCCAACAAATTATTGTTTTTTTAACTGTGAGTGTACAAGTGCATCACAACGCTTGTTATGATCTTTTGCATCACCTTGTTTACTCATTGTGAATTATGGTTGGTTTGTCTTGTGATTCTTACAAGCTCTAGGGCCCCAAATGTCTATCACGTTAGCACTATGAGCTAGATAACGTTCATTTTAAGAATTATTATGGACATTATTGTTACATACCCATAAGGGCACTCAACAGGAAACTTGAGGTGACGGTCTCATTTATGGGGCGGAACGCTGATCTGGAGCTTTAGGTCTTTTGGGTGCCACGTGTCAATGTCTTTGTTATGGACCCGCGGTGATTCTAACATTTTCTTGTATGTTGGAAAGGCAAATCAGATGATGAGGACACAATAAGTATCGAGTATCAATAGCAGTCTCGAATGTTTGACTTAAACATCTATCGAATTGGACTCGAACCTTTGTCGACTTCAACTCAAGCTGACTCGACTCGAATATTGTCGACTATCTAATTAGCATGGTACCACTCTAAATAAAGCTAGTTACTTACTGAAACTAGTTCTAACATTGTAAACATCGTGTAACTAATTTGGACAATGACAGCAGCCACGATCACCGCCAAGATCCATCTCATACAGCATAGCTCAACGCATTCGTATATATGTATATATGTTTGAATAAATAGCAATATATTAAAAACCGTTGGAAAGCAGTGGGTTTGTGAGCGAAGTTAGGAGCGAGTGGGCAGAAGGATCGGAAGCACCACAGCTAAAAGTGGTCAGTTCATCGAGCTGAATCACGTGATTAGTATTTCAGTCATCATTACTAATTTTTTTTATTTAATTTTTTTAGGACCCCTTTCTCCCAAGTGTTCACATTTTATGTTGTAATTCTTTGAAATTACCGCATCTCATCCATTTGAGCTCGGATTTTAGCGCTGTAAAAAGTAAACCTCTGCAGCTCACCAAGATTGACAGTGTGGAAGTCTTATTTGTACCAAAAAAATTGACCTCTTCAAAAGTCTTTGTATTTGCTCTAATCAAAAAACCCATTCCTATTGTCACCGCTTAACTGCAGCTTGCTGAATTTGAATTGTTTTATATCATTTCAATATTCTTCCCAAGATTACAATCCACAGTTACGAATTTAGCTATTCCACATCAAATCCAGTGGATTGGAATTATGAACAAGAGGATGACAATCAGTCATACTGTGATGACAATTATGACAATGATGTGGATGAATATTGGGATCAAAGTGACGATTAAAATGAAGATTATGACCAATGTGGTGACATCGTTAATGACCATCAGTATCAAGACCAGAACGACAATTTTGCTAATGATGATCAATATCATGACTACAACGACACTTTTGAACTTGACCATTACTCTGAAGATTTCAACAATGATAGCATAACGAAGAACAACGCGAACCAGTCATTGAGGATTGCTCTGAAGATGAAGTAGTTGAACCATTCGATGGTCAGGATGAAATAGAGTTCAATGATGGTGATTATCAAGATCAAGATCAATTCCAATTTACTATTGAAGATCAATTTGAAGCGACAAGCGTGGATGAGCACAACAATTGCAAAGTGGAACAAAAGATCACTATGAGCCCATCGATCAATTCTATGATTTTGAAGAAATCAAAAGACGACATCACCAAGAAACAGAACAATATTTCGATCATATTGAAGATGACAATGTTGATTATGAGGCCTATGAAGATACCTATGACAGTGAAGGAATCGACAGAAATGAAGGATGTTCTCTCTATGCCACTACTAGTATGATTGGTCCCTCTATGATGGGTACATCATTTCCTGACGCAAATGATTTTAAGGAGGAAAAGAATATTACTTTGGCAAGTGGAGTGACAATTTCCAGTTCCTATGTTAATTTTGGGGCAAGTTTAATGTCATCAACTCAACAACAGTGGGTCAGCATTCATGGAAGATCAAACGATATTGTAGGCCCTACTATGAGTGAGAAGAACATGGGAACAGAAGAAAGATTATGTTAACTTATCGAGTAGTGTGCACAATCAGTGCACAATCAACGTGGTAGCACCATGGACAAATGGCGATATTGATAGCAAATTATAAATCTATGCTTGCTACCAGGTCCATGTCATGAAAATTGAATGCTAATCTTAATCTTGGCAAAACTAATCCCTTGCCAAATATACATGTGAATCCCTACTCTGGCATGAAGGTTGATGACTTCACAATGATGCCTCCTATAATTCAGATGAAAACTTCCAAGCCAAAATTAGATAATGATCGAGATGTATTGAGTAAATGAGATCATGAATTTTTTGATGAAGCTGATGGTTTCGAGGAAGAAAACAAAATTCTCAATATCGATCTATCCTCCACGGAGACAAATCCATATCAACAAAGCACCAATGGACAAGTGGATGAAGACCAATTTGAAAATCTAGATCAAGTCTTGTTCGATAGTTGTAATGATCGGGTCAAAGGTCAAAATAAAGAGGTATCTTATGAGCAAAACGAATTTTTATAGTTGTAGCTAACAAATCATGGAGTACAATCCGATTGTCGAGAATTACATTCTACTCCACAAATCAGTGGTTATGACCATATTGTTGACAATGATCTATTTGATAAAAAAAACTTCTGAATATAGATCAATTGAGTGATATAACACTGATACAAAATTCAAATACCAATACAACAACGAGCTTTTCGACAGTGAAATTGGTATTAACATTGCTCACATGAAGTCAATAATAATAGATACATCTCAAGATCTGAAGCAAATTTGTATTGAGCTACCAACTAATGAATCTAATGTGATATTGACGGAAGGAGTTGGTGCAAAATCCTTGAATATTCTTGCATCAGAGGATGTCATCAATCCTATCAACAAGGAAAACATGTTAACATGGAAACTGAATTTAAAACCATCAAATTCCTTGTGTACAGATGACCAAAAAGATCCCTACACTGCATGGGATTTGATGAATCCGAATGTGAGATGCATGGCTCTAATAAATGCTCTAGAGTTAGAAATGGATACCACTATCCTACATCAAGGAGCAATGCATAAGGCTGTAACACCGGATGCAGGGACAAAAAAAGATGCATCTGGAATTGGATAGCCCATCCAATCAAGGAAGATACTGAAGAAGAAGACTTTCGAATGTCTGTTGCTTGGATCTTGTCAACCCATGCTGAAACTAATGCAACTTGAGGATTTCCTATGTTTCATCAATCTCTTCTTCAGTGCTCTTATCAAATCAATGGGATCAGTTGTAGATCAAAGGCTCTTTATGAAGAATTCTCATTCCAACCTTGTTCTATGACAATAAGCTAAGATAGCAAAATCTGATGAACGGTAGATGGCTACTGACAAGAATAATACAAGAAAAGACGTTTCTTATTCAAGGTGGCCGAATATGATTCGAATACCGCCAAAGGATTCATGCATCATGCCACTCAACAAAGAGCTACATGGTCTTCATTTTTTAGGGCAAAAATGCTTAAAGTAGGGAGAGTGTCATGTGCTGCATGTAATTAGCCCATGAGCTTACTAATGAATTGCCAAATATGGCCATGGAGCTAAAGTAGACTAGAATCAGTCATTAGGACAGTTAATAAGGTGGCTCGAACAACCTCACTACATTTGTGAATAGAAGACTTGTAATAATGGTTGTAAGGCCCAAATTAGCCAAATAAGGCCCCAAACTTATAGTAGAGGCACAAATGACCACTATAAATAGCTGAGGTCGTGCTAAAAGTGGTTCATGTGCCTAAAATCACATGAGAGCTATGATCATGCTCTAGAATCAGGCCCCTATCTTGTGAATGATCAATAATCATGAATAATGATACCTTACTTTGCTTATTTTGGTGAAGTTTTGCTATCTTTAGCTATCTTCTTGATTTTTGACTAGTTTTCTTGATTTCTTGTATTTCCATTGTAATTTGATGTTTATGAATGGATTAAATGTTTTAATGCTAAGGTTGGCACATGACATTTCTTTATAGTAATCTCATGTACATTGGCACAATTCTAATATACTCCACGTTCTTCAAATCATTGTATAATGTGTGAATGATTGTTGCTATTTCTACTTTTTGTTTGTGAATCGAATATTCCTTACTATGCTTGTGTGTCTTATCAATTGAGTAGAAGTGCAGAATCACAGCTATCTTTGACGCCTTTTATGTAACTATGGTGGATTAAGACACCTATTGACTCAACAATTAATTGATTGGTTCTATTGTGGTAGATGATCCTAAACATGGTGCTCTTTTATTATTAGTCTTCCGGTAGTTTGATAGTTTTGTTCGACACTCCAAACTGTCGTCCATCGCGAACTATCACACACCGCACTTTTTCCAAAACCAAGCACAAAACCCACCACGTGTTGTTGGTCTCAAGACTAGTCAGTCTATGTATGAATGTAACCTCTTGCAGATTTGATAAAGTTGATTCTTGGGAATGATTACCATTTCGGTTTTGCCTTCGGGACTGGTTCAAGTGGAAGGACCCTTAATACAACCTTTTTGCATCGTTGGAGTCTGAGGGTCCATTTCACCAACAAGAGGCCCACCGCTATGCCATTTGGTTAGTTTGGCGACCACTAGTTCCAAATTCTGCAATCAACCAAGTAATTAAAGACCATTATAACATCCGCCTTTAACAATATAAATTTTATACAATCACCTAGAACAACACTAGATATTACAAAGTTTTGCTGAATTCCAACTGAATTCAATGGTTATCCTTGATATTAGTTAGATTCTGTCATCCAATATGAGCTCACTGGGATACAGTCAATAACTTAGGATATTTCTCCTTCAAGAAATATTCTATATCAAGAAGCTTCTATAATCTATGCACACAATTCTCATAAATGAATCCAGACGACTCATAAATCATGTGTCTTATAAGCAATATAGATCAAAATAACCAGTTTCCAGTGAATTCTCTTCACACCACTTATTCTACCAATTAACTTCAAATCAGGAGTAATCCAATTACTCAAGTCAATTGTAAATGATTCTGAAATCTTAAATGTCTACGTGCAGACTAGAATAACACCACATCTAGATCATCTTCCAAACCATCATACTCAATTCCTGGCAAATCCCCTTATGGATCAACATAGCAACTGTTCCAACTAGATTTATGTTATTCTTGGTCTTTATTGATCCATAGAAACAAGAAATGCTCCATAATTGAGAGATTCACAAAATTTTCAACTAAAAGTGAAGGGTACAGTGACCTTAACAACTGATTGATTTCAACTCAGTAAGATCATTCACTTTACAAGCGATTTCTATTTGATCAATAACCAACAATTTGAACAATTACAAAACATCCACGGTTAATTCAACTTTTACGTAAATTGGGATTTCCAAATTCCGTTCAATATGGACCTAAACAATGAAAATCAATGTAAACATCGACTTGGCAGTTTCACAATTACCATCACATATCGTAAGGATTTTGCAAAATCCGGCATGCATCAGATATGACATGCAATGATTTAAAAAGAAAAAATCAAATTTTTTACGTAAATTGCCAAGAAACTAGGAAATCAGCACTGGGATTTTCGAAATCCGTTCGAAGGGACCAACTGTGAAAATCGATTAAGAACATCAATCTATCAAATTCACAAGCACTGTCACATATCGAGATCATTTCGAAATATCCTGCATGCAACAAACTTGACATGCACTGACATTTTTGAAATAATGAATTTTTTTTCAAAAATAGCCTAGCCACTAGGAAATATGCTTTTTGATCTAGAATTACCAAAAATAGCTTTCATGCAAGAAATCTTCTGATCAATCTACTGATTACGCATGCAACATGCATCCAAGCATGCATACAGGTCAATCCATACATTTTACATCAATAGAAAGGCACTATACTGAGTTACAAACATCCATGCATAAGAACATTTCCAAAATTTTGCAAATTTTAGTTTAAAAATTGCCAAACTTTAGACGGCCATAACTTTCTCTACAGGACACCAAATTGGTCGCTGTAAAGCACAAAACAGAGGGAGACTGGGTCTACAAGGTGCTTGCCACATCACCCTACCACCCAGGCTTCACACATGTGACCTGTAAATGATAGAAAATCAGGTAAGTGGGTGCACTCTTCCATCATCAAAACTTCACTCCAGCTCAATAAGCATCCAATCAGAGGTCACAAGCACTCTAGTAAGGTTCATTAGAGAGGCATAGAAGCTTCTATCAGGTCCAACAAGCAATCATAAGCTCAGATTATACAAAAAATGCATTTTTGGCCTCCTTCAACAAGCAAAACTTCAACATGATGGTGTTTAATGCTCACCCATCCAAATTGGATGCATGATGGATCAAAACAGACGTGATCCATCATTTATTAAAGCTTGTAATGAGAACCAACATGTTCAGACCCCCATTTGATAGGTATTCATGCCCAAAAATCCACAAAAATACACTATTTTTTGATGTTTTGAGCCCCCTAATGGTGTCCAATCCTAACAAAACTCTATGACAACCTTAAGACAACTTCATTACACCTTTCAAAACGTTTATGCAAAATATTGGCTATAAATTTGAGATCTACCACAAAATTTGTCCAAAAATCATTAAAAAATCCATGTTTTTTGACCAAAATTTGTGGGTCAAATCTACAAATAAGTGCAATCGGATCGTAATCCTTGTAAATTCATTATATCCAAGCACTACAAGTTCTGATTTCAGTCAAATATTCTATTGCCCATTTCTAGTCCCAAAACCCCAATTTTTGGTCCGAAATCACTACGAACTAATTCTAAGGGACAACCATTGCGAGTGATAATGTTTTGGAACAAAAACTTAGCTATTGTTTTAGCATTGGTTTTTGGCGGTAGCTTCGGCTTCTACCATTTTGGTAGCATAGTCCATCGCAACAAGTATGTAACGTCTTCGAGTTTTGTTGGTTTAATTGGTCCTACAAAATCTATTTTCCATTTCTCAAACGGTGGTAAGGGAGTAATAGGTGTAAGTGGCCAGTGAGTTGCAAAGCTGGGTTTCTCCATCCTCTAGCATGCGTCACATTTCTAGATAAAAGATTTAACATTTTTATAAACGGTAGCCCACCAATACCTGGCATTCAAAATTTTCCTAGTGGTATTTTTAAGAACATAATGGCCCCCCGAATCTTCTTTATGTAACGCTCGGACTACAATGGTGACTTCGGTGGGTTCTAAACATTGACAAAGATTATCATCTGGCCTTAATTTATATAAAACCTTGTCTGTAATTGTATGTGGTCCTACGTTTGCAAGAAAAACTGTTTTTGTTGTTTATTAAAATGATCAGGATATATCTGATCTTGCAAAAAATTAATGATATCCCTATATGTAGACGACTCTGCCTGGATGCGCATTATGTGCTCATCTGGAAACTCGTCTGAAATTGGTTCTAGTTGATCTTTAGTGTGAAGACGTGAAATGTAATTGGCATTCTGGTGATCCTTACCTCTTCTTAATTCTACTTGGTAGTCAAGTTCATCTAACAACAAAACCCATCTAGCGATTCTACCTGAAGATCAGGCTTAATGATCTACATGAAAAATGAAAGGATAACCTAAAAGGTAATGCCTAAACTTTTTGACTAAATAAATCATTCCTAAGGCTTCTCGCTCTATAGCGGAATAGTTTTTCTCAGATGCTGCTAATTATCTACCGACATAGTAGATAGGGTAGTCTTTATTCTAGTTGTCTTTCTGGCTAAGTATTACTCCTATGGCAAATGATGAAATGTCTACGTAGACATGGAATTTTTTCGTCTAGTCTGGTGGTCTCACTTTGGTCGCTTCAGCTAAAGATTGTTTTAGCTTATCAAAAACTTCTTGATGTTCATTTGACCAATGGTATTCTACAGTTTTCTTAAGTAATCCTGTAAGTGGAGTGACTAGTATAGCATAGTCTTTAATTATTCTTCTATAGTATCCTACATGACATAAAAATCCCCTAAGTTCTAAGATCATCCTAACTTTTTCAATGTTGGCTTGTATGCCATCCTTTGACATTTTATGTCCTAATAAGATACCTCCTCTCATTCCAAAATAACATTTGGAAGGGTGTAATTATAATGATGTCTCTTGACATATTCTTAAGGTCTTCTCTAGTGCCTCTAGATGATCCTTAGTGGACAAACAAACACAAAAATCATCCATAAAAAATTCTAAAAACTTTCTCAAATTTTTCTGGAAAATATTAGTCATCATGCGCTGAAATGTCGTAGGTGCATTGCACAAACCAAAGGGCATACACATATAAGCATACGTCCCCCAGTCAGTAGTGAATGTGGATTAGATCTATCTTCTTCTTTAATAAAGACTTGATTGTATCCTGAAAAACCATCTAAAAAACTATAACATTCATGACCTACTACTTGGTCCAAAATGATATCCATGTATGGCAGTGGATAGTAGTCTTTTGCGGTAGCTGCATTCAACTTTCTAAAATCCTGGCATACTCAAATCTTACAATTTTTTTTTTTGGTACAATTACTATGGGTGATATCCAAAAAACCATGTTTTTTGACCAAAATTTGTGGGTCAAATCTACAAATAAGTGCAATCGGATCGTAATCCTTGTAAATCCATTACATCCAAGCACTACAAGTTTTGATTTCAGTCAAATATTCTATTACCCATTTCTAGTCCAAAAACCCCAATTTTTGGTCCGAAATCACTACTAACAAATTCTAAGGGACAACCATTGCGAGTGATAATATTTTGGAACAAAAACTTAGCTATTGTTTTTTGGCGGTAGCTTCGGCTTCTACCATTTTGGTAGCATAGTCCGTCGCAACAAGTATGTAACATCTTCGAGTTCTACGATTTGTTGGTTTAATTGGTCCTACAAAATCTATTTCCCATTTCTCAAACAGTGGTAAGGGAATAATAGGTGTAAGTGGCCAGTGAGTTGCAAAGCTGGGTTTCTCCATCCTCTAGCATGCGTCACATTTCTAGATAAAAGATTTAACATCTTTATAAACGATAGCCCACCAATACCTGGCATTCAAAATTTTCCTAGTGGTATTTTTAAGAGCATAATGGCCCCCCGAATCTTCTTCATGTAACGCTCGAACTACAATGGTGACTTCGGTGGATTCTAAACAGTGACAAAGATTATCATCTGGCCTTAATTTATATAAAACCTTGTCTGTAATTGTATGTGGTCCTACTTCTGCAAGAAAAACTGTTTTTGTTGTTTATTAAAATGATCAGGATATATCTGATCTTGCAAAAAATTAATGATATCCCTATATATAGACGACTCTGCCTGGATGCGCATTATGTGCTCATCCGGAAACTCGTCTGAAATTGGTTCTAGTTGATCTTTAGTGTAAAGACGTAAAATGTAATTGGCATTTTGGTGATCCTTACCTCTTCTTAATTCTACTTGGTAGTCAAATTCATCTAACAACAAAACCCATCTAGCGATTCTACCTGAAAGATCGGGCTTAATGATCTACATGAAAAATGAAAGGATAACCTAAAAGGTAATGCCTAAACTTTTTGACTACATAAATCATTCCTAAGGCTTCTCGCTCTATAGCGGAATAGTTTTTCTCAGATGCTGCTAATTATCTACTGACATAGTAGATAGGGTAGTCTTTATTCTAATTGTCTTTCTGGCTAAGTATTACTCCTATGGCAAATAATGAAATGTCTACGTAGACATGGAAATTTTTCGTCTAGTCTGGTGGTCTCACTTTGGTCGCTTCAGCTAAAGATTGTTTTAGCTTATCAAAAACTTCTTGATGTTCATTTGACCAATGGTATTCTACAGTTTTCTTTAGTAATCCTGTAAGTGGGGTGACTAGTATAGCATAGTCTTTAATTATTCTTCTATAGTATCCTACATGACATAAAAATCCCCTAAGTTCTAAGATCATCCTAACTTTTTCAATGTCGGCTTGTATGCCATCCTTTGACATCTTATGTCCTAATAAGATACCTCCTCTCATTCCAAAATAACATTTGGAAGGGTGTAATTATAATGATGTCTCTTGACATATTCTTAAGGTCTTCTCTAGTGCCTCTAGATGATCCTTAGTGGACGAATAAACACAAAAGTCATCCATAAAAAATTCTAAAAACTTTCTCAAATTTTTCTGGAAAATATTAGTCATCATGCGCTGAAATGTCGTAGGTGCATTGCACAAACCAAAGGGCATACACATATAAGCATACGTCCCCCAGTCAGTAGTGAATGTGGTTAGATCTATCTTCTTCTTTAATAAAGACTTGATTCTATCCTGAAAAACCATTTAAAAAACTATAACGTTCATGACCTACTACTTGGTCCAAAATGATATCCATGTATGACAATGGATAGTAGTCTTTTGCGGTGGCTGCATTCAACTTTCTAAAATCCTGGCATACTCAAATCTTACAATTTTTTTTTTTGGTACAATTACTATGGGTGATTCCATTCACTACTCATAACATGATATATAATTTCGACATCTATCTAATTCATCTTTTACTAACAACGAATACTTTGGGTTTAGTCTATACTATCTTTGTCTAACTGATATAGCTCCTTTAATTAGATCTATTCTATGTTCTCCCCATTTAACAGGTATACCAGTTAAATCATCCATTGACCAAGCAAACACATTTTGATACTTCTGGAGAAGTAATATGTACTCCTCCCGTTCTTGGTCGGATTGGTGTTTATATAGGTTCAAAGTAATATCTTTGCTAATTTCTATTTCTACATAATCATCCTTATCTATCATACCCTCAATCAAGCTTGCTCTGGTTCCGCCCAGAATTTCCCTTGATTCGGATGTTAGAGGTTCTCTTTCATCCTTCTTGTCTATCTCATAACACTCTATAAAATTTACTTGGGAATCTATAGGCTCCCCTACTTCCTCACCTCATCTTATAAGATGACCTCCTAATGGGCTGGCCATCAAAATCCCTGGAAAAAATATTTGCTTGGTAGACGAGTTTATGATAGCATCAGCCTGGTATAACCATGGCCTACCAAACAGTATCGAATAATAATAAGTGAAGTTTGTCATTGATTTCTAACACTCTCTCTCAATGATAAAATTGCACTCTTCTATTCCTAATAGAATGCGCAAATTTTCAAATTTACATCTATCTAATGACTTAGTAAGCATATTTGTCACTTGATCTTCAGATTTACAGAAAACAAGATCAATGGCAATTTTCTCTCGAACACGGCGATAGTGTATTCGATGTGCTTGGTTCGAGCATGTAGTATGGGAGTTTTAGCAAGGTGAATGCAACTTTGTTGTCACAAGATATTGTCGTTGTTCTCACCTATGGTTGATCTAAATCAACAAGCAATCTTCATAACCATATTGCTTCCTTTGTAGCATTGTTGAGAGCATGATATTCATCTTCCATCAAAGATAAGGCTAATGTAGGTTGCTTTTTGCTACTCCATGAAAACTGAATGTATGACCACTGGTAGATCGTTTGTCATCAATGTTACCTACCCAATCGGCATCAACACAATCTACCAACATTAGCACTTGAGGCTGATCACTTACAATCCTTCATATTAAACATGTTGCACATTTTATTTCTTACATAAAGCAAATCTTGTGCATATTTGCTTTGTGTAATAAAGACAATGTCTTCCTTTTGCCATACACTTGAATGACCAAAGTGCCACTTGTACATACACACCTAAAGTAGGTTACCACGAGTCAAGAGGAGTGGTTGTGTCCATTTGGTAGTGATTCCTACTTTGTAGGATCTAGACCATGATTTATGATGAGATTTGTACCTACCGTGCACCTACCAAGCATGACTCTTGGATCTAGGCTAGGGTTTTCACATTAGGGCAAGAAAGTGGAGTCTACTTCCTTATTACATGCTGGATTTTCACCTAACTTAGCAAAGGAAGTGTGTTTTACTATGTATTCTCATTCTCCATAGTGAGAAGATAGAAACTTTTTGGATCCTCAAGGAGAAACTCGAGTTTCTTCTCATTGTATGGTGAGTACTCTTGATCTCCAATGAAACCCAGCTTTGGCACTTTGTAAACACTATCTACAGGCCGTACTATAGCCTTATTTCCATACGTGTGGAGTTGGATTACACTGATTGATCAATGCTTTGATTGTCTCTACTTGTTTCCTATCAAGCTGCTAAACTAGATCTTGTTTTTTGATGACTAATTTCTGATAGATTGTTTAACAAGCATACAATCACCTTGTGGATCATTCAAAGATCCATTTATGGTTCTTAGTACTGTACTTTTCACATGGTATCAGAGCCAAGTACAAGGCCATTGATCTGTGTCGGAATCTGTCTGTATTGTTCACACGTGTGGTTCTGAAAACTAGACCACCGTGGCTAGTTTCCCAAACTGCTTCTTTCTCTTCACACTGTAAATGGATTTCAAAATCCTCTCAGCCCAGAGTTGCCACTACCCTGCTCCACCTTTTGATCCACTTCACTCAATATTTTCTATCACAGCCGTTTTTCGAAACAAGCCACTGTTTTGAGTAATTTCTTAGAGTTCTTCCAAGAATTCTCCTACGATGATCGTTCTGATCTTCCCCGAAGCTCCGATCGAAGGAACTTTGTTGTCTCCTGCCACCCAGACTGTCGATACCTCGTATGGAGTCCTCTCTCCTGAGACTCTCTTAGTGCTATTTCTCCTGGTGAAACACGCTATTCCATAACTTAACCGGATCGTGCATACTTGCTACACCCTGTAGCTCTGATACCAAGTTGAAATTCTGATAGAATCTAGTGCAGTATGCAGATCACATCACACAATCACCATAGCCACTCCTCACAAGCTCTCATAGATGGCACAACAAAAGTTAATTCTATTATGAAGAAACACTGTACATATAACAAAGCCCCGAACTGCATGGGCTCAACAGGTGTCAGTAAACTGGCCTACCACCTGCCAAACTAGAGTTAGGCCCAATATGGCCACATATACTGACAAACCCAGGACATGCCCCTGAGTATAGCGTAATGAACCCAAAATCACTATACAGGCTAATTTCTTCCTATGTGTGGCTACCCGGCTAACCCAAGTAGCCATTTACGGGATCAGTACCCGATCAATATATCCTAACGGGTCATGTCCCGAACACAACTGAATACAACAAATCTAATTAATTGTACACTAATTACAATATCACATTTAGAGCTTACATAAAATGTATATCAGATTAACTCTGATTTCTAACTCAACTTGGCTCGTTCAGACGAGATGTTGATATAGTGAAAAGAATGGTAGACAGATTTCTTGCCGCTGATCACAATCTGGCTCCAAAGGTGGTTCAGATGAAGATCGCAAAGCAATTAATAACAACATCCATAACAAGAAGAGAATCAGATTGAAACCATAAACTGGGGGATATGGAGCTGGCCAATTTATTGGAAGTTCTTGCACCACTAGATAATGGGAGGTAAAACATTTTGCATGAAGTTAGTACTGGTGTACATTTTGTTGGTTTTTTGTAAGTTCATGTCGATGCAAATTGTCGGTAACTAGTTCTGTATTGTCTGCCATTGCAGATTTCATAGAATTGTATCGTCTACAAGGGACACGGGAAACTTTGTTGGCAATCCATAGATCAAATTTTTCGTCTAAAAAGAGACTATAAATGATTTCTTTCAAGGAAGCAGATTTCCTGAGCAATGTTTGTCTGGCGATAGATGTTACCTATTCAAAATGTCATTCTCTGGACCGGCATATGGAGTCGATCTGGTGAATCAAATGAGGAGGACCGAAATCAGTGACTTGAGGAGGTCTTGGATACAATTTGACCATACAAGGCACGTTTGTAATTGGACTACCATGGCATGCCATGTATACGACCCCAGGTTAGAAATAATCTCCATCCATTGTCAAAGTAGAGAAAAGAATTAGATATCCATAGCTGAACTCTAATTACCTTAAGTAACAATCGTTTCTTTGCGTTCGTGCAGCATCTAGGGACTTTTGACAGTAGCCACTTGCGAAATGAAAGAAGAGAATACAGAATTGCAAGTACTTTTTTGGGAGATGCTCAACTCCATCATGGTTCAAAGTGGTTTTGATAAAGTGAACTTTCATGGATTCATGTCAGATGAGGCCCAAGCCAACTGGAGAGCAATGGTACGACCACATGGAGAGTGATAGGGAGACTGTGCGAAGAAAAAGAAAGCCTAGTAAAATTGTTGGAATCGAAGAGAATGCAAGCCATCGGCCAGAGTACAATTACAAAAATATATATATAGAGGACGTCGTGCTATTCCTAAAAAAATCAATTTTACCGCTACCCACAAGGAGGAGGAATGCAAGGTGGATGGGAAGCCAGTGGTTGAAGAGGATGTACACATTAGTATGTGGGCAATACGAAGAACGGCTACCAATAGTCGAGTCAAGTGTCTCGGGTTGATTCCTAAAGAGGGTCCTTGTGAACATCCTATTGGTTGTTCAATGAGAGGTATCGTAGCACCTTCCTTCTATGGTATTAGAAAGCATATTAAAGGAAGCACTCCACAATTTATGTGGTTTTGTGCCGGTGATTACGCACATGGAAAACAAACAAATGGATTACTCAAATGCCTCATAAACTTTCTAGCATTTGGCTAGTCGCCAAAGGCACTAATTTAACTCAACAAGAAGCTGACATCCTGACACGGGGAGGTTATGTCTTACAAACACAAGTTGTGGATGGGGGCGAGCCACCAATTTCTCATGAAAGAGGTGCTTGCATAAAACTCTCAGGAACAACATTGCACACCAGGGCAGCACCCACCAGGACATGGCACCACTGAAGATCATGACTCATCTTTCCCAAACGCAGGAGACACTCTGCCACCCAAAAGATGATTTAAAACCAAAACGGCAATCTCACTCAAGGCACAACAATGCATTGATCGGTGTCTTATTATGTTGGCCAGCGTGAAGGCTGTTAAGTGTGTCCAAGAAGGACACCATGAAATCTTCAAGCAAGAAGTTCTTTTTTCCTTGTAGAATTTTGGACTTCCTAGTTTTGTGCTTGCGGAAAGATGTGCAGCCCTAATTGTATCACATTTTTTTGTTATTAAGATTAGTGCTTAGCATGTAATATTTAACATGTCTTTAAGTTTGGATTTGAGAATTAGGCTCTCTTGAGATTGTGCAATTGGTACACTTTTGATTCTTCTCAATGTAGCTAGCCATCCATACTAACTATCATAATTTTTCTTGCAATTCAGAATCAAATATAACCTCAACCCTAAACTACCAAAAAACTGAAAACCCAAAGTTCTAACAAACTGAATGTCAAAACTATTAAAAAGCTCACTAAAATGGCCAAAAAGCTCGCTTCCAAAAGCTCGCTAAAAATTATTCTCCCTTGAGACGTGAGTAGATTCAAACTTCTTCAAAAAAGTGTCAAGTCGATGGTGTCGATAGTTTGTCAAAAGGTAGTGTTGTGAACATGTCTCGAACTTGCGTGTATTTTTGCAGGTTCTTCATCTATAGCATGTTCCCGAGTAAATAACCAGGTCCAAGAATCTGTCATGGATACATGAAAGAAATAGTTGGAACTATATACATAGGCAATTGGATCAAATGGAGTTTGAAGTGAAATTAAAATTCGAATACCTAGCTCCCGCTGATAGAGGGACCTTAGAATCGGTGATTGGATTCTTGGCGTTGGTTGAGCTGCCCAAGTTTCTGTCTGCCAGACTCCTATAGTTTTGCCATGATTCAACGCACCCCCTCTGTCCTGGACTATAGTGTTGTTTGGTAAAGCATGTTTTTTAGGACTTAGTTTTTATTTTGCTAAGTAAGCCTGGAAAAATTAGTCTAGCTCCCAAATATGGATCCCAAGAGTTGTCCCGACGGACATAATCAGCTTAGCTCTTGGACATGGGTCCCAGGAGCTGATTAGGCCATGACTCGAGCTCTAGGCTTATGACTTGTGACTACTTGATTGGCTCACCACAGGTCTGAGACTCGGTCCTTGAATTCCTAACTTGCTCTGGGACTTTTGGGAGCATCACCTCTCAGAGTCTTACAGGGCACATTGGGTGCACCCAAGTCAGCTTTACAACAAATCTTCCGAAATCTAAAACTAGAGCTCATTTCAGATTCCATCCAAGATGACTCTCCATATTTTCATATTCCATTCATGGGTTTCAATATTTTTAGGGTGTCAAATCACAACCAATGAAATTGCTAAAAAAAATCAAGGCTTAATATTACATTGGATAATGGGGGTCTCCTTCTCTGATCTCCAACATTCCATCATGTAATAAGCACAAGAGCATGTGGAGCTAAATGCCACCCTCAATCAGTTGTCAAAGAGAGTCGCATATCTAATTTCTAGCCCTCCAATCCTCATAGAGTGAGAGCAACAATGTGTGGCGACACTGTTGTCAAACTCCTCATGTTGTGTAGATGTGTTTTCACACCATTTGGGTCCATTTGTGGCTCCCAAGTGAATCATTATGCTCCATGTAATCAATTAGTTGTTGAATTTCAATCTCACTCCATGTGAGGATTTTTCAAAACAAGTTTTTGCAGGTCTATATGTTTACTCATAAAAAATGGCAGTCTGCAAAATGGATCAAAAATGCAAGGTTGAAAATGCATACAAAATATCAAGCCCAAGGTCTACATTACAGGTTCGAAATAAATTGAAATCACAATCTAAATCAATCATGGGCTTGAGTCGACGGGTTGAATCAGATCGAACTAAATCGACCCGACCCAACCCAACAATTCAATTCAAGTCAATTGTCGATCTTTAGGGCCAAAATCAAAATAGATCGTCAAAATCAAAATGGAATGTCGACCTTCACGACCACCAGTAATCATTTGCGAGTACTTATACAACATGTTCTTCAACGGACGTGCTATGACACCTGACTACAGTTTTGTTATCAGTAGTTACTACTATTAAGCAGTCTTATAATTCAATTCAAAATATAATTATCATTCTTGTATATATATGAGATTCGTTGAAACATTTTTCAAGGGTCGCACCAAAGCGCATTCTTCCAAGAAAAGAGGCGTAGCACATTCTCTTCCAAGGGAGGTGGCATAGGTGGCATAGCTGCTTCCATGAGAAGCAATCGCACATGCTATAGAATCATACATTCTATAGCAGTATTACAGTAGCTAATGGTTATATTCATTAGTGATTTCTCATATGTAAAATGTAATGTGCATTCAAATCATTTAATGTACATGATTTATTTGCACCCTCCATGACATCTATTTTGCAAATTGTTATTCATTATTTAATGTTTTAATGTAGTTCAGTTCCTTAGAAATGAATTATCAACATTAGACTAAATCATTTCAATGCATGGTGGACTATGACACCTCAGACAATATTATTCATGTCATCAAATTCTTTGTATCATGAATGTATATTATATGTGTCTAAACAATAGCTCTATTTAGAACGATTGTGTCAATAAACCACAAGTAGTTCTGTCAATGTAGCAGAATGATTCTTGCCTGAAAAACAGTAGTTTTGAATCCTAGTTTAGAATGAATATGAAGAGCCTACTAGCTCATTCTATATCTCAGTCTACCTATGAGTCAAACTGTTTTGGTTAATAATCTAACTATCTACCAATGACATAATCGACCTATCTCTCTTTCTACAGAGAAATCGATATTCAATTTTACAAGCCAGTGCACGGTGGTATATGATACCTCAAACCATAGTTGCAACAAATCACGATTTGCGACCCACGACTCTGCGAATTGCGTTGGGGGCATAAATATTGGGCCCTTATGGGCGCGCATCAACACCCACCCACCCCCCCCCCCCCCCCCCTCCATTTTTATGTAGGGGGGTGCAAGGGGGGCAGTGCCCCCCGAAGCAAAAAGCGAGGTACAATTGCTCTTTCTACAGTTCTCAGTCTCTGTCCCACTGGAATCATTTGTAATCGTAACGAACAGGCTAGAGGTTAGTTCTGGATTTTTATCCTTGACAGTAATAATGCTCTTAATTAGAGCTTTCATATGATACCCATATCGCCCAAAAAAAATCAAAAAACAAAAAAGTACGATTCGGAACGTTTCTACAAAAATTCCGAAACGCGATTCAGACCACAAAACACTTGATTAATTATGTCTCTTCCATGCGTCTAATCAGTAGCTCTATTTCTATAGAGTGATTGTGTCTTCATAATAGATCACAAATAATTCTAATTTCTATCTAGAATGATTTTTGCCTTATTCATAGAGTAGCTTTGAACCTTAGTTTAGAGTGATCCAAACACAATCCATAACTAAATGTATATTGATACATCATCCAATAAGTAGGTATCTCTGTACATATCTCTGATAATGCACTCAACACTCTATCTCACATAGATTAATCAGAGTTGCACAGTCAATCCAATTCATTTCTAAGAACTATAGTGTTATTTCGCATCTTCAGATCCGCAAGAACTTTCCAACTTCGGTTTAAAAATTATCTTATCATTATAAGTGTGTTGCCTCAAATTCTGAACCACATAAGTTCTTAACCACCAAAGAAACTTTGGATGCCAAGGTAACCAACCAAGCCAACCCAGTCGGATTTATCTATTTATCTTGCTATATGGATGGATTTATGTACTAAAGCAAAGATTGATAATGCTTGGGCACACAAATTGCATCATACAGAAAAGAGAAAACAGCCCTCATTTGAACAAGGCAGTCCATGAGCTCATTGCATGCATTTTTTAGATGGGTCTACAAGATCTTGCAAGACAGAGATACAAGGTTTGCAGATGCCTTTGCATAAAACAGCACACAAAATACAGTTGCCATCTCTGAATGGATCTACAAATTAGGCAAGAAAGCCATCTTGAAGCCAGGAAGCACTGGAAAGTAGCTAGAGCTGATATTTTGCCTATTCAATCTTGCTCTCAAGAATGAATTCAATGCCAAGCTGATGATCATTTCCCTGCAGGACACGGGAAAATCCCTATTTGTCATTCAAAGGAAGAAGATGAGTATCCTCTATTGATGACAGATTTGAGCAGCATAAGGATGTGATTCCATAACTCATAAGCGCCTCTGGAATCATATAATGGTAACAATTGCATGTGATTGAGTTTCTCACCCTCAAAACTGCCTACAATCATCATCAGACATCTCATCATCTTATGTCTGAGAGGATGGATCTCTTACTTCAGAGAATCGTGCATCTAAGCTCTCTGCCTTTCAGCTTCCCCCTGTTCAAAGCTATGGGAAACCCTACAATCCAGAACCATAATTCGCTTCTTCAAATGAAGGTTTCTGATCTGGTTTCTCCTGGATGATCCACTCCCGTGCAGCTCTATTAGCCACAATACGAGCATCACCTGACATAAATTCAAACCACGAAAGCATTACATCCGCAGATTTTTCTAATGCGACAGTCTTAGCAAGCACAGCTGTGTGCATTCCCTTCGACCTGGCTGCCATCAGCACTTCTTCATAATCGGTGTCATCAGAGACAAGAAACAGGCAATCCGCATTCTTGCTTTTAATGGTCTGCCTCATCCGCCTCTTCAGAGCTCTGTCCGCAGCTTGTGGATCGTCCGAAACCATTCTCACACAAATCCCTGCTCTTTTGAGCTCGTACTCTAGACCATACCCTACCTCTGGTATCAATACATTCCTTGAAGCCTCCAGATATAATTGCTCCTTGGCTTCCAACACTTGTCTTTCTTTCAGAGGAGAATTTTTCAGTTTCTTGAGCAGGCGAGCTCGCCGCTGACGCTCTTTCTCATGATAGCTCAAAAGATGATTCTTCAAATCCAAATTGATGGGAAACTTCTGATCGCAAATAAGGCAAACATAAGGCTGCTCTGCTTTCTCCACTCCTTCAAGCTCCATCTGATCCAACACACTCCTCTGCTCACGCGCCTCCTTCACCCAGCCTGGAACAAATCTGAATGCATGCTTATTAGCATAAGCCACAACATCCACCACCTCACCCAATTCCCCTGCCACTTTCTTCAGCTCCACAGCAACATCATAAGGCTGAGCTTTAGGAGGAGGAGGCTTATTGTCCAGATCCCAGAACACTGCCACCTTCCTGCGCTTTGTCACAGGCACAGGAGCTCCATTCATCAACTGATGTTTAGTCTTGTCTATTGCTTTGGTGGGCGATGGCAGGTGCAGGGGCAGATCCGATCCTGTGTTGGGCACATTGCGAACAGAGAGCCAACAAAAGGCAGGATTGGTGTGAAAATGAGGATGATGCATCGCCATCGCCATCGCCATGGCTTAATCACTAATGATACACGCAAATTTTGCTCTTGCCCATCCTTCCATCACTGAAGAAACAGTTCAAACCCCATATTGAGCATTGGGTCTTGGATTTCTTTTCCACTCTCATTTAGATCTTCATTCAGGATCATAGTGATCACCAAATCTGAAAAACTAAGCTACATTTCAAACAGCTGACTAGAAGTGATGTGTTGAGTTGATTTGCTTGGCATCCAAAGTTTATTACATGAGAATTGTCATCCATGGGTAATGGATAGCCCATCATATTCTATGCAAACTCCTACACCCAAAAGTGTTGTTCTACAACTCTGGAGCTTTTCGTCGAAGATTTAAGCTACATATTAGTATTGAGAAAATAACACACTTACAACCATAGATGCATGTGCTTGCTTCAAAGTGAGGCAATTTTCATTATGGAGTGGTATCATTGCACCTTGAAGAGGCAAATATGGCAAGTATATATAGAAAATATTCATATGATGACAATTATCTCAGATAGATTTTGAAATATGTTTGTGATCTTGATAAATTTTTTATTTACATTGCAAAACTTGATAACAGTTATGATTTATTATGAAATGTATAAAGTTGTAGCGTTTTTCAAATGTATTTGAAGTATGTTCAGATATAAAGTTGACATTGGTGAGTAGCTTTTGTGTGTTTGAGTGTTTTATAATAGAAAATTCGATATCAATTTGTGAGGTTAATGGTTACTTGATGATAATTTGCTTTGAATAGATGATGTTTGGTGGCTTTGCATTTTGTAGAATAGTGATTCTCTTCATAATCATGTTAACTAGTTTCAGAATCTCTTGCACCAGATGACAATTGTCAGATCAACTATTGACGATCAAGATGCAATCGTGACATTGCTATCGAGCTTGCCACCTACATACGAAAATTGGGTCATGATCATAACGACACACTCAGATTTAACTCTCTCCAGAGTAATTTCTCTGTTGTTGCAGAAAGACAATCGAAGAAGTGCAAGCAACTCTTTGAATTCAACATCGCATCAAAGGCTTTAAGCATCAGAAGAAGAAAGGCTCGAAACAATATATATCAAACTACAAGCTGGCATAGAGTCAAGAGCAATTATTGAATCCACAACTGAAGAAGAAGATGTTCTATAAGTGTTACGTCCATGTCCAGTATGAGGGATTCGGAATAATTCCTGACATGGATAGCTGGTTACTCCAGTTTGGACATAGGAGCACTTGCATGGTGTCTGACTGCTATAATACAAGAATAGGAGGTCAATTGCTAATTCAAGTTGCATGGGGATCCAAAAGGAAATATTCTTTCCTCTTGGAGAGAATATATACCATAAAAACTCGCCTATCTTCCTATTAGTTTTTCTAATCCTTGTAACCAAGAGCCCCTCCTCTCTTGCATTCATTCACCATGGCATGGGGGTGAAGTGGTTAGGGTATTGACTAGATCCTGTTGCATACAACCTAAAGGACACCTGTGGAGCAAAACTGTCACATGCAAACCAAAAGGACACCTGTGGAGCATAAACCACTCAACCAACATGAAAAGGCTAGTCAATACCCTAACCAATTCACTCCAAGCCACAATGAATGAGTACAAGAGAGGAGGAATCCTAGCTCATAAATCTGAACCAATAGGGAGATGGGCAAGTTTCCATGGTATATATTCTCTCCAAGAGGAGAGAATATTCTCCTTAGGATCCCCATGCAACCTATACTAAGCTATTGACCTCATATTCTTGTTATAGCAGTCATACACTATGAAAGTGCTCTGCTATCCAAATATAGGTCTGGGCCCTCATATGATTATTAATTACTTTATTGACCACGCCCGGAATGACGTAGCATAACTAATAACCACATACAACTGGAGTGACCGGCTATCCATGTTAGGAATTATTCTGATTCCCTTATACAGGACATGGATTCTCCCCCCCCTTGAATCACTTCTATCCTTAGAAGCGGAAACCAAGGAAGTTCTTCTTTATGCTTTCCACCCGTTCCCATGAATCATCATCCTCAGTCCGTCCCTTCCATCTAATCAAGCACTCAGAGATAGAACGATTTCTCAATTGTTTATTTCTGGTTCTGAGTACCCTTTCAGGTTCCAAAGGAACACTAAGTGATAAGTCCTCCAATGGGCGAATCAATATTCAAAATGCCCATTCACCCTTATGGAGAAAATTTCGGAAGTGTCAGACGCTCTGATAGCGCGGAAGGGATGTGGTGACCTGGTTTCAACAATTTGTTAAAAATTTCGGCTTTTTATTGCTAAATCTTAAGCCTTTGCTTTGCCGTTGTGTATAGCCTAATCATAAGTTGCATTCAGTGGGGTACGACTTAAATTTGTTTTGTGGCATTAAGACAGCCCTTTTACTACTTATGAATTTGACATATGGTTGTCCCTAGCCGTTGCTCTTTTAAGTTATAAAAGTCATTGGTTTAAGAAGGTACGAACCTTCGTCAAGCTGTTCTTAAGGTTATAGTCATATTCTAAAGCCCAGTCGGCATTCTCGCATTATTCGGCTTTGTGAGAGAGTCAAGTTTTAATGGCAGTTTTAGCGGCTGACTATAAACCGTCATCTTCGCATTTCCTAAGGGCAACTCGCTATTTTCAAAGGCAAGGCACTACAGATCTGAAGGGCCATTGTCGCACATTTTGCACTATTCGGGATTTTTGGAGCCTCGTTCATTCTTTAGTGCCTACCTCGGAGTACCTCCACGCAGCTAGACTCCCACCTTCGCATTGCTTAAGGACAGTTGTCGCACTTCTTAAAGGCAGTTGTCGCACTTTTTAAAGGCAGCTTTGCACTTTTCTCTATCTCTCTCTTCATATTCTTGTAGGGCAGGCTTTGCTCTTCATCTCCAGCCAGCCATCGTGCTTCTTTTGGAGCGTGAACTAGCAGTTAGGGCTGCTTGATCTTATGATCATTCTCCAGGATGCAACCATATACAAAGATAGATTTCAGATGGCATATGCAACGACAATTATCTTCTTTCTTTAGCGACAGTTTACCAATAGCCAATGACAGTTCCAAAGAAAGTTTGGGCAGCCCACGCATTTCCATCTCAAGCGGCGGTTTGCAGACTCTTTGGAGACCAACTACTACATTTCAAGCGGTTGTTTGTAGGTGTCATGGCTATTTGCAATGGGAAGCGACTTGCTTCACCACTTTGTTGGGCTGTTTTCAGACAGTTTAGAGCCAGTGGCCCTCATTCATCCTTTATACGACTGTTTTCCTTGCACAAGGCAACGACCTTGCATTCCAACTGTCGGCTATTTGTTGGCAGCATTCCATTGGCTCATGGGCAATCATTTCCAGATGTCAAATACTGATTTGCTCTCATTCTTGAAGCAATTGCAGAGCCCTCTTCTCTCTAGCACGGATCTCTCTGACTATATTATGCCAGTCTTATGACATTGTAAATCATTCAGACACAATGTAGAACATAGGCTCAGAAGCTCTGTTGGTGCTTTAATGTAGATTTACTGCTTTTGCTATTCATCTACAAGTTCAAAACCTTTGTGTTCTTAGATTCTTGTATAGAGGTGTAGCAACCCCTCTTCTTTGTAGTGTCTAGACTGTAATGAATATATCTTTGTACTCTTCAAATGGTGAATACAAATAATGTAAATCTGAGTGTTCTAAATCACACACAACTTGTTTCTACTGTGAATACCTTCTGTGCTTTTCATGGTGATTCATTTTGGTAATAGAAAGTTTATGGCACTGTATTGTTTGTGCCTATACACAGTGATTGGACTGGAATCGATTAGTGAAGTGTCTCTAGCCTTCAATCTTGTGATTTGCACAGATCATAGGAGTCAGATTCATGATAAGCAACTGTCAAGATAACGGAAACATTGTGTGGCTTTCCCTTTTGCCAAAGTATTTGCTTTCTTGAGTTCACTCCCATTTGAATCTGAAAACCATAATGAAGTATTCAGTATTTTTTTCTTGGGTGTTTGTTTTCTTTATACGATTGTACTGGCAGCCCCTTGTGAAAACATCTGTTGATGACCAGTTTGCAATCACTTCTCCTCTCCACTCCATTCATTCTTGGTTATTCTCTGTTTTGCACTAATAATGACAGCATTAGCCTTTTTATTGCTCCCCAGTAAGAACAATACCCGTTTATACTACAAATATCAATCATTTTGTTGTTGGTATGCCACGACATATACCAATTTTGGCACCGTTGTCGGGGAGCAATGCCAAATAGGATGTTCTGTCATTATTCTGATTTTTGGTTGTATTTTTCAGATTCACAGGTTATTGTTCTGGTTCTTCAAGCATTTCAAAAGGGGAAGAGTGAAATCTGAGTTTCGACCACCTTGACTCGTCATTTCACTTTTGATTTTCTATTTTCGATTTTTGGTAGAGTTCTTAAAGTTGTTTACAGTTTGTAAAATGTTCATGCTTTTTCAAGAGACAATTCTATTCTATTTGTTTTGGTCCTCTATTTACAGGATCTTCAAGCTAAAATAAAAGCCTGTTCTAAGGCTTTGGTGTTGTCCAAGATGTGCTGATGTTGTCTATCTGCTGAAGTTTTATTTGTTGACGACTGTACAATCAAGGCTTTGGCTTGTCAAAGGCTGTAGACTGTGGCAAGTCATGATTTTTCAAGCTTCGACAATGCTTCCTATTCTCAGTGTTTGCGAGCCGCTGCACACTTGAGGAGGAGAATACCTGGTTTCAACAATTTGTTAATGATTTCGGCTTTTTATTGCTAAATCTTAAGCCTTTGCTTTGTCGTTGTGTATAGCCTAATCATCAGTTGCATTCAGTGGGGTACGACTTAAATTTGTTTTGTGGCATTAAGGCAGCCCTTTTACTACTTATGAATTTGACATATGGCTGTGCCTAGCCGTTGCTTTTTTAAGTTATAAAAGTCATTGGTTTAAGAAGGCACGAACCTTCATCAAGTTGTTCTTAAGGTTATAGTCATATTCTAAAGCCCAGTCGGCATTCTCGCATTATTCGGCTTTGTGAGAGAGTCAAGTTTCAATGGCAGTTTTAGCGGCTGACTATAAACCGTCATCTTCGCATTTCCTAAGGGCAACTCGCTATTTTCAAAGGCAAGGCACTACAGATCTGAAGGGCCATTGTCGCACATTTCACACTATTCAGGATTTTCGAAGCCTCGTTCATTCTTTAGTGCCTACCTCGGAGCATCTCCACGCAGCCAGACTCCCACCTTCGCATTTCTTAAGGATCTTGGAGGCTAAAAAATTTGGGAGGTACACCCACTAGCCATTGACATTTTGGGCTTCTAGGGTGTACAAAAGGGGAAACTTGAATGGCCTCCCTAGCCTTTGACAAAAATGGCATCTTGGCTAGTTTTGGAAGAGAGCCTTGAATGCACCACTCCCCCATTCTCTTATGGAGGCCACTAGTTCTTAAAGGCAGCTGTTGCACTTCTTAAAGGCAGCTTTGCACTTTTCTCTCTCTCTCTCTCTTTGGATTCTTGTAGGGCAGGCTTCCCTCTTCATCTCCAACTAGCCATCGTGCTTCTTTTGGAGCGTGAACTAGCAGTTAGGGCTGCTTGATCTTATGATCATTCTCCAAGATGCAACCATATACGAAGATAGTTTTCAGATGGCATATGCAATGACAATCATCTTCTTTCTTTAGTGACAGTTTACAAGTGGCCAACGACAATTCCAAAGAAAGTTTGGGCAGTCCACACATTTCCATCTCAAGCGGCGGTTTGCAGACTCTTTGGAGACCTACTACCACATTTCAAGCGGTTGTTTGCAGGTGTCATGGCTATTTGTAATGGGAGGCGACCTGCTTCACCACTCTGTTGGGCTGTTTTCAGACTGTTTTGAGCCAGTGGCCCTCATTCATCCTTCATACAACTGTTTTCCTTGCACAAGCAATGACCTTGCATTCCAATTGTCGGCTATTTGTTGGCAGCATTCCATTGGCTCATGGGCAGTCATTTCCAGATGTCAAATACTGATTTGCTCTCATTCTTGAAGCAGTTGCAGAGCCTTCTTCTCTCTAGCATGGATCTCTCTGGCTATATTATGCCAGTCTTATGCCATTGTAAATAATTCAGACACAATGTAGAACAGAGGCTCAGAAGCTTTGTTGGTGCTTTAATATAGATTTACTGCTTTTGCTATTCATCTACAAGTTCAGAACCTTTGTGTTCTCAGATTCTTGTATAGAGGTGTAACAACCCCTCTTCTTTGCAGTGTCTAGACTATAATGAATATATCTTTGTACTCTTCAAATGGTGAATACAAATAATGTAAATTTGAGTGTTCTGAATCACACACAACTTGTTTCTACTGTGAATACCTTCTATGCTTTTCATGGTGATTCATTTTGGTAATAGAAAGTTTATGGCACTGTATTGTTTGTGCCTATACATAGTGTTTGGACTAGAATCGATTAGTGAAGTGTCTCTAGCCTTCAATCTTGTGATTTGCGCAGATCATAGGAGTTAGATTCATGATAATCTATTGTCAAGATAACGGAAACACTATGTGGCTTTCCCTTTTGCCGAAGTATTTGCTTTCTTGAGTTCACTCCCGTTTGAATCTGAAAACCATAATGAAGTATCTGATATAAAATTAAACTTGTACACAGTAGATAATGTTGAGTAAAAAAACAACGGAAAAATGTCTACTGCTAGCGGAAAAATGTCTACAGAACGAGAAGAATCGCTTCTATTATCAGAACTAGATATACAATGGCTTTCTTGAGCGCTATTTGTTTTCTAGATCAGCACGTTGGCGCAAGAGAGGTGTCCTCTCTCACGAGTAATGTGACTAGCTACTGCTGAACGCTACATCAAACTCTTAAAGTTCTGTCTATTCTGTATCCGTGACTGTATATTTCTGTCTGTATCTTCCATTGATCCTTTATATGATCAAACCAGGGATTTGATTAAACCAAAAGATCTAATCAAAAGAAAATACATGAGCCTTAAACACAACTGATTCTAGTTTCTCATCGTTGTCCTCCGTTCATTAGTTGTCTTCTGCCCGTTACACCCTGTCTTCACGTTGCAGACCTTCGCATTTTGCCAAAAGGGCACTTTTGCTTTTCTAAGGGTAAGTGTCGCTTTTCTAAGGGCAAGTGTCATTTTTCTAAGGGCAAGTGTCACTTTTTCCCAAAAGGCAAAAAACCTGTCAGAAGGCCTAAAGCCTAAAAAACTTTTCTAAGGCATTTGGAGACAGTGTCGCTTTTTCCGGAAAGGCAAAAAAGCCGACAGTAGGGCAGAAACCAATTCTAAGGCTAGTGTTGCATTTTTGAGGGCAAGTATCACTTTTTCCCAAAAGCGAAAAAGTCGACAATAGGCTAAAGACTTTTCTAAGGCATTTTAAAGAGTGTCGCTTTTTTCGCAAAAATGTGAAAAATGACACAGCGTCGGGAAAAGTTGCCAAAGTTATTTTCTAAGTGTTTTAGGCCTAGGGGTGAATTTTTCTCATGACCCAAAAATGCAAACTATGTAGCAAAACAGTTCCAAAATGTAGAGTGCGAAACATAGTTCAAAATGCACAGTCGCTACAAACAACAAAAGAAAAACCAAGGAAAAATATTAAGGCTTTGAAAGATAGAAACTCTTAGTTTCAGCTCCCTCGCAAGGCTGGTATTTTTCTGATTACTAAGCTTGCACGTTGCTTCTCAAAAATTGCCTTGTCAAGAGGCTTCGTGAAGATGTCAACTACCATCTGCTTCGTTGGAACAAACTCGGTCTTCAACTTGTCTTTCTCAACCAGATCTCTTATCAGATAATATCAATGTGTTTCGTCCTGAAATGAAACATTGGATCCTTCGTCAAATGAATGGCGGATGTGTTATCCATGAATAGTAGCAGCGGCTTGTTGAAGTTCTCTCCTAGTCCGTCAAGGAACTGCTTGAGCCATGTAAGCTTGTTCGCCATCTTGGCCACTGCAACATACTCTGCTTCACAAGATGATTGCGCAGTTATGGTCTGCTTCCTACTTATCCATATCACAGCTGCTCCGGTTGCTATTGTGCATCCTCTTGAGACACTCTTGTAGTCATCTTTCAGGGATGCCCAACTTGCATCGCTGTAGGATTTGATCTGGAATCCTTCATTTTGAGATAAACACAGCTCATAATACTTCGTCTGTTGAAGGTATTACAAAATTCTTTTGGCTATCTTCTAGTGCATAGGGCCTGGATTGATATTAAACTGGCCCATTCTGAAAACTACATAAGCAATGTCAGGGCGTGTATTCTGCCAAGTAAATGAGTGATCCGATTAGCCTCCTATAGGACACATTCTGCATGGCTTTCTACTCTTCTGCATTCTGCGAACAGTCCTGCTTGGTCAGGATTGTTCAGCTACCATCGGTGTATTAGCTCCCTTGCAATCTATCATTTGAAAATCGTCAATGATTTTTTGGATGTATCTTGATTGGTGAAGATACAGCTTCCCTTCGTCAAGATCTTTGTCAATCTACAATCCTAGGTAGCATCTTGCTTCCCCTAGGTCTGATATTTCAAAATATGTGAAATATCATGCTTTACCTGAGCAATCAGGTCATCTCTTCTGGACAGTATCAAAGTGTCATCGACGTAGACAACACTGATTATGATTTTTCCATTTGTGACCTTTGTATAGACATTGTAGTCGGCCATCAATGGTTGAAATTCTAAGGATATGAGGGTGTGATCCTTCTTCTTATACCACTGCCTGGCAGACTGCTTCAGTCCATATATGCTTATTTGCATTCGGTAGGCGTAGTTGGCAAAGCGTGAGCAGATGAATCATGGTGGTTGGTCCATGTAGACCTCGTCATTCGTCGTGTAGGAAGGCGGTCTTTTCATCCACTATGTGGATCTTGAGACTGTATGTTGCTGCATATGCAAATAGGAGGCGTAAAGACAAATGCTTTACGACTGGAGAAAAGGTCTCCGTATAATCAACACCATACTTCTGAGAGAAACCTTTTGCTACCAATCTGGCCTTGTACTTTGATATGTTGCCATCAGGTCCATACTTGTATTTAAAAATCCATTTGCACTTTACAGTCTACTTGTCTGCTGGTAATGGCTCCAGATTCCATACATTGTTCTGCTCCATGGAATTCATCTCGTCCTCCATCGCTTTAATCCACTTGTCCTTATCTGGACAACTGATAACTTTCTCATATGTTTGAGGTTCTCTGCCAAATCCACATAACTCTTCTAATATAGAAAGTGAGCTGTCAGGGACAAATCTGACTGGTGCTCTTCTTTCTCACGTGGATCTTCTTGGAGTGTCTGCAGTCAGACCAATGGCCTTGCCTTTGTCAAGTCTCTTGTCTTTATTGTTGAACTATGATGAGTAGCAAGTGTCATGGGTACAGGTAGCACGTCTTGTTTCTCATCGTCTAAACAATTTTTTTGTTCATCTAGAATTTCAACATCTTCCTCCAGATGCTCAGGGTCCGCTCTCTCCATAGATGTTGGCAGGTCATAGTAGCCTCTGGTCAAGATTTTGTAGCCGACTGGATTTTCAGCCATTGTCTTTGACTCATCAAACTTTGACATCTCTGACAGTCTTGATTTGTCTATTGTTAGGCATGTAGATCCTTTAGTATGATGAGTGAACATCATATCCTAGAAGAATCTCTGCTCCACCTTTTCATCTAGCTTCTTTCTATTCTGATCTGGAATGTGGGCATATGTGACGCATCCAAAACTGTGCACATGTGTCATACTTGGTTTGTTGTCCCACCAAACCTTGTGTGGCATGGCATGTGCAACACTAGATCTACCTGTCCTATTCTACAGGTAGTTGACTGTAGCTACTGCTTCAGCCCATAAAATTTTTGATGTCTTTGAATAGGCCATCATTGATCTCGCAGCTTCCATGAGAGTCCAAGTTCTCCTCTCTGCCACACCATTGTGTTGTGCTGTGTAGGCTGTAGTCTTCAAGTGAAGTATACCTTTGTTGGTACAGTATTCTGGAAAGCGTCTAGAGACATATTCTTCTCCTTTGTCCATTCTCAGCTGCTTCACCTTCTTGTTAGTCCATTTCTCAGCCCAATTCATGAACTCTGTGAATTTGTCTAAGGCCTTTGACTTATTGTGGATAAAGTACACAGCTGCAAACTTGCTGAAGTCGTCGATGAATGTGATGTAGTACTTTGAACCTCCCAGGGAGACCACATCAAATGGTCCACAAATGTCAGAGTGTACCACTTCTAGGAGTTCTTTTGTTCTGAAAGAGTCCTTGGTGAATGGTATACGTGACATCTTGCCTTTGTTGCAAGCATCGCAGGACTTCAAGCATGCTGCATCCTTGATACTGACACCAGTGAATGTTCTACTCTGGCTAGCGTTGTATAGAGCAACTATATTCATGTGATACAGTCTCCTGTGTTATACAATATCCATCGATTTGTTGATCTGGTGAGCTTGATCTGAAGGTACTCGAATCTTGAGGTGATACATATTTTCCTTCCGCTTTCCTGTGGTGACAAGCTGAGTGGTTGCGGATTCAACCACTTCACAGGTATTGCCTTCAAAGGTGATGGTTAGTCCTACATCTACCATCTTGGCAACAGATAGTAGGTCCTTCTGAAGCGTGGGCATGTATAGAGTGTCTTCGAGCCTTCTGTCTCTTCCACAATGCTCTAGTTCCACTGACTTTGTGTTTGGAACCATCTCCCAAGATTATATATCTAGAAGATTCTGATTCTTGATAATCAGTGATCATGTGTCTTGTTGCCACAAAGTGCGATGTTGCACCTGAATCAAGAATTATTTCTTGTTTATCTGAGGTTGATGTCACACAGACATCAACACACAAGTAAGCTGTTGGGTTCTTATCGTTGTTGGCTCTGTCTTCGGCCATCTTGGAGGACTCGGGTTCCTCCATGTAGGATGAGCTATTGTCGCTCTCCCGTCTACTTTGAGCTTTCTTGTTTCTGGGATTTTGGTTGCAGTCAACCGTTGTGTGACCCTTCTTGTGACAGTGGATGCATTCTATCTTTGAATTTAGCCAGCACTTATCAACAGTGTGGCCTTCTCGTGTGCATCTCGTGCAGGTCTTCTTCTCACCATCTTGTTGTCTCGGCTTATTTCTACTCTTCCATTTGCTTTCTTTAGCTCCCTTTGACTATTGCTGCTGATCTTATCTTTAGTTTGACTCTCTCTTAGGCTTGAAATTCTTCTTCGACTTCTCTCTGTTACTGTAGAGAGCTTGATCAGAACTATCCTTGTCATCAAGGTGATCATAGGCTTCCACCTCTTCTCTGATCTCGATTACAGCCTTCTCAAAGATCATCTGCGGATCTTTGGCAAGTGATGTTTGGGTCGTCTGAAACGATCTTGGTAGAGCTCGCAACAGGTATGTGAGCTGCTTCTCTGCTGAGACTGCATTCTCTACTCCGGAATTGTGTAAGAAAAGGAACAGGTCCTTCATTCTTCTGATGAAGGAGGTGAGGTCTTTACCATCCCATCTCAGATTGGTCAGCTGATCTCCAAGAAGCATAATTTGGCTTCGTGATTTCGTTTGAGATCTGGTCATCAAGTTATCCCACATTTCTCTTGCATTGGAAAGTGTGGCTAGATCAAGTGTCAAGCTGTCTTCGATGGAGGAAGATAGGACGGCTATTGCCTTGTCGTTTCTTTCTTTCCATTCTCATAGCTCCTTGCCAATAGCTGTGGGCATTTCCTATGTGCCATCAACGTAGGGCCATAGACCTTCTCCTTTCAATATGAGAGAAGGCTTCACCTTCCATGCTAGGAAGTTTGGTCCTGAAGAGTCAAGAATCATGCAAATCTTTGATTGAATGCTACTAATGGATGCCATAGCCTGAAAGAATCAGACATTTTTCTGATACCACTGATGGAATCTCCATTGTGAAAACGTCAGAACGCTTTGATACCACTAATGGAAAAAACTCTGGAAGCGTCAGACGTTCTGATAGCGCTGAAGGAAATTCTCGGAGATGAAGGCCGGATAGAGCCGACTTGACAGGAGTAGCTACTGCTACTTACTGCAGTCTAATTCTCTTCCAAGCCCCAGATCGCTACTGTAGATCTGATATAAAATTAAACTTGTACACAGCAAATAATTTTGAGTAAAACAATAGCGAAAAGATATCTACTGCTAGCATGCATTCCAATATTGTACATATTCTCCACCTGGCCCGAGTTGTGGGCATTGGTACTTTTTCTGTAATTCTTCTATTATACCTAGGCCGGGTTGTGGGCTTATTTCACTTCTGCTTTGTTCTACTTTCATTTGTAGCTAGTTTATCGCGTTGTATGGCCATGTCCTCCTATGGATGATGCTCCCGCTGTTGCTTGTACATATTTTCTTTTTGGTCTTATATATGTGAGAAATGATCAGAACAAGGACAAAGAATCTAGCTTTTGATTTACTTTACGCAGTCAAATCAATCAACTCGATCACATTAGAAAGACACAATGATTATAGAACAATCAATGCAAACTACAATGGCAAAAAGTGTAAATGCCACACAACATTCTGATCATTATATCACATCATGCGTACATTTGCCAAGAAAGGGTCAGCCCCCTTTTCAAATCCTACAAAAATTTGGATCACTAGCCCCTAACTCTTACCCACTAACTACTTCACATGACTCGGATCCTAACAGACTCTAGGGCTATAAAATGCCCAATGTGAAATCCGATTTACAAAACCCATATACCCTCTCTCATTACAAAACGTTGTCTCAGCAATGGCTTAGTCATGATATCTGCTAGCATTCATTCTGCCTAACAAAATCCAAACAGTAGGGTCTCTTCTTGTACCAGGTCCCTCATGAAGTAGTACTGTATTGCAATATGCTTGTTTCTTTTATGAAACCCTACGTTTTTGCTCAAGAACAAATAGCCTTGGTTATCATTTAGCAACTTCATCTCATCAGCTATGACATCTAATTTGTCCATCGGGTTCTTCAGCCAAACATATTCCTTTGTAGCATGAAAGACCCCCATGTACTCGGCTTCAGTTGATGACAATTCTGTTGATGCCTGTTTCTTACAATTCCAACTCACACATCTCTCTCCTACCATGAATACATATCCGCATGTGGATTTGCCTTGTCAAGATAGTTGGATTTCTTGTTTCCAGCATGCCATTCTGAGTTTTTAGGCTTCTCCTCTTGTTCGTGACTCGTGCCTAGAGTCCCTTTTCCTGATTTCTGCTTCTATCCTAGGTTTGTCTGCGCAAGTCTGTCTATCAACGCATGTTCACATCGGTCCCTAGCATGTTCTTCCTTATTTCTTCCTCCTGGAGCAACCTCTGAGTCACATAGCCGATCTCCAGATCCTCCACTTTGCACCCCTCCAGTATCATGATCAACGGCTCATAGGATGTCGGTAGGCTCCCTAATATGGTAAAAACCAAATGCATTTTTTCCACTAGTGCTCCTGCCGATTCTAGTCGTCTGGCTATGCTCTTCATTTTTTCCAAATGCACACTCAAAGGATTGTCTTCTGCCATCCTCGCATTTGCTAATTTCCGTCGCAGCAACAAGATGTTGGTGACATTTTTTCCTTCATATATGTTGTTGATCGTGTCCCACACCTCCTTGGCTGTAGTTGCATATTGCACTTGCACTGTTGGCATCTCTCCCAGCATCAAACATATGGTGATCATAGCTTTTCGCTCACGCATGTCAAACAACTTCCCCGCTCCTTCATCGATCAGAACTCCTTCGCTTCTGCTTGTGGCTTCTTCTCTGATCCATCCACAATCTCCCACAGCATTTTCTCCATGAGGATCATCCTCATTTTTCATCTTTGAAGTGAATACCCCAACCCTCCTTCCAGCTTCTCTATGGTTCTTATTTCTGTCTGATTCTCCATCCTTCGCTACTGGCAGCTTTCTTTCAATCGATCTTTCTCGAATCCGTAGTGGTCGCACGTGTGGGCCCGTAACCTTTGTGAAAAATGATTAGAACAAGGACAAAGAATCCGTAGTGGTCGCACGTGTGGGCCCATAACCTATGTGAGAAATGATTAGGACAAGGACAAAGAATCCGTAGTGGTCTCACGTGTGGGCCCGTAACCTATGTGAGAAATGATTAGAACAAGGACAAAGAATCTAGCTTTTGATTTTACTTTATGTAGTCAGATCAATCAACTTGATCACATCAGAAAGACAAAATGATTACAAAATGATCAATGCAAACTACAATGGCAAAAAGTGTAAGCGCCACACGACGTTCCGATCATTATATCACATCATGCGTACATTTGCCAAGAAAAGGTCAGCCCCCTTTTCATATCAAGATCCTACAAAAATTTGGGTCACTAGTCCCTAATTCTTAACCGCTAACTACTTCACATGACTCGGATCCTAACACACATACACAAGCACACACACATATACATACATACACATACACATACACATACATAGACATACACACACACACAGACATATACACACATGCACATATCATACCCACATACACATATATACATACATACATGTACACAAATATACAATATTGTAGGGTGTAGGAAGTTTGATGGTGAGCAGCCCTTCGCCGGTGTCAAAAGGGTTAGATTACTTGGATACGAACGTAACTATGCTTAGTTGCCTACTTAGATGCTTTTTTACTCAAAACAAACTCTAATCCACTTAACACTAGCCCTACCTAACACTAACATCCAAAAGTAGAGGGTGAATGGAGGTGTGTGTGTGTGTGTGTGTGGGACTATGAAATGCCCAATGTGAAACCTGATTCACAAAACCCACAATGTACCCACGGGTGCCCAAAAGACGTTAATAAAGCTCTCTCTCTCTCTCTCTCTCTCTCTCTCTCTCTCTCTCTCTCTCTCTCTCTCTCTCTCTCTCTCTCTCTCTCTCTCTCTCTCTCTCTCTCTCTCTCTCTCTCTCTCCTTGGCCCTTAACACTTGTCCCGTAAACCTTGGCCCTTAACCCTTGTCTCTTGGACCTTAACCCTTAGACCCTTGGCCCTTGGACCTTAACTCTTAAACCTTGACCCTTGGCTCTTGGCCCTTCATCCTTCTCCCTTGGCCCTTGGCCCTTAATCCTTAACCCTTGGTCCTTAACTCTTTGTCCTTTAATCCTTGGTCCTTAGCCATATATCCTTGACCCTTGGCCCTTAGCTCTTATCCCTTAGCCCTTAGACCTTGGCCCTTGGACCTTAACTCTTAGCCCTTGATCCTTAGCCCTTGGCTCTTAGCCCTTCGCTCTTATCCCTTAGTCATTCTCCCTTGGCCCCTGGCCACTTATACTTTAACTCGTGGCCCCTCGCTCTTACCCCTTGGTCCGTATGTCTCCATAATCCTTGTCCTTTAATCTTTTGCCCTTAGCCCTTAACCCTTGGCCTTTTATCCTTCGTACGGGCCCTTGGCCTTTCACCATTGGCTCCTTCGCCCTTGGCCCTTAACCTTTAACCCTTGGCATTTCACCATTAGCCCTAAACCCTAAACCCTAAACCCTTGATCCTTGGTCCTTCGACCTTAACTCTTAGCCCTTTGGCCCCTAGTGCTCCTTGGCCCTTAACCTTTAACCCTTGGCCTTTAATCCTTAGCCCTAAATCCTAAACCCTAAACCCTTGATCCCTATTCCTTCGACCTTAACTCTTAGCCCTTGGCCCTTAACCCTAAACCTAAAACCCTAAACCCTTAACCCTAATCCTAAACCCTAAACTCGTGGCACTTGACCCTAAACCCTAAATCCAAAACAATAAATCTTAAACCCTAAGCACTTAGCTCTAAATCCTAAACCCAAAAATCCTAAGCCTTTAAACCTAAGCTCTAAACCCTAAATCCTAAACCCTAAGCCCTTAGCCCTAAACCCTAAGCCTATAAATCTAAACCCTAAACCTAAAACCTAAATCCTAAATACTAAACCCTAAACCATTGGCCCTTAACTCTAAGCCCTTAGCCCTAAATTCTAAACCCTAAATCCTAAATCCTTAGCTCTAAATCCTAAACCCTAAACCCTAGAATCCTAGGCCCTAAGCTCGAAACCCTAGACCCTAAACTCTAAACCCTAATCTCTAAGCCCTAAAATCTATATCCTAAATCCTAAACCCTAAACTCCAAACCCTAAACCCTTGGTCCTTAACCCTTAACCCTAAACCCAACACTAAAGCCTTAACCCTAACCCTATGCCCTATACCCAAAGCCCTAAGTCCTAGACACTAAACCCTAGACCCTAAAACCTAAGCCCTTAGCCCTAAATCCTAGACCCTAAACCCTAAGCTCTAAGCCATAAACCCTAAACCCTAAACCCTAAACTCGTGGCCCTTAATTGTAAATCCTAAGCCCTAAACCCTAAACCTTAAGCCCTTAGCCCTAAATCCTAAACTTTAAATCCTAAATTCTTAAACCTTAGCCCTAAATCCTAAACCCTTTTCCCTTGGCCCTTAGCCTTTGGTCATTTGCCCTTCGCCATTGGCCATTCGCCCTTCATCCTTAGCCCTTGGTCTTTGGCCCTAAACCCTAAACACTAAAGCCTTAATCCTAAGCCCTAAACCCCAAACCCTAAACCCTAAGCCCTAAGCCCTAGATCCTAAACCCTATGCCCTTGGCCCTAAATCCTAAACCCTAAGCCCTAAATCCTAAATCCTAAACCCAAAACCCTTGCCCCTTAACTATAAACCCTAAACCCTAAATCCTAAGCCCTTAACCCTAAATCCTAAATCTTAAATCCTAACCCTAAACTCTAAATCCTTAAACCTTAGCCCTAGACCCTAAACCCTTCTCCCTTGGCCCTTAGCCTTTGATCATTTGTCCTTCGCCATTGGCCATTCGCCCTTCATTCTTAGCCCTTGTTTCTAAGGCCTTTGGTTGTTAGCCCTAACCCTTAGACCTTAACCCTTAGCCCTTGGCTTGTCCCTTTACTCGTAATCCTTAATCTTTAGTCTTTAGTTGTTGGACCTTAGCATATAATGTGTGTGTGTGTGTGTGTGTGTGTGTGTGTGTGTGTGTGTGTGTGTGTGTGTGTGTGTGTGTGTGTGTGTGTGTGAGAGAGAGAGAGAGAGAGAGAGAGAGAGAGAGAGAGAGAGAGAGAGAGAGATTATTTAATGGGGGAGAGGAGAATCTTTTGTACATATATATGGAAGCTATATATGAGAAGATGCACCCTCCCCATACAATAAAAAAGTATGTCAAAATAGGATGTATAGATGCACATCCCATACATCTCCTCACTTCATGCATATGCATGGAGTGTACAATTAAACCATTGTATATATTATAATATCTATGTTAAAGGTGTGTGGGAGGTGTCCACCCGTCGTGATGGGTGGAGCCTTCCATATTTTCAAAAAAAAAATTGTTTTTTTTTCCCGGGAGTCTCCATCATAGTCCAAAAGTATTAATAAAGTCCAAAATTTATTGAGACAGTGTTTAAGATCTTCCTCTGAACCAACTATGTCACCTTCATCTAAGCATAATCTGAATCGGCTTACATGAAACATTGGGTGAGTTGTAGTCTTGTTCTGAAGGTCTAGTTCGTAAGCTCAAGAACCAATTTTCTTTATAATCCGAAACGGTCCACAATATCTGGTAGACAATTTGTAATGCTTCCCCCCTATGCATAGTCTTAAAATCTTTAGGTATTCTAGGATACCCAATCATCAACTTTAAAATCTCTGGGAGACCTCTTAAGATCGGCATAGTGCTTAGCTCTATCCTAGCACTCCGAATACAATCACGGGCCACTTGTAACATTTCATGCATATCATGCAAGAAATCCACAACTTTTTGGATCTTAACAAACTTTGTCTCCACATTTACCGGAAATCTAGGTTGAAAACTGCACATCAGCATAAACGGACTATAACTAGTAGTAGAATATTTTTTACTATTGTAAGCAACTCAATCAAAGTAATGTAATTTTTCCACTGAGATTGTCCGTAAAACACATATGTCCTCAACACATCCTCCATAGTCTGATTAGTTATCTCAGTCTGGCCATCTGATTCAAGATTATCAGTAGAACTAAAACTAAGCGAGGTTTTGAGCTTATGGAATACAGCTGACCAAAAGTGACCTATAAATTCAGGATATCTATCACTAACTATATCACTTGGTAGTCCATAAAGCCTAAATAATCTTTCCACAAAGATCTGGGCTAAATCAGAAGCCTTTGTAGTTGAGTTGACTGGTATGAAAGTAGCTAACTTTGTTCAACTGTCCACCACAATCCAAATAGAATCATTTTGGCATTGGGTCCTTGGAAGTCCAACCACAAAATCCACAAATATATTTTCCCATTGTTTCTAAAGGATATCTAGGGATGTAACAACCCTCCAGTCTTCAAGCATTCAGCTTTGGCTAATTGACAAGGTCTACATTTAACCACATAAGACTCGACAAATGGCTTGTGTTTTGACGAATAAAACTCTCTTCTGACCAAGTCTAGAGTCCTATGTATACCCAGATGACCTGCACATGGAATGTCATTACACTCATAAAAAATTCTCTTCTTTATCTCATCATCCGTCGCTAGTACACAAACTTTCCCATTCCGAAATAGTAAACCACCTCGGATAGAAAATTGTTCCGCTATCTTCTTATCTTTCCTAGGAACCCGAGACCTCTGTGAGTAAATCTCTAATCCATTCTGATTTTTTCCTGTCTCCACCATCTTCCAGATGGGACCAAAATGAGAATCTGATTCACATCTCCCTCTCAGTGAAAGATATAGATCAGTGGAAATATGGGTGAATGAAAGTTCATTTAATTCACCAATCCGACTAAGCGTATCAACAACTTGGTTAGAGGTGTCTTTGACATATCGGATCTCATGATCAAACTCTTGCATAAGCTCAGCCCAACGAGCTTTACAACTCCTCAGATCGTTCCGATTACAAAAGTACTTTAGAGGTTGGTGATTTGTATACACTATACCTAAAGGTGATGCCTCCAGGTTTTAAGTGCATGTATCACAACAAATAACTCATTCTCTTGAGTTGTATAATGCAACTGAGGCCCTGTGAGATTCTTGTTTTCAAACGCTATCAGCCTACCGTCCTGTAGACGAACTTCCCTGGTTTTCACTTCTAAGGATAGAAGTGGTTCAAGGGGAAAAAAAATGTTATGTCCATGTCTTGTATAAGGGAATCGGAATAATTCCTAACGTGGATAGCCGGTCACTCCAGTTGTATGTGGTTATTAGTTATGCTCATTCCGAACACACAGGACTGTAGACTTGGTCATAAGAGAGTTTTATGGGTGTTCAGTGTATTGATCAGAGAAAATTTCATGCATGGAGCTATTTTTAGCAATGCTAATTCAAAAAGCTAATTTTCCAATTCCTAGGCAATTTATGTAAAAAATTTGATTGTTTTTTAGAAATCACTGCATGTCATATCTGATGCATGCCGGATGTCTTGGAATGTGATGGTAGCTATGAAACTGCTAAGTCGATGCTTTAGATCGATTTTCACAGTTTAGGTCCATATTGAACGAAATTTGAAAATCATAGTTTACGTAAAATTTTAAGTAACCATGGATGTTTTGGATTTGTTCAAATTCGTTGGTTATTGATCAAATGGAAATCGCTTGTATAGTGAATGATCTTACTAAGTTGAAATCAGTCAGTTTTTAAGGTCACAATTCGTTTTATTTTTAGTTGTAGATTTTGAAATTTGTCAACTAATAGGAGCATTTCTTGTTTTTTGGGATCAATAAAGACCAAGAATAATGCAAATATTATTGAAACAATTTATGCTGATCCATAAGGAGATTTGCCAGTAACACTTAATTCGTTGAACAATCAAAATAGTCGGGTTCTTTAGCAGTTAAAATACTACTGATACCAAATTGAGCTTTTTCCTAGTACAAATTTGGGGCTTCTAGCCTAAACCATATTTGGAAGGGAGGAAAGATATGAAGCTTGAGGGGTAGTGGATTGGTTGACCCAGTCGATCAGTTTTGTTAATCTACTTTTAGTTCTTGAAGTATAACTTATAGCAAATGAGAATAACGATTGGGAATTATTTAAGAAGACTACCTCTGGGAATTTTGATTTCTTTTCCCCAGTGTTAATCAGAATTTCGAGAAATCGAAGATTCTAAGAGAAAAGTGAGTGGCAATCAGATAATCCATTTATGGAACTATCTCTGTTTTGTAATTGAATTTGGATCTTGTAAGTGATGGTAGATGAAAGGTGTTCCATACAGGAATCTAGTAATTTGGATTCTATTTGTGGCATTATAGAGTGTTCTTTTATAATGACTGAGACAACCAAGAGAAATTCTAACCTGTAAAAGAATTAACCAATTTTGAAATAGATATTGATAATCTAGGACAATATGGTATTCGGTTTTGTTGAGATCTATGTTCTTTTTGAATTAGTGAATACACTTACGACATTTCAATTGTACCTGGATGATACATTTCATCTTGTTCATGTTGGGGTACAATGTGAAGTGGTATTCTTTAGGTAATACTTAAGGAGCATGAGGGATTTCAGTGGTTAGATGTATCTCCTGGAATTGGTTGTAATTCTGATCCTATATTTGGATATAGGATAGCCAAATAGTATTTTTGACTTTTTGGGCAAAACAGATCTTGATGCAGAGGATTCTTGGAGGAAAAGCTACTAGTATGGGACATCAGTGATTCCAAAAGGGATTTCTTGGGTGTGAATGATCTGTAGACCGATGGTTAGTGATTATTGTAATGGTGATACTAACAGAGTAATCCATTGGTTTTTTGTTTAGGTTATTTTGGGAAATTATGAGATATAGATCGATTCTAAAATGGTATCTCATTATTTACAAAATTTTAAAGCCTTAAAATCTATTTCTCTATTGTGTTAAACCTCTACTTTTTAGAAATTTTTTAAATACAAGACAATTGGATTGGGATTCATATAATTCCTTCCAGGGTAGAACTCTTGGTTCTGAAGGACTGAGAAGTTATATGAAATTATACTTCCATATATGATTTGTGAATATGACTCAGAATCTATTGATGTTTTCAATTGACTCACTAGAGTTTAGACTTCCTAGACCCAAATGTTAATACCTATTTGATAGTTGATTATTGAGATGTAATATTTCTATCACTCGGGATAAGATATTCTATGATTTTGAGGAACAAGTTCGATGTGTGATAGTATTGGATACTAGTTACTTACTTTTTCAAATCTTTGATATCTTATATGTTGTCTCTTGAGAACTTTTTGATTGAAGTTATGGAATTTTTTTTAAAAGGGGAAGAAGAAAAGATAGGAATAAGACTTTTGATGAATCGGCCAGTTGCATGGAGTTTTGAAAAAAAATCCAATATGTGTGCAAAGGTAGAACTATGCAGTTGAAATAGAGGGACTCTCTAAGTGATTATTTTGAATAATTTGGAACTATAGGAGTTTTGGGGATGTTGAGTTGTGAGATATTCATGAATATGGGAAGTAGTGGTAAAGATTAAATTAAAGTTCACTTATTGGTTTGCCAAGTACCATTTTGTTATGGATTGGATCAAAGAAATAAAGCTTTAACCTTAACCTTATGTCCAAAGATGTTTGTACAAGTCAGCCTAATCTTGATTTGTATACTAAGGTCCAATGTAGGCTGATTGGTTGAAGATGGTTGAAAAAATTGTGCTATGAAATTATTCACTTCAGAGATTTCCCATATATGCTATTTACTCATGAGAAATAGAGTTTGTTTGTAGCTGAGTTGCAAGATTCTCAATGAGTTTATAGCCTATTCTGTATAGGAACATAGTTGGATATGTTGCTTATGTACATCTTAATCTTGTGGATCTACTATGCGTTTCCGATGTACTGAGTTTATATCATATACTCAAACTAGTCAGAGTGCATAGACATATGAATAAGTAATGTGTGGAACAGTTACTTGCAGGTCAATGGTTCTTTTAGTAGAAAGGATAATTCATTTTATTTTTGATGGTTTGGATGAGGATATAAATGTGGTATTGTTCCGGAAGTTATGAATTCGATACCTAGACATTTAAGATTTCTAATCATTTACAATTGACTTGAGTAATTGGATTACTCTTGTTTAGAAGTTAATTGGATAAATAAGCAATGTGAAGAGAATTCACCAGGAACTGTTTATTTTGATCTATATTGCCTATAAGACACATGATTTGTGAGTCATCTGGATTCAAATACAATCAATCATTGTCCATTTTTTTTCTTCAAAACATCAATATGGTATCAGAGCCAAGTACAAGAGTGATGTAATGATCTATAAAACTTGTGAAAATCATTGACATAGTGTTGTTTTTGAGCTATACTTGAGTGGGTGAGCTCTAGGAGAGTTATAACTTAAATTGTTTTGGTCCAGATTAATTTTTTGGCTGCAAATCTACTGTCCACACGTGTGAAACCATACAACAACCTTCAAATCAAGTCTCTATAGTGTTTTTGGTCCAAAAATTTGCATACTAGTCCAAAATTCACGATTTTTGGTGCATTGTCTAGATCTAGATTCAATCCATTGAATGCTAATGATCAAAAAGAGGTTTGAGTCATTAAAGCATTTCATTTTGAAGAATTAGATCAGATTATTAAGGCTGATTTGTTCAGATCTTAGTCTGTGAAGAGAAATCAAGCAAAAAGGTGCTAGAAAAAATATTTGAGTGTGTGTTTTGCTAGGAATTTTGTGTGGATCTATTACACCTTCATCCAAGGTTGGTCTAGGTTGATTGGGCTGAGATTAGAAGCTTCTTAGAGAGCTAAAAATCTATCTTAGATCATTCATCTTCAAGAGAGCTTTGTGCATCTCATAGGCAAATCATTCAATATGTCATCCATGGGTGGATTTTTGTTAGAATCTTGTGAGACACTAACATCCACAAATTATTCCATATGGAAAGTGAGGATGGAATCACTATTTGTGACCCAAGACCTCTATAATATCGTTCTTGGAGTTGAGGAAGAACCTCAAGGAGGTCAAGAACAATTGAAATACAAGAAGAGGGCTAGATGAGCCTTGCATTGCTTAAAGATGAATGTAAGCAATGACCTCTTGAAACAGGTAGCTTCTTGTGTCTCTTACAAAGAATCTTAAGATTCCTTGAAGGCCATTTAAGAATCAAACAATACTTCAAGAGCTCTTACGCTAAGAATTCTGATTTTGCAAAGCATGAGAGCAAGTGATGAGAGTGCACAAGAATATGTGCTTAGAATTAAGTCACTAAACAAAGAATTAGCTTCTATTGGTAACAAAATTCTTGATAATGAACTCGTTCAAGTAATCCTAAATGGAGATGAATACTCCAATTTGGCCCAAAGTTTTGCCATTCAAGAGAGCCTACCTTCTATTGACAAGCTACATAGTGTGCTTGTGATCAAGCAAAATGGCTTAAAGCATTTGATAAATGCTTCCTTCAAGAGTGACCAATCTCATTTATCTTCACGATCAAGGTTAAAAAACCATTCTCGTGCGCGATCGATCATGGTCATCGAGAAGAGCTGAACCATGGCTTCTGGTGATGTCTTGCCATAGACATCACATGCATTCTCAAATACTTGAAGAAATCTTTGAGGATCAATATTACCGTCGTACTTAGGTAAATCTAACTTGGGAGTACATTTTTCACATTATTTGCAAAAGCTTCGTTTAAGTGAGCTCGTGCATGTGAAGATTCTACAACATGAAAATGTGGTCGATCGTATGGAGCTTCAAAACGCATTGGTTCCCATTTGTCAAATGGGTTAATGGATGGCTCTCTATGGAATTCGGATCGTAAGAACGATCCATAACAACTCTAGAGTACCTTAAGTATGGGTAAATAGGCCTCGTGGACTCCTTTGTGACTAGACTGGTGTTTGTGTTTTTTTTTTTAAGTCCGAGACTAATAATGTGGTGGTATCCAAATAGCACAGTTGTTCCATGTTTTTCTTGTTAGGGTTTTGCAATAAAGTTGGAAAGAACTGTGGTATTTGGCAAACACTGAGACCTAGTCAAATAAGAAAGTTGACTTTGTCTTGAAGTTGACTTGGTTCAGGTTGAAGTCGAAGTTCTCGGTTGAGAGTTGAAAGAAATCCTCGTTTGAGAATTGATAGAACAGTCCGGTTGAGATCTGAGAGACAACGTCGGTCGAGATCTGATAGATAGCTCCGATCGAGATATGATAGAACAGTCCGGTTGAGATCTGAGAGCAAGTTTCGATCGAGATGTGAGAGGAAGCTTCGGTCAAGATCTGAGAGAAAGCTCCGATCAAGATGTGCCAGGATGCTTCGGTCGAGATCTGAGAGAAAGCTCCGGTCGAGATCTGACAGGATGCTTCAGTCGAGATCTGAGAGAAAGCTCCAGTCGAGATCTGACAGGATGATTTGGTCGAGACCTGAGAGAAAGCTTCGGTCGAGATCTGACAAGATGCGTCGGTTGAGATTTGACAGAAAGCTCCGGTCGAGATATGACAGGATGCATCGGTCGAGATCTGACAGAACGTCTTTGGTTGAGATTCGATAGGATGCTTCAGTCGAGATCTGAGAGAAAGCGGCCGAGATCTAACAGGATTGCCTTCAGTTGAGTTTTAACAGGAATGCCTTCAGTTGAGATTTGGATGGAAGGCTCCAGTTGAGATTTTACAAAATGCTTTTGGTTGAGATTTAACTCAGGACTGGGCAGGATATTGTGAGTAGTTGTTCGGTCAAGACTGAGTGTGTAGTTTCAATAGGTGAATGAAACAAGGTTTCGTTCGGTCTAGACGAGAGTCGTGGAGCTCGGCTAGGGAAGGAGCATGAAGCCTCGGTCGAGAACGAAGCTGTACATTGGCCGAGACCAAAGTGACGAGCTCGGTAAGGATGCATGTGGGAGACTTCAAAGCGATGGTTTGGTAGCACATAGCAAAAAGTTTTGGCTTGGATAAGTGTTTGTGTAGTTGTAAAAATGGCATCAAATGTTCACAGATTCCAGCTGAATTTGTGAACATGATTCTTTTTCGTTCTTATTCTCTGTTACTTCTGTTGGCTATAGTTCTTTACGGTTTAATCTTCTTGTTAGAACGGTTTCCAGGCAGAAGTGTTTCTCAGATTACAACGTGTATTCCTAGCTTGTCAATGGGGAGAAACGATTATGTTACTCAGCTACATGCATTTACAATCCATGCAGCTAATCCTAGCTCAGCATAGATCAACGTTCCGAATCAGAGAGCAAATCTACAATCTATCTAGAAAATCAGGGAACAATGCAATGACAAGATTAAGCTACTCGGCAAGAAACAAGAAACAAGAAAACTAGCTTCCTAACAGCATTCTAGCAGTCCAAGGATCAAGAAACACCCATTTCTTAATGCTTGGAATACCCAAGAACAATCAAGGACATGATTGTTAGATAGTATACAGATCAGATCCACAATCTCAGCCTCTATAGTTTACCTGCATGCTGAAACTACAAAAATCAAGAAACAAGAAAGTTAATCCACATCTACATTCCACAAACAAGAGAGTAAGCAAATAATCTAATTAATCCACAAACACAAAAGGAAATCAGAACATTCTCATAGAAATTTCACTCAAGGAGCTTTACAATTATCAAGAACTCGTGGAAGATCTTCTTTATTCACTCAAGAGTAATTGACAATACAATCAAAGCTCCCTCACAAGAGAGGGGGGCCCTTAAATAAGCAAGAAGGTTGTCCATGTGGAGCCAAAGTGGCAATTCCACTAATTTGAAAATTACAAGTGGAAAAAGCCCTTCCACTAGTGGTCACCGTTAAAAGGTGGCTCACTCTTGTTGATTTTCACACGTGTGGGAAGTATTCAAAAAATAATCTAAGTAAAAACAAGCTGCTCTCCTTGGGTAGAGAGAGAAAATGCATCAAGAGCTCTCGGGTAGAGAGAGAAAGCTAGAAATCCAAAAACTCACAAAATCCATGAAATCACCAAATCAATTGATTTCAAAATGAGGAGTACAATGATACTAGTAGGTCCACGAGCTACCACTATGCTTAACTATGATTGGACCACATTTTTTCACCTCTTGATCCTATTGGATCATTGATCTATGCACCTCTTAATTCTATTGCAATATATTCAAGCACACCTCAATTTCCTATTGGACCTCACAAGGTTCCACCTCTATATCCTATTGGACCTCTTGGAATTCATCAAACAAAAACTTTACACCTGTCTACACTCTAATTAGCAAGTGTTTAGCCTCTTACTCTATTTTGGCTCAATACTGGCATTACAAGTGGAAATGCATAATTTGCCATCTATGCCAAATTTATTCCTATCAACATCCTACACCTAGATGCTTGATGTAAAAAACATAAGACCCCTATATCTAACATAGATAATCTTTTTCAATTCTTCACACTCCTCCTAAAAAATTATCTATGAAGATTTGAGCATTGATCTTGATATAACTCGAAGATTAGATCTATGCTTGATGAAAGCACTTTTGCTCAAAGGCTTGGTGAGTAGATCAGCAATACAAGAGGACGAGTTGACATGCTCCAAATAGATTTCTCCTCCAATAAGCTTTTCTCTCACAAAATGGTGTGCCACTTCTATGTGCTTGCTTCTTGCATGAAATATGGGATTATTGGCAAGATCTTGGGCCGAGATGTTATCACACATTGGTAGATCATCCTCCTTGATGCACTTTAGTTCCATTAATAACCTCTTGATCCAAAGCACTTCTTTGGTAGTTGTAGTGAGTGCTTTGTACTCGGCCTCACATGAAGAGAGAGATATAGTATCTTGCTTTTTGAAAAGCCAAGATATTAGATTGCCTCCAAGAAAGATAGTGTATGCACTAATAGACTTTCGATCCATTTTGTCACTTGCAAAGTCCGAATCCGAGTAGCCAATAATGGATAGATCTTCACTTTTATAGAGTAGACCATAATCACAAGATGAAGATACATATCTTAAAATCCTCTTGGCCATCTTCCAATGATGGATCTTAGGTTCTTGCATAAATTGACTCAATTTGTGCACACAAAAACTAAGATCGGGCCTAGTAATGGTAAGCCAAATCAAGGAGCCTACAAGACTCCTAAAAAGTGTGATGTCCTCAAAGGATCTTTCATCACCTTTATTAGGATCTTTTACAATTTGCTCCATTGGAGTATCTATGCTCTTAGAATTTTCCATATGGAATTTTTTCAACATAGAGTGAGCATATCTAGATTGGCATATAAAGACATGATTTTCATAAAAATCAATTTCTAGGCCTAGGATGTAATGTATCTCTCCTAGATCTTGCATTTTAAACTCACATCCAAGTGCTAGCTTGGTTTCATCAACTAGCTTGATACAACTTCCACAAAGAATAATGTCATCAACATAAATTAGAAGAATGACAATATTGCTATCAACAAACTTTAGATACATGGAAGGATCATAGTCACTAAGAGTAAATCCTAGTGAGATAAGGAAAGAGTTAAGTCTTGGATACCATGATCTTGGTGCTTGCTTGAGTCCATAAAGACTTTTGAAGAGCAAGCACACTTTGGACTCATCCTTGATGAATCCTTGAGGTTGTTCCATATAGATCTCCTCCTCGAGATAACCATTTAGAAAAGCATTGGATACATCTAATTGGAACACCTTCCACTTGAAAAAACAAGCAAGAGAAATAAGAATTCTTATTGTCACCATATTTGCAACGGGTGCAAAGGTCTCCTCATAATCAAGACCATGGATTTGAGCAAATCCTTTGGCACATAATCTTGCTTTATGCTTGTTGATGGTGCCATCATGATTGAACTTGATCCGAAATACCCACTTGCAACCAATCACATGCTTGTTGGAAGGAGGATCCACAAGCTCCCAAGTATTGTTGGTGATCAATGCATCATACTCTTGCTTCATGGCATCATACCACTCCTTGGTATTGAGTGCCTCTTGTACATTCTTTGGCTCTTCATGAGAGACATAAAAAACATAATTAGTGGAATCAAGATCCACTTGTTTGCCTTTGTCAACATATGAGAGCCTCTTAGGCTCGGATCTATCTCTCATGGATCTTCTTGGTGAAAAAATCCGAGGAGAGTCTTCTTCAAATCTCGACCCCATCACATCATGATTGTCTTCAAAATCAATAATTGATGATGCATCCATAGATTTCTTGATCTCGGCCTCTTCAAATGATGAGTGCTGATCTTCATGAAAGACAACATCTCTACTTTCAATAACTTGAGAAGTAGAGAGTATAAAGACTCTATAGGCCTTCTTGGTGGATGAGTACCCAACCATGATCCCTTTGCATGCACTAGGATCTTCCTTCTTCCTTGTTTCCAAGGGAATATGGACAAAGCATAAGCATCCAAAAACTCTAAGGTGATCCTCCAAGAGCTATATGTGGGAGCCTATTGCAAAGATAATTTGCACAATTAATGGCTTCTCCCCAAAAATCTTTGGGCAAAGATGCCTCAATTCTCATAGATTTTGCACATTCACATAGAGATCTATTCTTTCTCTTGGCCACTCCATTTTGAGATGGAGAGTAGGCACAAGAAAACTCTCTTTTAATGCCTTCAAGCTCACAAAAGTCTTGAAATTTATTGGAGATATATTCACCACCTCCATCACTTCTAAGAGCTTTAATCTTGAATGAGAATTGCTTCTCTACATAAGCTTTGAAAATAAGGAAATGATCAAACACCATAGATTTTGAAGCAAGAAGATATATCCAAGTGAATCTTGTGTAATCATCAATGAAAGTAACAAAACAAGTGGCTCCTCCCTTGCTTGTAGTTGATGAGAAATGCACATCCGAGTGGATTAACTCCAAAGGATGCTTGATTTTGATAGAAGATCTTGTAAATGGCTTTTTGTGAGATTTAGCAATAGCACAAGCCTCACAAGGCTTGATCTTCTTGGAGAATGACTTTGACAAGCCAATAGCTTTGGATTCTTTGATCATAGAGAGCATGGATTTGTAGTTGGGATGTCCCAACCTCCTATGCCATAATTCCTCCATAGAGAGCTTGTTCACAAGAGCAACATTACAAGCATTCACATACTCATTTGGATCTAGTTTATAGATGCCACCAAATCTAGATCCTAATGCAAGTATCTCATCATTCTTCTTGATAGTGCAAGTATCAACATTGAATTTTACATCAAGGCCATTATCAAGCAATTGGCCAACACTAATAAGATTCTTGGTAAGCTTAGGTACATAAAGAACTCTAGAGAGAGAAAGAACTTTAGAGTATGCAAGCTTCAAGGGAATGTTCCCTATGCCTTCAATAGGACATTCAAAATCATTTGCAGTGTATATTGATTTCTTCACTCCATCATAAGGTGCAATAGAAGAGAAAGAGTCCTTGGAGCTATACATATGTGAAGAGGCTCCACTATCAATATACCATAGGCTGTCCTTCTTGAAAGGAGTAGATGAGAAACTAGAGACCATAAGAGATCCCTCTCCATCACTTGCAATAGTGTCTTCCTTCTCATTGGTAATATTGGCTTGCTTGAGTTGATTCTTCTTTTTGAAGCAATTGGCATAATGACCTTTCTTGCCACAATAAAAGCACTTGATCTTCTTCTTCTTCCTGAGCTTGGATGATGAAGCATTAGAGGAATCATCTTCCTCCTCATCTTTGTCTTTGGATTTGACTTTGTCCTTGCTTGAGGATTGTTGATGTTGGTTCTTGCTCCTCTCTTTGTGCTTATCCTTGGCAAAAAGAGCTTTGCCATCATTATGAGTGAGAGAAAGCTTGTCCATCCTCAAGAGCTTATACTCTTGTCTTGATTCTTATGAAATTAGCACACTTTGGAGAGCCTCCAAACTTGGTAGCTCCTCCTTAATGGCATAGGATTGGACAAGATTATCAAATTCACTTATCAAGCCATTGAGAATGACTTGAACTAGCTCATTTTGATTGATGGAATCACCAATACAAGCAAGCTCTCTATGAATATCTTTTACTCTCAGAACATAACTAGATGCACTCTCATCACTCTTTTGGCTACTTTGAAAGATTTGATTCCTAAGAGTGAGAAGCCTAGAGGTATTCTTAGACTCATAGATAGTCTTGAGACAATCCCAAGCTTCTTTGGCTATTGTACAAGTACCTATCTCCCTCAATATCTCATTAGAGACATTCATCTTAATGTAGTGGAGAGCCATCCTAGCTCTCTTTTTGTATTTTTGAACCTCTTGAAGAACTTGTGGTTCTTCTTCAAGGCCAAGAACTATGTCCATCACGTCTTGAAGGATCAAGATGGACTCCATCCTCATTTTCCAAATTGAATAATTTGAAGTGGTCAATCTTTCACTTGGTTCCAACAAGGATGAACCCATTGAAGACATTTGAAGTGAAGAAAACTCAGATGATGAACAATAAATGTTGTTACACACTTTCAATAGGATCCAATAAATGAGTACTATCTCCTCCTATGAAAGATCTTACAACAATTTGTGAATTGATTCTCACTAGCTACACAAATCTCTCTAAAACAAGATCTATTTCACATCAAATGATGGAGTATAGGCAAAGTTAGGATCCAACACTCTTAGCACGTGTGAAATACACTAAGAAACCAAATTTGACTCAAATACAATGATATTGCATGAAACAAAATGGCTAAGATCTCAAAACAGTGCCTAGATCATATATAGATGAGATTGGCAAGCATACAACTGTGATTTTGGATAAACCAAGCAATCTCTTGACCAAACCAAATGTGTCCACCCAGGTCTAGGTGCCCTACCTAACCCTCTTCAAAAGCTTATAACTTTTGATTGGCTCAACCAAATGGAATGAAACTGATTGCAACAGAAACTAGACAAAAATAGCTTCAAAACAAGCTATCAAGCAAATAAATGGATCAAACATGAGAGAGAACTTCCAAACTGACATTGGATGTTCCTCACACGTGTCTGAGCACATGATTCCGTGCAGTACTAGGTCAGACCCAATCAATGTCCTTTTGATCTCTTTTGATCCAAGATTGAACAAGATAGCTAGGAAAATGGGCCTTGACAATTTCTAGCTCAAGATTGATGAAAATTTTTCACTTAGATGGATCAAAATGCATGGTAACCTTAGGTAGGCTCTGATACCATGTTGATTTTCACACGTGTGGGAAGTATTCAAAAAATAATCTAAGTAAAAACAAGTTGCTCTCCTCGGGTGGAGAGAGAAAATGCATCAAGAGCTCTCGGGTAGAGAGAGAAAGCTAGAAATCCAAAAACTCACAAAATCCATGAAATCACCAAATCAATTGATCTCAAAATGAGGAGTACAATGATACTAGTAGGTCCACGAGCTACCACTATGCTTAACTATGATTGGACCACATTTTGTCACCTCTTGATCCTATTGGATCATTGATCTATGCACCTCTTAATTCTATTGGACTATATTCAAGCACACCTCAATTTCCTATTGGACCTCGCAAGGTTCCACCTCTATATCCTATTGGACCTCTTGGAATTCATCAAACAAAAACCTTACACTTGTCTACACTCTAATTAGCAAGTGTTTAGCCTCTTACTCTATTTTGGCTCAATAGTGGCATTACAAGTGGAAATGCATAATTTGCCATCTATGCCAAATTTATTCCTATCAACATCCTACACCTAGATGCTTGATGTAAAAAACATAAGACCCCTATATCTAACATAGATAATCTTTTTCAATTCTTCACAACTCTAAATTATTTAAGGGGTCTACACTCTTTACAATGCCTAGGAAATATTACTAGCTCCTACATGGTCGTTCCTTCTCTGGGATAGACCATGTAGGCTCACATAGATAATAACTGTCATCCTAGCTAGTAATCCTCGGCTCTCATGCTCGGCTCTCAACTTCTTCTGCTCTCCTCCTTCTAAGACCTCCTCGATCATGGGTGAGAGATACTCTGTGTCTTCAGCTTGGCTCGACATCTGGGGATTCTTTGGAATCTGCTAGCATCATGATCCCCTTTGGAATTCATGTGGGAACTTGACCCACTACCTATCCACCATGCATCATTAGAATTGCCTTAAAAATGATTCTTCATCATCTTTCTCCTCTTGTTGAGTAAGGTTCCCTTGTTTGCCTTCAGCATTATGATTTTGATAAACTAGTTAAGTCGATTCTATTTGTAGCAATCTAAAATTACAGAATTGTTGATAGAGTTATAACAAAAACATAAACCTAAATCCTAAAGCTTGAACCTGTTATAAGAGATAATGTGAAAATAAAGTGAGAGAGAGTAGAGTGACATTCAAACATAGATTGAATCATATATTTCAAATGATTCGTGAAAGAAAATCATTCATAAAAAGAGCTACAATATTACATTTTTTGATACTAGTGTAGCACAAATTTCAAATTCGTGTAAAAATTGATAAAATAATATTGAGAGCCCAAGACAATATGCACTAACACTCTGATACATTTCTATAAGTCTGAAAATTGATTGCAACAAATTTGAATAGCTTAAAATAGTTGATCGCTCAGTTCATTTCTTCTTTGGCTACTCCTTGCTCCTTATATAGAAAGAGTATGCCTTGCAATTGTTATGTGGTAGACACAAGGATTTAAATATTGACTCAAATTTATTGACTTTGCATAAGTGATAGATGTTTGACATAGCCTAGACATCAGTATTTTGTGTAAGAATAGCCATCAATGAATGTCACGATCCTATAACAAGCCCTAGTGTACTTTCAATAGTCATTCTCTAAGTGGAAAGTCCATTCATTTTTGTAGGTGCTATTGCGATCAAGGTCAGAATGAAGTTCACTTTTCAGGGTCAAAATAAAATTGTGACTTGGATCGAAATGGACAAAGGGTAAAAAATAATTGTTGGTCTGAAAATGCATTGAAATAATTGCTGAATTGACATGGACATATGGTCGAAATAGGTGGAGTGGTGACCCAAAGGGTCGAAATAGATTCCAATCAACTCATCGATGCAAGCCAAGTTCAAAATAGATTTCAATTATTAGGGTCTAAATAGATCTTGACCCAGTTTGTGCAAAATGCCTTGTAATTTTGCAGTCTGTTTCTATTCCTTTGTAATTCTGTATATTGTTTCTATATCCTTTGGAATTCTACAAGCTAGTACAAATAAAATGCATCTACATACTTTGACAAGTTGTAATACAAAAGTAGAACTAGGTAGGTATTCTAACATAAGTATGTTGAAGTCCAACTACCTCTTGTTACCCCTTATTAGTGTTGGAGAATATTAGATCTTCTGTCACAACAGACTCAATCGATTAATTAATGAGTCAGTAGGTGTCAAACAAACTATATGCAAGTTGCATTTATAAAACTAGACAATACATAACCATGTAACTCGAATTCTATTTAGGCCAAACTCGGCATTTTGCATTAATGAGCTACATACTTGCATGGTACAACATTTGTAGCAAGCCAAGAAATCAATATGGATTGTTTTTCAATTTTAACACTCCTAAAAATGATCTATATTGATTTGAACATGGATCTTGGTATAACTCCAAGGTTGGCTTCAATTATTTGAAGTGCTTTGTAAATAAAGAGATTTGCATTCATCATAGCAAATTTTCTTCAGATACTGTGACAAGTAATAATGGCAATTAAAGCGTTATCCTATTTCTCGAACGGGCATAAATACCCTCCGAATACATATAAAATTATTTTTGGGAAGAGAGACATTGTCATAAAAGTATTTGGCTATGTAGTTGAGGAAGTTTCGAAAAGGTCTTCCTCCTTAGTTGTTTTCTCTGGATACATTAACTTGAGCAAAACAAGATCCATTGATTTTCTAGATCCATATGATAGAAAAAAATTTCTTCATGACCACACAGCAAAGCTGATCATCAAAGACAAAGAGAAACAATGATTTTGCCTTGCATTGTACTTGAAATGATGCGATATAATACATATAATTTTTTCGTCTGATATCATGAAAATTACTATGGGTTGAGTCTTGCATCAATATTATTTTTGTCTATAAATTTGCACGCCTTTCTAAATTTTTGATAATTTGTTAATCTAGTTTTATATTAGATTTGAATACGCCTGTAGAACCATTGAAATAGCTGGATGATGTAACTAATTTTTTGAGATGTTCCATCGTGTTGTGTATTTCGATGAAATGCTGCTCTGGCTTGCCAATGCGATTTCTCCATTCCTTGTGATGACCAAATACTTAGACTATCGTAAGCTTTTGCAAAAAATGATGCATAATGTCGTAAAATGTGCTGCAATATCATAGATACATATATTGTCATATTAATCATTTTAAATTTAGCATATGTGCAATGAGATTATAAATCGAAGAGTTAGTTACATTGAAAAGATATTTACCATATAATGCGTAATATGATCTTCACCCCATCCACAAACTCAATTGTTGATTTCTCAATTAGTAGGACATCAGTATCAGACAGTTTATCTTTTCTGAGCAATTTGACCATGTTGTCAAGCTTTGTCCAGACTTCAACTTTTTTAATCCTCGTTGTTCCTTTTTCTTCAAAATCCTTTGTGGCATTGAGTACATCTATCCAAATTGAGTACTGGATTTTAGTTGGTTTTTTGGAATGATTTGATAAGAAATGATGAGCTTTGGATCCTCCTATACTTGGTTTGCATGGGATGTTTCCCGTTTTCCCTAAAAGCTTCTCGTCCTTTTGTATTTTAACGTGTCCTTTATGAAGTCCCACTTTTGATAAAACTTCTTCCAATTGAGCTACTTTCTTTTTGGCTAATGACTCTGGCTTAGTATTCCAAGCAAACCAAATATGAAGGTATATCAATTTTTTGATAATTCTAAACTCTCCAAGTTTATCGTATTGCTTAATGCTCCATTCATAAGTGTAATACTAGCCCTTTCCAGCTTTTGTCCGTTTATTACTTCTGATTCATCTAACTTGAGAGCTAATATCAATTTTTCAACACTTTCATTTGTGATTCCTAAAACTTTACAATAAATCTCAGTAAATGATTCAGATCTACAAACATATTGTTGGTGGAATCATATGACAAGGTGCCATGTTTCGAGTTATAAATTTCATTGATATAGTAAGGAATACCAATGATGTTTTGCAAACCCATGTTTAACACATCCCTCTCTAATTTGATTTGAAAGGGCCGATGAATAGGAACTTTTTTTTTATGTACTTGTCCAAATGCCTCTTTGATAATTTTAAACATTGTGTCATATGCATCCCTGCTAATACCAGAATAATCACATGCTCCTTGTATCAATTTTCAGTCAATGATCTTGCCGACTTCGCCCATAAGGGCCTCTGCAATCTTGGACTTGATTCGAGAATATCGTTGATTTCCTAGTAGACTCGTCATTGACTTGGCTGTAAGTACTACACTCAAAGACTTTCCAATCATGTCCTTGTCTTTTAGATTTTCATTGGTGACTAAAGCTGACCTGCAAAATAAAAATAAGATTTAGAAAAAAAACAATTCACAACCATTGATGTGCTAGATGAAACAAAACACATGAATAGTTTAAAACATAATCTTACTTGAAAGCATATATTCTTTTTTTCCGTAATGTGTTTACTTTTACATTTATTTGACAATATGAGGTACGCAATGATTGTACAATTAGTTTCATATTGTCAGTTTTTTGGTTAAGGTTTAATATAATATCTTGTCGATTTCATTTTCTTATTTTGTTTGCAACATGAGAGTTTCTTTTTCTCTGTAGTCAGTAAGCAAACCATTCAACAGATTTTCCAAACAATGGATTTTTTTCACTGAATTACCAATGCCATAGCTTTTCAATCTTTCATAATAACCCAATAGACCATTGTGTCCCTTCACACAAAAACAATATGAGTTGTGTGACCGATCTAAAATTTGGATGTTGCATTGAGCTTGTATCGATTAGATACAAACTTCCATCAACCCATAGATCACAATGTTTCTTGTTTTTCGTCCTTTGGTGAGCTGGTAAGGTGGATTCTTTCAGTTTTTTCTTGATAATGGAGCATATTTTGTGGGAAAATCAATATGGAGATGATATTTAGACATCTTAGTAATCGATAGATTAATCTAGTAGAAAACCAACTTGTTATATATCTTGTAAGCTATTAAAACTCGTCTTAATTAAAAAAAAATTCAATTGAAAAAGTTTGAAATGGCCTTGGCACTTTTTTTGATCCATCACACTCCATGTTTCTTGCTTTACATGCAAAATCAAAGCTTTGCAGTTATGAGCAAAATATTTTTTCAATAGATGTGTGTTGAAATTGCAAAAGTTTGAAATAACCTCATCGCTCCATTTGATCCAACACACTCCGTATTTTCTGAATTGCAAAAAATTTAATTCACGTTGGCACTCATTGTGATCCAAAATATTCAAAGTTTCTTGCCATGATTTTTAGATCGATAAGACTGTTTTCCTTTGATGCAAATGCTATGAGTAGATGGAAAGAAAACTTTGATGTGCAATATGATTTGCATTTACATGAGAAGTTATGTTAGTTAATGGTAGAAAATAGAATCTTGAAGTATGGACCCCATGCGTTGCGGCTACCCAACTTCCAATTAACTACATACGTTACTAATGAGGTCAAGTCATCGGAGTTGTGCAGGCAGACCAAAAACTCGGTCGGAGTTTTAAAATCCGACAATTTTCTCTCTCTTACGTGGCATTTCTTAGACAGCCCTTTTGGGCCTTGGAACTCCTCTAATGATTGTAATTTAGTATTGTACTATGGACACAACTTGATTGTAAGAATCTATATTGATATCAATAAAAATCTCATAAATGGGTTGTTTACATGTATGATTCTCTCTCCTTTTTGGGTGGTAATGTACATATGTTTACAATTGAAATCCTATTGAGTATAAGGAGCTGTGATGGCAATAATATCTTGTCCCATAATTTTGTCTTCTTCTATATTAGGAAGGACTTGTATGCTTCTCTGATCGTTGAACAACCTGAAATGATGTTAGGGTAGGAGCATGATTCTTTACAGTGCCCTCAAGCTCAGACACAAAACTTATGCCATTCTGTACAAACGTTTTGATCACAACTCTTGCTGCAATCTATATACATCATCGGAATTGTATGGCTCAAGAGTGAACTGTTATCACAAACCAGATGAATGAGTAAATAACTAATAATCACACTAACGAAATAAAAATTGGAATCAATAGAACAACAAATGAACAAAATTTTGCCTTTTCAATATCTACATCAACTTGTAGATTGTACCACTGAAAATTATTAATATTATGACATACAATTTATTCATGCTATGACGATAGATTTGAAAAAAAAGAAGATGCATATGAGCGATAAATTGTATATACCTTGAGATATTTAATAGTTATCTCTCCAATAGAAGTTGCAGTTGTCGGTATTCCACAAACGACATCATGAAGTAGAGAATCAAATTCTTATGTATATTTTCAGCTGAGTTTATTTTTACACGGAAAATTTGATATTCCATCCTTATTTATTTTTATAGAAAGAATATTCAAGCTCAATGCCAACTGCAACAATCAAAATAAAAATTAAAATCAATCCTGACATGAGTATAATGATCAAAATAAAAGAAATCAACAGCATATAGCAAAGCTTACTTATTCTTGTATGGAATCAAGTAGAATTTGACCACATGACTGCAATTGATAAAATATATAGCCCTTTCAAAAGTGGGCACTGACAACAAAAATGATTTTCTTCGAATCTATACTAATACTATGCTGCAAAAAATTCACATCTGCGATTTTTGAAGTTTTATCTTTAAGCTCTATACAAAATTTGGGATCTACATATCAATTTTATTGCCTAATAAGCCTCGTATTGAGTGTAATGGTCAGAATAAATAAAACATTTGATTGGAATCGTATGGGATTCTAACAAAAAGGTTATGTACATGTTTTGAATCCGATGCTACAACAATACTAATAAATTTTTCAGTTATCTCTTCTTGGATTATCTCCACCTTCGGTGAAAAAATCTTATGAGAAACTGGACGGATAATAGGAGGATATGGTGACTCTGCTTCTGAATCAGAATCCGATTCAGAGGTTAGAACAACCCAGGGTCACTTTGTAGGGATTACCTTAGGAGGATGGGAAGCAACTGGCCTACAATATCCAGCTTTTTTAAGAACAACGTGTTTTTTTTCCTCCTTGAGGTAGTTGGCAAGTCAAATCTATCCAGAGGTAGGTCTCTGGAGCTGCTGGTGTTATCCACATGAAGACCTTAATACTGGTCCCGAAGTCATTTGATGATAATAAAATCTTTAGGCATGATGGTAACATGCTTACCATGCACAACCAGAAGACAAAAATCCTCAAAAAACTGGGACATGAATTCTTCTGCAGCACCCTGTAAGGCTTGCATGGCTATCATGGCAAAACGAACATCAAGCCCAAGTGACAGGGTGACATTCCTAATAGATCGACCAAAAGGAGCTCTAGGGATCAACAATTCAGTTGATCTCTGGAGTTTTTGATCTCCCTCAATCAAACCTACTTCCTGCCACATCTACGGCCAGTACCGGGGGGGCACGGACACGAGAAGGCTATATAGAGGTTATGCAATGAGCAGTGGCTTTGGTCCTAGCCATCATGGTTAGATATTAAAAAAGGACACAAAAAAAAATTGCAGAGGAAAAGACAAAAAAGAAAATTGCAGAAGAAAGGACACAAAAACATTTGCAGAAGAAAGGAATTTGAAAGACTGAGTATCAGTTTCGAGCGCAAGATAAGCAACGAAAAAAGAAGAAGTGATGTTCCATGCTTGAAAGCGATATTGGAGATATTGTGGTATCGGTCTCAAGCGCAGGAGACGATGACGGATACTAGGAGGTTGTTGGACACGCTTGAGATCGATATTGAGATGTGAAATTTGAAAATTTGCAAGGAAAAATGAAAAATCCATGGAGGTATTTATAATTTTTTTTTTCACATGTGAAAAACTGACCCGGGACATGAGGTGTTATTTCAATGGCCCACGTGTCGATCCGTATAGTAATTATGACTCGTTAATGAGGGACACGTGGGTATTTGAAACGCACCAATCAGATAGAGCCATGTGTCATTCCTCACATGACAACTATCGCATCAATCATTTTATGTACGGACGAATATTTTCAACCAATCAGGAAATAACACGTGTCGACGATCTCAATTTCTTTCATTGTTGCACCTGATATTGATTTCAAGCGCACTTGTCAACCTCATTAGCCTCCGTTGGAACCTCCGTGCTTGAAATCGATATTACTTTCTAGGATATCGCTCTCAAGCGTGGATTTTCATTCCAATTTTCTCTGGCCAATTCACCCGCGCTCCAAACCAATATGAGAAGTCTTTTTGACGCACTTGAGATCAATATTGCGAGATAAAAACTGAGAATTTGCGACAATAAATAAATTTTTTTATACATGTGGCATCATTTCACTGGTGCACGTGTCCATCCGTACATTAATTATGACTCATCGATGAGGGACACGTGGGCGTGTGACACGTGCACCAATCAGATAGCGCCATGTGTCATTTCACACGTGACAATTGTCGCATTAATCATTCTCTGTATGGACGAATATTTCTGCCCAATCACGAAATGACACGTGTCCTCCACAATTTTTCTAATTTTTGCATCTGATATCGATTTCAAGCGCACTTCTCAACTTTTTAGCCTCAGTTCATACCTCTACACCTGAAATCGATATTACATTCTAGGATATCACATTTTCATTCCAAAATTTTGTGGCCAATGTACCCGCGCTTGAAAATGATACGAGAAGCCTTCTTGACGCACTTGAGATCGATATTGCGAGAGACAAAACCAAAGAAATATACGATGATAGATGAATTATTCGAAACACGTGGCGTCATGTCAATGGTTCACATGTCTATTATCCGTACACATCGTTATGACTCATTGATGATGGCACGTGGGCAATGACATGTGGGCGAATCAGATTGTGGCACGTGACAACTATCACATCAATCATTATCTATACGAATGAAAATAATTAGCGAATCACTAACGAAATTTAATTAGTTAAATTTTTTAATAAATTACTCATTTCTGGCATGGATTTTCACGCAAATTTTTTGATTTATGCGCCTAATATTGATTTCAAGCGCACTTTTTTACCTATTTACGCTCCGCTTCTACCTTCGTGCTTGGAACCAATATTAGTTTCTTGGATTGCTCTCAAGCACGCGTTTCGGATCTGATTTTCTCTCTCCTATATACCCTCGTTCAAAACCAATACTCGGTCCTGTGATATCTATCTCGAGCATATAGTTTGTTGCAATTTGATTTTATGTTCTATTTCACGTCTGAGACCGATATCCAGTCTTTGATTTTATCAGATTTTCAAATTTTTTTCTTTTGTATTCTCTTTGTTGAAATGGCTAATTTTGATTCCAGTCTGTTATCTTTTTTTCTTGAATTTGGTATCAGTGACAATATAGGGTATTTCAAGTCACTTCTTCTCCTTTTCTTTTTGTTCTTCCTTCTATTACATAGGGTCTTGGTGTGGAAGCATTTTCTGAGATTTATCTCAAATTTAAGTCTTTGCTCAGTACCCCCTTGTTCAGATCTCCGAATAAGGACATTATTCATTATCAAGACTTGGTGGCACTCGACAAGCATACTTATAAAGCTAAGTTTAATAGAATGTTCACCAAGTTGAATAATGATTTCAAGTTTGTAGATGATTGTCAGATACACAATAAAAAATGTAGATTGGTAGAGTTTCAGTTTGCATTTTACCAAAATTAATTTGATAAAAATCTACGAGCTTTGGATCCTCCAATGCTCGGCTTGCATAGAATATTTTTTATCTGATAGCTTGTCATCTATTTCTATTTTAACATGGCCTTTATGTAAGCATGTTTTAGACAACACATCCTCTAATCTGGACATAGCTTCTTTCGCAGGTGCCTCTAGTTCGGAATTCAATGCAAACAAGATGTGAAGATATAATATTTTTTCTATTATACGCACCTCTGGATGCAATGTACATATATGAACATTTTGAAGAGAAATCGGTAGTACGGGTTTCCAATTAGGATCTTCTCGTCTCGATATTCATGTACTCCTTGTCATGTCTTTTGTTGTCTTTATGCAATACAAACATGGTGTTTAAAGTTAGCGCCATGGGATACATTGAACATACATTTTATTGTCTTCAGATCTCCTGTTAAATGCCATTCTATGTGGAAAGTGCCAATTCCAAGGATTATGAGTGGATCTCCATCTACGGTCTTCTTTTATCACCTATAAGAGAAACAGAAAAATAATTTAGAATCATATAAACACAGAGAAGATTTTCCAAATGAAATCCATATTAGATTATCCCTATTGAATATGTGAAGGAACTATTATCCCTGAAAAACTACCAACTACCAAATATCATTTTTTGTGGAACACGAAAGTTGAGGCCTTCTGAGTCTTCTGAATTTGAAAGTGCTCCATTCAAGATCGTAGGACTGACTCTCTCCATTTTTTGTCCTTTTATAATTTTAGACTCATCTAACTTGAGAACAACTATCAACTTGTTATTGACATTCTCATTTGTAATACCGTAAAAATTTATGATGAATGTTAGTAACTGATTAATGTCAATAGATAAATTGTTGGAATTGTTATATGCTAGACATTCTCCTTTCGAGCAATACACTTCATTGATATGAAATGGATTACCAACTATTGTCTGCATACATTGGTTTAAAAGATGAAATGGTCATGGGATTGGAAACTTTTTAGTACTTATCTGTGCAAATGCCTCCTTTATCATCTTAAACATTGTTGCATATGCTTCTCTATTGATGCTAGAAAAATCACATGCCCCTTGAACCAATGTAGTGTCCACTATTTTTCTAACTTCATTCATAATGTTATCAGTAATTGAAGCCTTAATCTTTTTCATTTTGTTATTGTTTAACATTGATTTCATAGATTTAGAAGTCAAGATAGAACCTAGTAAGTTCTAGTGGAAATCTCATCGGCCAAATGGTCTTCAGTAACCAATCTTGATCTGCATTGCAAACATAATGTTCATAAAACTATCAGTAGAGATTAGGACAATCATAGTATTCACAACAGCAGAATAAACAAATCAATAAAAAGTTGAAATTAATAAATAACAGAACTAGTGATTATGATTGAATCTAAAAGTTCAAGCATCATTAAACCAAATAAGCTATAACTTACTTGAAAGCACAGATTCATCTTTTTCGATAACCTCCTCTAGATGATAGATCACATATATCCTTGGTTACCAATTTTTTCCTCTTGTTGTTTCTAACCTTTTTGTTGAGCACATCCATATCTTTAACAAGAGACAAATATGAGATACGCATGGATTGAAATGCAGTTTTTATCTCATCATTACTAGTTGTAAAATGACGCAAAGAAGATTTCAACGTTTGGATCTCCTTTTTGAACATCTCATTTTCTTCCAAACAAGTTTTCAACTTTGTAGATTTTTCTTTGCACTCCTTTGAAATTTTCCTTAATTCCTCTTTCAAATATTGTATTCTTTGCATTGAATGTGCATTTCCATAGAGCATCAAATTCTCATAGAAATGCTCCTGATGACCATAAATCTACATGCTTTAGCTTTTCCTCCCTGTATCGGATCATATCAGAAGTTGACAACTTGGGTTGCTTTGAATTTCTTGTCCCGAGCGGAGCATATTCTGGTGACAGATCCACATGAAGATCATAAAGCTTTGTCATCAGTACAGTAGTATAGTAACAAACAGCACAATGACAATAACAGACCTTGGAGATAGAGATGGCATAGGCTTTGTTTCTGAAATGCCACTCCTAATTCAAAGTTTTGAGTGTTCCCAACTATTGGGTGGGAATATTTCGACATTTTGAAAATTACACTTTAACTGCGGTTAAGCACCACTGAAGTTTGATGTAACTAGAGTAAGGTACATTCATTTTCATGGAAAGTAGTATGGGCCGATGCGTAAAGAAGTTAGAAAATGATATTTTAATAATTCTATTGTTATTTTTCTCTCTCCTATATGGCATTTCTTATAGGGCCCTCTTTAGGCCCATATTTTTTCTAATGTCTGACTGTCGCGGGCCTCGATAATATGCAAGTACCAATTTTTCAGGACCTTGCTCTGGTCGAGCAGGCCTTCTCCACTTTCGCCACTGACAATTTTATCATAACCTACAAAGGGCAGGACCATGTGATCCCTCTCGACCTGCAACTAATTTATAGCTCTAATCCTTTCGCACTCCGACCACCTACCAACCATCTGTGCACTCGCCAAATTCAACATATCCACATTTCTTCATCCAGACCAAGATGATATTAAAACAAAAACCAATGACAAGTACCTGATCTCGTGACTCAGGAATCCAAATCCTCATGACGAGATAAACTTTTTATCCACCACAATCATTGTGACCTCCCACCGTCCCCTCCGCATCTCCAGACAAGTCATTGTCATGACGATAATGATGGGTGGACTGGACATTGTTTATGATTGGGCCTCATTTCTAGTAAAGGAGTTACAGACTACTTTCAAACGCCCCTCAAGGATCATTTGTGGTGGTCTCATCACCATCATCGCCTACACACACTTAGAGTATCTAGGTGTTAGCACGCCCACACCCTCCTGTCCATCTGCCAGCCTCTCCTCCCAAGATCCACTTGCACCACCGTTGGTTGCCCTCCTTTATGGTTGCTAGACCGCCTTAATGAGTCTCCAGCAACAACTCCACCAAATGCTCTCTGAATGAGCTACTAAACAGTCTCGCAGTCAATTGGTGGCGGGGCAAACACTGCAGGCCTTGATTGATCAGGTCGTGCAAATGAAAAGAGAGAATGAAAAAGAGAGGAATGAGGGCCAGCCACTGGTCCCCACCACTACTTCATAGGCCAGCTCAAGAAAGCAGAGCAAACAGCTTAACAACACCAACAACTCATGTCTAAACTACAGATTGAGCTCGACCAAGAGAAGACTGCACATAAAACTTACCAATTCGACTGCCATCACCTGGTATTGAAATAGACCACACTGGAACAAGAATGAAAATCTCTTAAAGCCTCTGACGTATCGCTCAAGGATTACGTCTTCCAATTAGAGCATAATAACTCAAATCAGCAAACTGAAATGAAGAGAACCCAAGCCAACTTTACGACTCAACAGGCAGCTCTGGATTGAAAGTCCAACAAGCAGACCAGCATGTGTTGGCCATTTAGGCTGCTCTTGATCAACTGGTAGCAATGGCAGAAGAAGAAACGTCGTCTACCCATAAGCTCAAGAGAAGCGTGCCGAGTATTACAAGAAACATTATGCCAGGGTGCTGCAAACTTACTAGATTCACCAGTCCAAACTTCATGATGTTGTGCTCATTACCAAAGTTACGAGCTGGCAACCCTACGTGCCATGTTCGAAGAGGACGAGCAAGCATTCAAGGCAGCCGAAAGCAAGCTGAGATCCATCAAGAAGCAGTTCACGACCATTCTAGAGTTTTCCACTGCTCTAGACGGTAATTTACCATTTATTTTCAATATCTTATTAGATTAGTTTTTTATTATTTTTCTCTGTCTTTCTCGGCTTCCCCCCTCTCTAATTCAGATCTCATTCATATTTATCAAATTGCATCGGAGGCCAATAAAAATATATTTGTTTTTGCCATCCTTACTAACTTTATCTAGGTTAAAGATGTCAACTATTTTTGCGATGATTTTGAGAGTCCTCCGCTCCGATTTGTAGTAGGCCTTTGTGCCATTATCAATTTTCCACGAGATCGATGATTCCAATTGGAACTAGATTACATGCGTCAACCCCTCTCTTCGTTCTACCTCTGTTCATCCCTTCATTTTCACAACACCAGCAAGTATGGTACACGCCCGAGTACCAACCCATAGGAGCATAGAAGCTGACCAACACCCTCCTAGATCACATTAAGCACTGCCACACCACCATCGCCGCCCTCCTTGATGCTCTCCATCTCGCCTATAACGAGCTCTGAGCCCTCTACCACGACTGCCATCAATATCACCTTGCCACCCTCATCATCTGTTACAATGCGGACTTGGCACATTATAATGCCATTGTCCAAGATCCATCCATCAGACATCCATGCCAGATTTATGATTTTCCATTCCTTGAATCTGCACCACCTTCGACTATTAGGAGCTTCAGCTTGTCTTTCCACATTTCGACCTCCAAACTAGCAGAGATTTCACTTTAGACCAAGATCTTTAGTATGCCTCACAATTAAATCTTTCCAATGCTTTTGACATGAGTAATTTAGGATTGATGCACTACTGTCTTGGCATTGAAGTATGGCAAAAGGAAGACATGGTCTTCCTTACAAAAAACAAATATGCACAAGATTTGCTTTATAAGTTCAATATGCAAGACTGTAAGCCTTTTAGTACACCTATGAATGTCAACATGAAGCTTACTGCATATGATGAATCTAAAAAAGTGGATGCTTATTTGTATAGACAGCTAGTGGGTAGTTTGATTTATTTGACACACACACGACCTGATATTTCTTATGTTGTTGGTGTTGTTAGTCAATCTATGCAAGATCCTAGTCAAGCACACTAGAAGTCTGCTAAACGTATTCTCAGATACATTCGAGGGATATTGAATTTTGGTTTAAAGTATGATCAGCCTGAAGCGCCAATGTTGGTAGATTATATAGATGCCGATTGGGCAGGTAATATTGATGACAGAAGATACTAAGTCATTAGGTAGATGTAAATTTGAGAGGTTTTGTACTCTATTAGGAATAGAAGAATGTAATTTTGTCATTGAGAAAGAGTGTTAGAAATCAATGATAAACTTCATTGTTATTGTTTACGATGTACATTAATGTTGACAGTTGTTACCAACTGTAATTAGCCATAGGCTAGTCTATTAGTCTACTCATAGGTTTTCTCTCGCTATCAGGGTTCAGGGTTCATTTGTACATTTGACATTCACTATGCGATAGTGTGATAGAGTGATAGTGTTCTTGAATATTGGCACATAAAGTTGGCTTCATTGAGTATAATGCATATGGTCGACTGAAGATGATTTTCTACAAATGTTTGATTCAATTTTCCATTCAGTTATGGAAAATATGGCACAAAGAGTAAGTCTATTAATGAAAGCACTTAATATGAGATCTCTAGATCTAAGGGCCAACTATTAGCTTTTGAAGAGGGAACCAGGTCATCTCAACCTACTAGTTTGATTACCAGTCATGTCTTTCCAAAGTCTATGCATAAGCTCTAATCGAAATTCGATAAGGGAAAAGCTCTTCAATAAGAGTTGTTTTTATTGCCCCTGGTGGAAGGGCTTGAAAGAAGTGAGCACTCGTTGTAAAGAAATTTCATTTGGTTTATGATAAGATCAACTTGTGATGTTATAATTCATTTACAACATTTGTACTCTTATCAATTTATATTGTTATGAAACTATCAAGATTTATGATATTATAAAAAATTTATGATATAACAAATAATAGATAATAGAAATTTCTGTTCTGAATAGAATGTAGTGAATGATTTCATTATGCCCCAGTCTTTTTTTTATAGTGTTGATGATTATCACTTATATCAAATTTTTTATCAACATTTACGTAGAGTTTTCACCAACATCTAAATTGAAATAAATTATTGACAATAATCATGACATATATCGAGACCTTATTTATGTTAATGATTGTTGTTTATATCAATGGTTCAAGTTTGAGGGTCTTACTGATGGTCATACCGACTTGTGTCTTTCCAAAGAAGAATTTTATAATATAGAATCAAAGGTGTTGGATTAGAAAGCCATGGTCTCTGATCTTATTTCATCTCCAATACTAATTCAAGCTCCACTAGATGCTAGCATGCCTTCAAGTTGTCACTCTCTTCTTAATCAACTTTTGAGTTTGAACCTATCCAGACTATTTCAAAGATCATTATAATCTCAATAGCCACTACATAAGAAACGATCTTATTTCTAGAAGGACCTTGTAAGAAAAAATTTGACTTTTCTCTTCCATTTTTTTTATGTCCACGTGGAGCAATAGAAATCTTACAAATGGACCTCAACATAACGGACACGAACTTCCATAATGTAATCATAGACTCTAGTTCTCTATTAGATAGGTCTAGCAAGCATGTTGTTGATTTTATAATTGTCTATAGACAAAATGGTTGCCTAGGCACAAAGTCTCATAATGTGACACAAATTTAGACAACATGCAGCATTATTTATGTGCCATGATTGCTAATAGGGCCCCTTTTAAGTTGATATTTTCTCTAATGATTGTCGTTAAACCTCTACCAAAGAATTTCAAATAGTTCAAGAAGCGATATCAAACAAATGTGTTGATCAATAAAAGGAGACCATGATTCAAGAGTATAACTCTCTCATGAAGAATGAGACATGCACACTCACTAATCCTCCAAAGAGGAAGGTAAAAATCAATTGCAAGCATATCTTCAAATGAGGATACAATCTAAATGGATACATTTCTTGATGGAAATAAAGAATGATGGCCAAAAGATTTTCTTAGATTTTTGGAGTTGACTACATCAATACATTAAGTCCAATGGTCAAGGTCACATCTATTTGAACACGTTTTGCTATCACTACAATGAACTATCTTGAAATTTATCAAATGGTTGCATAGACTTCTTTCTTGAATAGGTACGTTCAAGAATGAGTTTATATGAAGAAACTTAAATGATACATTCATCTGAAACTTGAATATCAGATAACATATTTCACAAAGCCTTGTATTGATTAAAAGAAACTCCTAGTAGTACCTACTTCTCAAGAATCAATGACTTTCTTATTCTTGGTTTTATGTCTAATATAACAAACAACAAATTTACTAGAAGTTTCATGGCACCCATTACATTATATTGCTTCATATGTAGATGATGCACTTATGCTTAGTAATAACTTAAAGTTTTTTTATAAGATTAAGGCTTAGTTTCAACTGAGTTTGATGTGAATGATTTGGAGAGGAGATGTTGACTTATGAATATGAAACTCAAGCTATTGCTTCATCCAATTTCTTGGAGCAACAAAAAGCAGAAAACCATCTCCTTGTCCTCAATTGAAGCTGAGTATGTAGTTGTCACACAAGCTAGAAATGAAGCGATATTGCTTAGATTGTTTCTATTTAATTTGGATTTTTTCAATCATCTCCTACTATTTTATTCTATGAGATTATCGATTGTATAAATCAGTCTCTATATCTTAGGCATTATTCCATGACAAACCATAATCAAATTCAATCTCGTTCTGCCAAAGAGAAACTCCATAATAAAAAAATACTGAATCAATTTATTGTGCAACTAACACTATGACTACAATTAATTGAACCTCTTTTGAGGGATAAGCATCTCAAATTTAAGAAGATGCTCAAGTTACAAATGTTTTTTGCAATTGAATAAGGGCAAGTGTTGAGGTTCAATGCTAGGTCCGAATCCATTTCATCGAAGCTCATAGGAAGTATTTATAGTTTTGCAATTGACAAAGACCCACATTTTGTAGCTAATTCTACAAACAATGACTTGTAGACATGAACAAGAACCTACCACAATCTCAATACCAACAAAAATACTCATATTTTGATTACAAAGACAACTTAAGATGAGGCATTTTGATCTCTTTATCTTGATTTCAAGTCCACTTGGTGTCTTCCATGGCAACCAACTCAAGAAAAGCATGCAATCTCTTATATTGGCATCCTCTATGGTAGCCAACTCAAGAAGAGCAATCAATATCTTGATTTGATTTTGGGCTCGTCTTGAGTCAAGTTTATAGCTCAACACCTTCATGAAATCTATCTTTTGAAGCCTTGATCTTGAGTCAAGTTGTCAACTTGGCACACTTTGTGCATCTAGTTCAAGGTCTTAAAGATATTAAGTCAAGCCTCGATGTCTTTTGTGGCATCCAACCTGAGTCAAAAAATTGGCCTCTTCCATTGCATCCAACTCAAGATTTTCCAAAATCTTGAGTCTACCTTGACGTAATTTGTAATTAGCCCTTAATCTTGACATATTCACGACAAATTAGTATAAGGATTATTGTGACTCTTGTTTCAAATTATCTAAGTGAGACAACGATGCTTCGATGGTAATTGTCTGCACCAATTTTAAAATATAACAAATCTTTATTTGACCATTATCCAACAATTAAAAGTCATTCTCATAGATATAAATAAGAAGCCAAAGGAGGAGATTAACATCCTATTCTTAGTGAGCCTTCTTGCAAAATTCGCACACAGCCTACAACATTCATAGATTTTGTCCTCATATAGAATTTCCTTGAGATCATTTATAGCTTGTTTGATTGTAGATTGAGATGTTGGCTATTTAATTGCTTGTATAGGAAACATCTAGTACATTATTGATGTGATTGCAATTCTGTACCTTAGCATCTATATTTGTTGGATCAATAGTCTTGAGGTACTTTCATAGGTTCACGTTGATTCCACTTTAACAATAGTCATTTTCTCTAAAGATCTAAACTAGCCACAACTTGAAAAAAGTAAGCTAACAAAGCATCAATGCCTCAAAAAATTATTCATCAAAAAAACATTGGGATGAATTTGATGATAAAGAAAGAGTAGACATGATCCACAAAATTGGAGAAATGCCTGTAAGAACAAGAGAACAACGTCCAAAGCAAAAAATACAAACGTGAAAATCATTCAATCTACACCTAAAGGGATTGTAGAGGGTTTACTAAAAGAATATAACGTGACAATTGGAACCAGTCTACTGATTGATAAACATAAATGATTTTTGAGCAAATCATGACCATTTAGAGTTCTTATGAAAAACCAAAAGTGTATCTAAAAGTCACACTATGGAAATTTTCATAGCTTAGTATGTTACTAAGTTATACTTAATGTGATATTTTTCCATCGATACTAGATCTTTTTTAAAGGATGACATTGTACCTAGATTCAACTAGTCAAAGTTGAAAAGTCTATTCACTCCATAACATGTTCCTCAAGTAAAATGACCTTTAGATACAAATTGGTACCATAACTTCCGTCGATTAATCAATTAATGTCTCAAAAGGTTGACCATAGGATACGTCATGTGTAGGACAAATTATAAGAGAGAATGCCAATGTAGATTCATTTATTTTGAGATTTTTTGCTTATTTTTTGTGTTTGACCAAAATTAAGAGGTAATCAAAAAAGGTTTTCATAAATTCATTTTTTTGTAATGGAGCAATTAAGCAATTACTAAAATTATCACATTAAAATTCAAATTCAAAATTAATCATGCCTTATAGGGCAATATAGCATCTCAAGTCAAAAAAAAAAGTTTCTTCTACAACACTAGTATTAATATACAATGATTGTAGGAAAGTCATTCCAAAAAAATTACATACATTATTAGCCAAAGAGTGTGGCAAAGGATGCATCTTCAACTGGGCATTTACATGTGTTTCCTCAAGATGGTATGTATTTGTGTTTGAACTCACAAACAGTGGGGCTCTTTGATTTTATAAAATATCTTTTTAAAATTTTCTAGTTTTCTTTGTTACCAAGGTTTTCATACACCTTGTGCAATAAAAACATATATTAAACAAGGTGATATGAAACATAGCACAAGGTGATATGAAACATAGCACAAGGTGATATGAAACATAGCAATAAGGTGTTGAAAAGAGTACATTGGATGTAAATAGACCGGATTGGAGCATAAATCTAGAGGGTACATGGACTTGTCTCCACCATGAAAGAAATATGTGTGTGTTCACCTAGAACTCTCCAAACATAATATACTAATGAAATCCCAAAGCTCTCATTCCCTCCACTTATTCCTTACATACTTTGTTATATCTCCAACATGAGCGCAAAAACTCTCAAGAACTCCAAACTCAAATCACAAATAAAATCCTACAGCTCCAAATCCATCTACCTCTTCCCTTATATGTTTTGCTAGCTCCAACTCAAATTAAGGCAAATTGAGCTTGACATATTAGTGCTACTCAATTGAGTCTTCTCTCATAACAAGGCCCTCAATACAAAGTAACTTATTAGACTAAGTCTCTACTGTGTGTGTGTGTGTGTGAGAGAGAGAGAGAGAGAGAGAGTTTTCATGCCATGAGAATTATCTGAAATCTAGGTAGATTTGACATAATCCAGCTTCTCCAGGATCACACCCAAAATGACGATCACTCATATTCAATCTTTATCCCCTTGATCACGATGGGTACGTCCTTTCCCTGTCCCTTGGGAACAAGAGTCACTACAATGCTGCTCACATCCTTGATGCCCAGCTGCTCCAGCTTGTCCCCGATCCCAATCCGCAATGTTGCTTTACGATTCATTCCTGGCCCCATTCCCAGATGAGGTACATTCACAAAAGTGCCAGCAAACTCTGGGATGTTGATAGAAGTCTTGTCATTTGCATCAGGCAGATTGATGAATACATCAAACTTGGAAATCTTGTCAGATGGCACTTCCACACCCTGGATCACTAGCACCTCCTCCAATTCTTCGTCTGTGATCTGCTTCTTTAGCGTTTTGAACAGATCCTTGACTGGCCTCTTTACTTTTGATTGGAAAGCTGATCCTGCAAGCTGTTTGAATTTTCCTTCTACTTCTTCTCCGAATTCCTCAATTTCCTCCAACAATGACGTAGCTTCTGCAGCAGCAGGACTTGCCACTCCATTGGATGATACAGGCTTTGTTCCTGCAATCGATATTGACAATGGCGAGGAAATATGGGTGATCCATGGATTGGGCACGTTCTGATAGGTATATCTCAGCTTCTCAGTGCTTACCGCATCGCCTACTTTCACCTTTATGAGAGTGGCATTTTCATCATAGAATACAAATTCTGCGTTTAGCCAATCTGGATCGGTTATGTCCTTCCGCCTACCTCCGAGGCTCTTCCAAACATTCCATAAGCGATCTACGTTTGCATGATGAGAATAGAAGATTGGATCTCTCCCGGCCGTGCCAAAATTTCCCATGTCCCCGCCGGTCCACAAATGAACGGCAGTATGAGGAGCTCTCTCCACAGAGCCAGGCCCAGGAGCATTGGCATCGCCTGCACGGTAAGCTTGGCCGAAGAACAGACTTGGTGTCTTGGCTCCGCTCACTAGCTCCTGGTGCATCAGATTGTTGTTCTCCGCTCTCTGTTGTTCTGGATCTAAACCTCCTGGCTTTCCAGAGTAAGTTAGATCCACGAGTGTAGGAGGCTGGTGTGAAGGAGCTCGCGTATTATCCACGAGTGCAGGGTTTTCGATGAAGACAGCAGGAATGACGTTAGGTAGTGGAGAAAATATGGCTTGGTTATCCCAGTTCCAGAAAGGGAGAGCAAATGTGTCATCATTCAACATTTTTGCGAGGATGCGCTCGTGAAAGTAGAGATACCAACGATGCCAGGGATAGAAAAGCCAACTGAAGTGAATCTGCAGCTTTTCATTTGAATTCTTCTGCAAGTATGCAGATTGGCAGAAGGCACAGTGGACACTGGCTTGCTGTGAAAACGAGCGGGGATCATCATCTGGAAGTGCTCTCATGAGCTCATAAGCTCGATTGTACTTCGTTATATAGGCTGCATCAAGTAAATGGGATGCCATTCGGACGCGCATTGGTAAGCTTGCGTCGATTTGGAAATCTGTTGCTTTTACGGGATCACTAGGCAAGCAGCACTTAGGGCTGGAACCTCCAGGAACATCCGCTTTCTGACATTGAGTCAAGTCGGGAGGTTGAATAGGCGATGCCATGCTCTGGTTGCTTATCAGAGGAAGTCCCGCAGCAGTGAATGATGAAATCAGCAGCTGCCTCCGATCGATGCTTGAATTTATATCGAGAGCTGACTCTGTTCGCTGTTGCTCAAATTCTGGCTCACTTTTGTTATCTTTGAGGCTTGCTTTCTGAGAAGACAATTTGAGGACTTTACTCTTGCACTGATGCTTTCTGTGGCGATGGCGTGCATTTCCAAGGCTTGCACCTTGGAAAGATGAGAGGAAACTAACTCCTGAACTTGGGTTTCCTGGACCAAACCTATACATTTTTCCTAGAAACAATTGGCATGAATGGCCTCGATTTGATGTGGACGAAATACCTCGATCAACGCAACTAAGTACCTGAGCCTGGAGATCTACAGAACTGATGCTAGAACAAGAAGCCATCTCTCTCACTTTCCACTACGTAATGCTTCAAAGTTCAATCAATCAACAACTATGTGCTTGAATGAACCCAAATGCTGCAGCAAACTAGAAATCAATCAACAAAACAAGAGCTCTTGCTTCAGATAGGAGCAACCTACCCTTCAGCTGCTCCAACTCAGTGGGCTGTCTGTGTTTCAAATACTCAGCATTTAGAACCTCAAGCTTGATCTTCAGAAGCATGACTAGTCTCACTGTTACATCACTACAGGAAACTGTGCATTTAGTATACAGCAGATGAATCATTGTCAGGTCGATGGCTAGTCCATTACTACACTCTGTAAGGCAGAGATTTGATTGTAATCAACAGCTACTCATCTCATCTCTATTGACTAAAAGCCCAACCACTACCGACACTCCAATACCCAGTATCCTCATCCAACGATCGAAAAGACTCCATGCATAAATCAGGCAGCATTAAAAAACTCTTAAAAGACTCCCTCCATAATCACGCTTGATGATGAAATATTTTCAGGATTGTGGATGTGGGGGCCATGCCTGCACCCTCCTTGATGATCAGGACTATGCACACTAAGTCTCACATTCATCTAACGATCCAAAAAGCTTGAAATGTTGCATAGGGATATGCATGCTACTCCATTTTGAAGGGTTGAGGGTACTGCTCGGCAAATTTTCAAGGAAAATAGCTCAAGATCTTGCATTCTCAGGAGGTTGTCCATTTTTCAAAGTAGTTACCTTCTAGTTACTCCAACTCACAATTGTTGCTGATTCTGAATCCTTCAAATTTTGGATCTTGCTATCAATTATTGTGTGACCTAAGAAACTCAATCAAACTTAAAATTACTTTTTCATTTTTCATGAAGAAAACGGAGGCACCTCGCACAATGGAATCTGTGCGCCTCCTCCCTCCTCCTTTTTGGCAGTAGTTTTTTTTTTTACACGCACCTTCCGTGCCTAGGTGCCTCATAAAAAAAATTTACAGCAAAAAAATCATTAAAAAAAAGTAAAAAATGATTTGACAACAAGTCCCCTCCCCCAAAGCTTGAAATCTTGAAATATTTCTAATATGGAAATTTTTCTCGGGCCTCTCACTTTTTTTGTTATTCTTTGTTTGAGCTTTGACATGGATTTGTAAATCCATCTTTTCATAATCTAGATATGATGGCCATTAGCTTACCTTATGATATGTATATAGATTTTTTGACCTTTAGTCCATGTTCAAAAGTCAAGCTCCATGCCATATGACTAGGATGCATGCAATAATAAATAACAAGATTTTATGTAATGTAGTAATAACTGAATTGATTGTGATCCATTGGGCATGTATATTAAAAAATTAATATCAATAATCCTATAATTATTTTTGTAGAAAAAATTCAATGCATAAGAAATGTACCTTATTAGAAGTCAACTTCTCTCTCTCTCTCTCTCTCTCTCTCTCTCTCTCTCTCTCTCTCTCTCTCTCTCTCTCTCTCTCTCTCTCTCTCTCTATTTATCCTCTTTTCCTTATATGAGCATTTATTGTTTAAATATGGTTTGGTTTAACTTGAGGGTTTGACCGCCCTAACTAAACCACATTTTTTCCCATGGGAAAAAAGATTATACATGACTTACATGAGTACTGATTCATGACTTAATGATTTTTGTCAACTAAAGTTACGACTTAATGCATGCATATTTTGCCTTGGACACTTCTTTTATTTGTATAAAGTCTAAACCAACGATATCTTTCAACTAATTTACACTATATAATATGAGACAATTTCACTATAAATTTGATATATATTGGTTTTTAATCAAGAAAACAATGAAATTTCCAGACATGTCACATGACGTGGAATGAGCTAGTCTATCAAGGCTTTATTTTCAGATAAATCTACTTCAACTATAGTTTCAATTTACCCCAATGATATTTTTTCAATTGATTTCAAGTTGAATTTTGCTAATGTGCCCAAAACTTGCGAGAGAGCTTGACTTAATGATTTTTGTCAACTAGAATTACGACTTAATGCATGCATATTTTGCCTTGGACACTTCTTTTATTTGTATAAAGTCTAAACCATCGATATCTTTCAACTAATTTACACTATAATATGAGACAATTTTGCTATAAATTTGCTATATGATGGTTTTTAATCAAGAAAACAATGAAATTTCCAGACACGTCACATGATGTGGAATGAGCTATTCTATCAAGGCTTTATTTTCAGATAAATCTACTTCAACTATAGTTTCAATTTACCCCAATGATATTTTTTCAATTGATTTCAGGTTGAATTTTGCTAATGTGCCCAAAACTTGCGAGAGAGCTTGACTTAATGATTTTTGTCAACTAGAGTTACGACTTAATGCATGCATATTTTGCCTTGGACACTTCTTTTATTTGTATAAAGTCTAAACCATCGATATCTTTCAACTAATTTACACTATAATATGAGACAATTTTGCTATAAATTTGCTATATGATGGTTTTTAATCAAGAAAACAATGAAATTTCTAGACACGTCGCATGATATGGAATGAGCTAGTCTATCAAGGCTTTATTTTCAGATAAATCTACTTCAACTATAGTTTCAATTTACCCCAATGATATTTTTTCAATTGATTTCAAGTTGAATTTTGCTAATGTGCCCAAAACTTGCGAGAGAGCTTGACTTAATGATTTTTGTCAACTAGAGTTACGACTTAATGCATGCATATTTTGCCTTGGACACTTCTTTTATTTGTATAAAGTCTAAACCATCGATATCTTTCAACTAATTTACACTATAATATGAGAAAATTTCGCTATAAATTTGCTATATGATGGTTTTTAGTCAAGAAAACAATGAAATTTCTAGACACATCGCATGATATGGAATGAGCTAGTCTGTCAAGGCTTTATTTTCAGATAAATCTACTTCAACTATAGTTTCAATTTACCCCAATGATATGTTTTTAATTGATTTCAAGTTGAAGTTTGCCAATGTGCCCAACACTTGCGAGAGAGCTTGACTTAATGATTTTTGTCAACTAGAGTTACGACTTAATGCATGCATATTTTGCCTTGGACACTTCTTTTATTTGTATAAAGTCTAAACCATCGATATCTTTCAACTAATTTACACTATTCAATATGAGACAATTTCGCTATAAATTTGATATATATTGGTTTTTAATCAAGAAAACAATGAAATTTCTAGACACGTCACATGATATGGAATGAGCTAGTCTATCAAGGCTTTATTTTCAGATAAATCTACTTCAACTATAGTTTCAATTTACCCCAATGATATTTTTTCAATTGATTTCAAGTTGAATTTTGCTAATGTGCCCAAAACTTGCGAGAGAGCTTGACTCTACTTAGCCCAAGTTTTTGTATAGATAAAGAACATCATCAAGATAAACTAGAACCACATATAGATGGTGACAAAAAAAATGATACGACCATTTTTTATCTTTAAATTTGAATTATTTCTAAGCATTGCCAATATCCAAAATGCTTAACAAACATATATTTTTGCATTAAATAAATTTTCATTTTATCAAAAATCATAATATTGCTAATAAAAGCAATTATTAAATTATCTTTTACATACTCAAATTTGTATATACAAAAGAAAGTATAAATAGTAAAAAAGTTGTTAAATCAAAATTCTTATAATAATTAAGATATTTATTTATATCTTTTAAAAACTGTTATGATTTCAAATTATTTGACTTTTAACACACATGTTAAATCTCCTACTTGCACTATGTAAGACCTCCTTGAGAGAATTTTTGAGAGTATTATTTGCAAAAACAATGTCTCAAATACTGTGTGTTATTTTTGTGGTCTCTTTACATAAAATTTGAACAAAAGTAAGAATTTGATATACGTTCATCAATTTTTCATAGCATAAATCATTAAAATTTTAATACATCCAATGGAAATGCCAAAGCATGAATAATTTATGTCTGGAATGCAAAAATTACTAAACATATTTATTAGATTGGTTATTCAATCTCAATATAAAAGTATGTGTTTTAATAATAAGAATTTGTTTACCTTCACATGATTCATGTGAGTTCATTTTAGGGTGGAAAGGGCCCTCACATGCTACATGTGATTCATCTTAGCTAACTTGGCTTTGGAAAATAAATTTATTCTAATCTAATGCCCCAAGTCTTTTTATTTCTAGTCTATAAGTTATACTATTATGTTGATCGTACTCATTGGATTGGACTTATATAGGTGGATGCCAGTGTCCTCACACTTAATTAGCCTAGTTGTCCAGCATTTTGTTGTGGAACCCACCAAACACTCAACAATATCCCCCACCTAAGTTGGTGATGGACTCAAAGCACTTGCCTTGGCATTGAATGCTATAGAAAGTTGTTGAAACATTTTATCATTTGGAAAAAAAATTGTTTGCCTCCAGAAAAACATGGTTGAGATGTCACTTACGTAAAAACCCAAGGTTTTATTCGGCTTGTTTCTTAGCTCACATGCACTTGATTCGATAAGAGCTTACTAATTCCAGATAGGTTAGACGACCAATGCTCTTATTGTGCTTAAGAGACATGAAGGTTGGGTGGACATTGTGAAAGGGTTATTGATGTCTATGTTATAAAGTGGCTTTTCCATTGTCCTCCAATCATCACTATCCGATAATAAACCCTTGCCACTAGCAATTGATTGGGATTTTGAAGGATTTGACTAGAAGATGAGGATCAAATGCAAGTGTTTGGAGGACATCATCCCACTTTATTGAATGTTGGCAATGAATGCTAGATCATTGGCATAGTGGACAATCAACCTGATGGTGGGATCAAGAGAATTGTTCAAATGTCATAAGTGCATGCCCAAAATACAAATGCATGGTCAATCCATATTGAGATGGAATCTTTGGCCAATTGAGAGTATGGATGTTGATTTTTTCTTTAAAGGTCCCACACTCGGCCAATTGCCACCACAAGACATTCGCATATTGGGAGCATCGATGAGCAACTGCCTTGGGCTAGCCACATAAGTAGAGATCAATGATGGAGTCTTCTCAAAGACTGTGGTGCACCATCATGGTTGATCACCAAGGGTTGGAAGATATTGGGGTTCTTCGCCCTTGATCTTTGATGTTTTAAACTTAGTATCTCATCTCCCTCTCGATGATTCATATGGATCGATATATAGATACTCTTGGATTTCTGGCGTGATGGTTTGTTGCTAAACAAAGCTCGAGAGGGAAAAACTATCCAATTGAACGAGGCCTCAAAATTAGTTGATGGGTGCTCGGCCTCTATTTGCTTTGTTGTTTTTTCCTTTGCATCAATTTGGCTTGTTATCATTTCATCTACCACACCACCTTGATGATCTTCATTTGGCACTTGAGAAAAGGGTGGTGAATGTTGGATTTATCTCCTTTACTCTCCTAAATCCTATTTTAATCTGCCTCCATTCATGCTGCATTTTAACTCATGTTGTCGCACAGTCTGCATATTTACATGTAAAATAAGATAGGCAAAAAACTTGACTGTTTGCATAAATACAAGTAAATTTCCACAGGCGAAAAACGTGACACTGTGTTTTTACATGTGATTTGTGACAGGCAAAAAAGACGACACTGCCTTACAAAATGACGAAGGTGCCCTAGGAAAAGCGAAGGCACCCTGTAAATCAAATCCTAAGGCATTTTGTCAAAGTGTCGCATTTTTCGCATCTTCACCAATGTTCATTTCAACAAAGGCTGACGTCGTGGCTTTTTCACGCTCATCCCATACAATTGTGCTAACAGATTTGACAATGACAGTAGCCACCCATGATCTCCTACGGACAGCACATCCACTTTGTAATTTCTTCATCTATACACCTGTAAGATTGTGTATATATATTGAATATCATTTGCATATCCAAAGTGTGTGAAAATAATAGCATCAAAAGCTTATCAGAGATAGACAAAGTAGATGCCTTGTGCATTGATTCGTTTGTATTGTCAGTAATATGTTCATCTCTTTTTACAGATTGAATTAGCTTTGTAGAGCACGTGGTTTTGTCCACTATTGTCTTGTGCTCCACATAGCATTATTGACATGTATATTTTGCTATATTTAATCTGCTAACAGCTCTGTTGTTCTGTGTACAGATTTGTGTCCATATTGCTATGTTTTTCTTCATTTTGTCTGACTGTCTTATTGCTCAATCTAGTAATTTGTTCCTAGCAAATTATTATTAGTCTAAGCTATTGACAACTAATATTTAGTCTTGCCTTTCGCGACTAATTTGTGACTGATTATCAGTCGAGCTTAGTCTAGCTCTTCGCAAATCATTCGCGACTAATAATTTGTCTAGTTGTTTGTGACAAATTATTCTTTTGATGTTTTGTTAATGTTTGGCTACGTAATCAGATCGACCGTGATTTCTATCACTAACGTTTTGTTCGTTTTTGATAGGCGTAGTCATACTTAGGGAAAGAGTAATATAGCGCATTCCGCTGCGCATGAACACTTTCTGTTCGAGTTCGTTTCTCGTTCGAGTTTCGAGTTCGCTTTTTTTCATGTTCGTTTTCTTTTCGAGCTATTTTAGTTTCTCACACTCACACACCCTCTTTCTCCAGCATGGTATCAGAGCTATTTTCATAGCCTGATAAGCTTCCACGATACAAGACTCTACTAGCCGATAGAGTAATCATCTTCTTGTTCTATAATTCATTACCAGATTTTCATACTTAAGTCATTGTTAGTTTTTCCTATCACTTAGACTAATCTTCCACATGGATTCCCAAGGGAAAGCCAGTCCCATCATGGACAAGCTTGATGGAGCCAATTACCATCTGTGGAAATTTAAGATGAAAACTGTACTAATGGCTAAAAAATTGTATGACGTTGTTACAGGTGCAGAAGAAAAACCCGAATCAGACGACGCAACAATCGCCAGATGGAAGCTGAAGGATGGAAAGGCTTTCGTGCTGATCATCCTAAACATTGCGGATACCCAAATCGGCCATGTATCCAAGGCCTAGACATCAAAAGAAGTCTGGGACATCTTGAGAACACTATACGAAGTGTGAGATATAGCTTCCAAGCTACATTTCAGAAAGAAATTTTACTCCCTCAAGATGGCGAATGGTGATTTCCTGCATAATCACATCAATCAATTCAAGAACCGGCAAATGGCCGCTATTGGATTTATCATAGACGATCAAGACATAGTGATGTAATTGCTTACAAGCTTGCCAAGCTCATACGACAGCTGGGTGATGATCATCACGACACATCCAGAACTGACTCTTTCGAGAGTCATTACTATGTTGTTGCAGGAAGACACGCGGAGGAATGAAGCCTCAAGTTTCTTAGCTGCAGCACAACACAAAGAACAGTTGAATCCACAGACGAAGAAGAAACTGTTCTGCAAATACTACAAGTGAAACAACCATGAAATTCAAGACTGCCGGATACTGCAAGCAAAGAACAATAGCAAGGGACAATCGAATCAAGTGGCAAATGCAGCTGTAGAAGCTCAACATCCTATTCAAGAAGTGGATCATGATGCCTTCATGACCAACCATCAAGGAGCATCTGACGACAGTTCTTGGTTCCTGGATTCTGGAGCCACTCAGCACATGACCAGCCTCATTGGCTATTTCGAGTCCTTTACACCTTACAGTACCAAGAAATATGTTTACCTTGGTGACAATAGCACACAAGCTGTAAAAGGTGAAGGAACTGTAAGATTAAGCTTTGCAAATGATCAGTCTAAGCTACTTTCTAAAGTCCTGTATGTACCAAATTTATCTACGAATCTGCTCTCTGTAAGCAGAATCACAGATCTAGGACATAGAGTAGAATTCGAATGTGATCAATGCAAAGTAGGTGATTAGGACAAGCAAGATCCTAGCACTCAGAAAGAGGCATGGATACTTGTATAAATTAAGTCATTGTTTTTCTACTTCTAGCTAGGCGCTCAATACTTCTATATCAGATTAGGTATAGCAAAATATACATGTCAATAATGTTGTGGAGCACAAGACAATAGCAGACCAAACCGCGTGCTCTACAAAGCTAATTCAATCTATAAAAAGTGATGAACCTATTACTGACAATACAAAAGAATCAATGCGCAAGGCATCTACTTCGTCTATCTCTGATAAGCTTCTGATGGTATTATTTTCACACACACTTTGAATATGCAAATGGTATTCGATATATATACACAATTTTATAGGTGTGCAGATGAAGAAAGTACAAAGTGGATGTGCTGTCTGTAGGAAATCGTGGGTGGTTGTTGTCGTTGTCAAATCTATTAGCACAGTTGTATGGGATGAGCGTGAGAAGGCCACGACGTCAGCCTTTGCTGAAATGAACGTTGGTGAAGATGCAAAAAATGTGACACTCTGACAAAATGCCTTAGGATTTGATTTACAGGGTGCCTGCGCTTTTCCTAGGGCACCTTCGACATTTTGTAAGGCAATGTCGTCTTTTTCGCCTGTAAAATCACATGTAAAAGCATTTTTCGCCTTTTTCGCCTGTGAAAATTTACTTGTATTTATGCAGACAGTCGAGTTTTTTGCCTGTCTTATTTTACATGTAAATATGTAGACTGTGCAACAACATGAGTAAAAATGCAGCATGAATGGAGACAGATTACAATAGGATTTAGGAGAGTAGAGGAGATAAATCCAACACCCCCCCCCTTAATCTGGATCCGTGAATGCCTTGATCTTCAAACTGAGCAATGCACAAAATTTGTTGTGTGCATTAACACTTAATGCCTTCATGAATATATCTACAACCTTGTCCTATATTCTGCAATACCTTAAGCTCACCTCCTTGTTGAGAACTTTGCCCCTGATGTAGTGATATCTGATTTCAATGTGCTTGCTCCTAGAGTGAAATCTAGGGTTGGCCGATAAGGCAATAGCACTCTGATTATCACTGAATAAAATTGTGGGGTTGTACTGATATAGATTAATGTTTGGCAGTAAATTTCTCAACCAAAACACGTCCTTAATAGATTGAGAAACAGCAATGTATTCTGCTTTTGTAGAAGAAAGTGCAATAGAGGTTTGCTTACGACTATTCCATGAGATAGGACCGCCGTTGAAGAATAATGTAAATCCAGATGTGGACTTACGATTGTCTACATCTCCTCCCCAGCTTGCATCAAAATATCCACTAAGCTGATAAAGATTGTCGTTGATGACCTCTCCATAGCAGATGCATTGGTTCATGGTAGCTCGAATATATCTCATGACTCTTATGAGAGCCTTCCAATGGGTAATGCTAGGATTAGTCATATATTGGCTCAGTGAGATTACTGCAAAAGAGATATCTGGTCTTGTACAGACCATTGCGTACATGGGAGATCCAAGTATCGATTGATAAGAATACTCTCTCATCTGCTCCTCTTCCTGCTTGGTCTGGGGACATTGGTCCTTTGATAAATACAGGCCTAGATCCATCGGTGAGTGAGCTAATTTACAATTCATTAGATTGTATCTATTAAGAAAATTGTAAATATACTTTTGTTAAGTGATGTAAATCAGTCGTCTCGCTCTGTCTCTGTGGATCTGAATTCCCAGGCAGAAGTGAGCTTCGTCCAGATCAGTCATGTTGAACTCTGAAAACAACATCTGCTTAGAATCTCTGACCAAATTGGTATTGTTGCTGAAGAGCAACGTATCATCCACGTATAAGGTGATGATAATGAAGGATTGTTGTACTGACTTGGAATAGATGTTGCAATCAGCAGTGCGTGGTTTGAATCCTTGTTTGATGAGGAATGTGTTGATCTTTTGAAACCAAGCTCTGGTAAACTATTTCGAGCCATATCCTTCGAACTGGATCATGTAGATGTCTTCTTGTATAACTCCATTTCGATAGGCTGTTTGCTCATCAAGTTGATGTACTTCGAGGTTGAAGACAGGAGTGCTCGGATCGACGAATGTTTGACACTGGACTGAAAATCTCGCTGTAGTCGACATTGGAGATCTGAGTGAATCCTTGTGCTACCAGTCTTGCCTTCCTTCAATTAATTGTTCCCTTGACATTGTATTTGATCTTTCTTAAATATCCATTTGCAATCAATGATATTGCAGCCAATAGGAGCTTCAACTAGTGACCACGTCTGGTTTTTGATCAAAGAGGAATGCTCTCTGTCCATAGCTTCTCTCTAGATATCAGAGTCTGGTTGGCTGAGTGCCTCTTCGACTGTCATCGGTTCCTGTATCAAGAGACATGCAGACTCAGGAGTATACCTTGTGGGATGTGTGCGCACTCGGCTTGATCTTCAAAGAGGATTCGACTGATGAACTACTCATAGGACTTGTTGTTGGGTAGCAGCAACGTCTTCATCTGATTCGTTGTCAAAAATTGGGTCGACAATGGACACGCTTGAGCCAGAAGTTCGGACAGTCGTGTCAATGATAGATAATGAAAGTTCTCTTGGAGCAATATCCTTGCCGTTGATGTCGACGAACCGATCCTCGATAAAGACTGTATCTCGGCTATACAAGATTTGCTGGGTATCAAGATCATGCATCTTGTATGTATTATCAGATGAAGTATATCCAATCAGGATGGTCTTGAGACCTTAGAAGTCCAATTTCTTCCTCATGTCTTTTGGGATCTGCACATAGGCAACGCATCCAAACACTCTTACATTCTTCACAGAAGGCTTAGAGCCTGTCCACACCTTGTGGGGTGTCTTGCCTGAGAGGGCCCTGGTTGAACATCTTTTTTGGACGTAAGCTGTAGTGGAGACAGCTTCGGCCAAGAATCTCTTGGGCAGCGATGAATTGTTGCGCAATGCCTTGGCTTTTGTAGTACTCCTTAAACTCGATAGAGATGTATTCTCCACCATTGTCTGACCTTAGGGGCTTGATCGTCCTTCCGGTCTCCTTTTTTGCACGCTCCTTGAAGATTCTGAAGCAGTTGAAGGCTTCTGATTTCTTTTTTATAAAGTGCACCATAGTCCTTCTGGAAAATTCATCAATAAAAGTTACAAAATACTTTGCATCCTTCAGCGAAGGATTTTTCATCAGGCCACAAATGTCTGAATGTACAATGTTTAACAATTCTCTAGCAATATGCTGATGGCTTGATTTAAATGGTTTCCTAGTCTTTTTACAAACTAGACAGTCTTGACAGACAAGTAACTCGACTTTATCACGTGGATAGTCGAGATCAAGAACAATAGATTGTCTAGACATTTGTTGTACAACAGCATGATTCAAGTGACCAAGTCTATAATACCAAAGTAAACTTTTATTTGCATGTTGTTTTGTGTTCAGATTTATGTCGATATTGCTATGCTTTTCTTCGTTTTGTCTGACTCTCTTGTTGCTCAGTCTGGTAATTTGTTCTTAGCAAATTATTATTAGTATATTAAGTTGTTGACGACTAATATTTAGTCTTGCCTTTCGTGATTGATTCGCGACTGAGTATCAGTCGAGCTCAGTCTAGATGTTCATGAATCATTCGTGACTAATAATTTGTCTAGCTGTTCACAACAAATTATTCTTCTGATGTTTTGTTAATGTTTGGCTACGTAATCAGATCGACTGTGATTTCTATCATTAACATTCTATTCATTCCTGATAGGCGTAGTCATGCTTAGGGAAAGAGTAATATAGCTCATTTCATTGTGCACGAACACTTTCCGTTCGAGTTCGTTTCTCGTTCGAGTTTCGAGTTCGCTTCTTTTCATGTTCGTTTTCTTTTCGAGCTATATTAGTTTCTCACACTCACACACCCTCTTTTTGTAGCAGTGAAGGGATGTTGATGTAGGCTCCAACTGTGAAGTGGCCCATTGTTGTAATTGTTGCAAGGATTCCCTTCCCCTTTAGATTTATTGCATCACTATGCCTTTGTAATAGTTGAACTGCACCTCAAAACTAGTCAAGGTTGTTCTATAAGTTGCAATTTTTGGACAAGATATTGATCTCAACTAGAGTGAGATCATGGTTCGGAGAGTGAGATCATGGTCTGGTAAGGCAGTTTGCCAGAATGTGTCATGTTCATCGATGATGTCTTGAAGCTAACTTTATTTTTCAGTTGTTGGCATGTTAGATTTGTTACATCCAACTAGGCTTTGCAAAATTGGAACTTTTTGTCTGCCCTTTTGAACAACCTTTTGCATCATGTAAACACTACAAAAGCTGGTATACGTAGACTTGCATTGAGTTGTGATTACTCTTGTGCACCTAGATGTCCACAAAATTTTCATGTTGCTTGTATTAACTCATTCTTGGCCTTTGTCGAATCTTGTGCTAACTTGATATTATCCTTGTCCAGTTGTTCAATTTGTTTATTGAGGGTGTATTTCATCATTTGCATTTGAAATATGAGAACCCCAAGTTGTTGCTTTTGCACCCCTTGGATATCCATGAAATCCATTGGCAATGTAGTAGAAACGTTGGTGTAGCCATCTATTGAAATTGGCACGACTTGCTCTTCGTCTTCTTCCTACTCATACTCATCTTCAAGCTCATATACTAAAGGTACTAGAGCCTCTCTTTGCTACGGTGAATCATAAGATACATGTCACTATGCAAAAAAGTACAAAAAGGACCAAGAGTGTATCCTAATCTGATCCTCAAGAGGGATTGGTTGCCAGATTACTTGATCTATCAATCTGCTTCAGATTAAGATCAATCTAGATCAATTCTAGACACAAAATCCTAACAAGAACAATCATTAATTGAAGGTAAGTGTACTTTCTGGTTTCACACGTGTGAAAAACTGTCTGAATATGGACTCCAACCTGAAAATCAAGTACACATTGATAAAGCCTCAAAACAATCAAAACAAATGTAGACAAATGGAGAGAATCACTCAAAATTGCTTCCAAAACCAAGATTGGTGTCTCACTATGATTATGGCCAAATGTGGCTCTATATATACAATAAGTGGGAGCTCATGGTACTGATCATCCCTCTGATCCCACATGTGTGAAGGTGCTTTGTCATATGATGATTCATCATGCAAAATTGACACTTGGACAAAACCTTCTATTTTGAGCACTTTTGGTCCATTTTTCTTCTATATGGAGATCTACTTGGAAATCTTCTAGAAGTCAAAATTTGCCTACTTCAGCTTATTCCACACGTGTGAGATATCCTCTACACATGGGATATAACACCTAATCAAAATATTTGGCTCATGCAATCAATAGATTGATGCCATGTGTCATATGTCTAGAAAACTAGTTTTTGGCCTTTTTAGCCACTAGAACTTGAATCAAATCATATGTACATCCTATACGATTATGGTACATGATAAGTACACTAGTTTCACATGTGGGAACAGGCTCCACACATGTGTGTTTATCTATATACAAGATTTTTGGCCTCTACCAAGCTTATTTTTGCATTTTTCACACTCCTCCTCAAAAATCTAGCTTGATGGAAAACATGATGATCTTGAACTTCACTCCATGGGCTGAATTGGTCTTTTCTGGTTCAAAAGGTGTGAAGATCAGCCAATCAGCTTGATTTTGATATGAAATCACCATATCCATAATAGTGCTTCTTTGATGTTGACATCTTTGATGAACTTGAGAGCTTTGCACCATCCTAGCATCTTTGAAATTGATTCCTTCCAAATTTCATGTAGATGCTTGACTTTGAGGCTTGCTCCTTTTTCATGTGCATGCTCCTCCATGAGAAAATAAAGATTTCTTCTTGATTTATTAGGATCACAAAGATCTAACATCTTGTTACCATGATCTAGAGAATTAGACTCATCCAAATTGGCAAGACTATGCATGCTATAATAACAAAGTGTTTGCATCATATCTTTATGCTTGTTTACCATGCTAATCTCAGATCCAATGAGTCTAAATACTTCATTATGGAGATAAGTGTCTTTAGAAGATGATTCACTTACTCTCATAAAGAGTTTACAATTTACCTCAATACAAATTTTCAAACTATGAGTGAACAAATCACTTTTGCTCTTGCATGACTCAAGAGCATACATTTGATGGAATAACCATTTGCTTTCTAATTGATTTATAATCAATTTCAATCTTTTAAGAACATCATCTATGTTCTCAAGAGAGACTTCATACTCAACTAGTATGGCTTTACTCCAATTTTGAGATGCAATGATCTCACTAAAGCAAATTCATTTATCAAATGACATAAGAGAAGTAAGTATGAGATGTATACCCATGAGATATGCTCCTCTTTCCCTTGAAATGTGAGCCACATGGACTCACCCATATTTCTTGAGTTTCTTTTGGAATCACAATTTGAGAAGGTCTCTCCTCCTCAATCCTTGGCACACTTGAACCTTGAGATGACTCCTTAAGATCTTCTTCATGATGCTCCTTCTTGATGGAAATCCGAGACCTCCATGTCTCATAATGATCACAACAAGTATGACCATTGAATATGCACTTCCTATGATTATCAAGATTACTTATGCTAGAAACATAAGTCCAAAAATCACCACAACTTGGCATGATTTTTCTAATATTGAAATCAAAAGGCATTTCCATCTCAATAAGGCTAACTACTTGCTTATGGATATAAGTGTCCAGTTTGGATGCTTCACTTATTCTCATAAGAAGTTTACAACTTGCCTTTAAGATTGAAAACTTGCAATTTTCATCTTTATGAATGAACACATCATTCATGATCTTATTGAAACTAAAAGAATTTAGATTGTGAAGACATTTCCATTTCTTTGACTTCATAACTAATGTAAGCTTACAAGGAAAACATGCTTTGCTATACTTTAAGGCATCACACTCAACTAGTATTGGCTTAAGCCACCTTTGAGATTCCAAAATCCCTTCAAAGCAAAATAGATCTTCATAAGTTGACATGAGAGCATAAATGAAACTATTTTCGTTTTGTGATTGCTCCTTATTCTTGATTGATTTCTCCTGGATAATAACAATAAGTTGTAACTTATCTAAAGTTCCAAGCAAAATACTTTCCAAGGACATAAAATAAATCCAAGTTACTTTCATGAAAGTGACATCTATCTTTGCATCTTGAACCAAACAATGCACTTCCAAATGAAAAATTTCAAAAGATTTGACATGTGTTTTGATGGACTCTTGAAGACAAATCTTGCAAGTCCTTGTGGGACTCCAAGCCTCATTCACCTTTCCACAAAGAAAACACCCTTCCTTGGACTTGTCCTTCTTGTATTTGTATTTCGAACTTGAAGCTCCATTCTTCACCTCGGCCCCCTTGCTTTGGTTCTCCTTGGATGGATTGGTCTTCTTTTTGTAGCATCTTGAGAAAATATATCCTCCCTTACCACAAAGTTTGCACTTAGGATCCTTTCTTTCCTACAATAGGATGCCACCTATTGATGCCATGTGAATAAAAACCTGTGATATGATTCTACAAATGTAATTTATGACTTTCAAGAGACTAGATTTGAACATCTTCAATAATCTAGAATGATCTAGAAAAGATCTAGCTCACAAACCTAAGAATCAGTCTTCACACTAATGACTAGTCACTTGGAAACTTTGCTTTGATCACTAAGACAAAAGCACACAATCTTAATCAGATCAGAAAAGAAATCAGATCCAATCTCCTATTGGACTCATCAAATACCAATAACTCCTTTTTTTGAAAGTTTGAAATGGATATGAAAAAATTTGACACCTAGATTTTCCTTTTCACTTGACTAGTTTTCTCAACACTTGAGATTCTTGAACAAAAGATGGATTTTGTTTCAAACACATGAAAATTGAACTTAATAACTTCTTTTGGACTCACTCTTGACCCAAATAATCTCACTCTTGAGATTTAGAATGAATTTGATTTGATTTGAAAACAAATTATACCACCAATTTTTCACAAAGCTAAAAAATTAGACTACTAGAGATTCACAAAGATCTCAACCATGCATGAATACTCAAATATGGACTCCTCCTCATTCTAAACAACCAATGGGATCACAAATTGACCCTCACACTCTCACAACGAAAGTTGAATAGAACTAATTTGAGTTTCATACATATTATGTCAATTTTTGCTCAACAAATTGAATTCAATCACTCCTATTGGATTCCACCAATTACTCTACCTTTTAAGACTTGGAATGAAGTTCAAAATCAAAAGTTGTGATTCTTCTCACTAAGATATTGTGCTTCAAAGAGCTAATGCCACTTAGAAATATTTCATCACTTAGGAGAAGACAAATTCTCCACCAATAACAACTCAAAATGAGCTTCTAGATCTTGCCCTCTACAAAGGAAGGAACTCTTAGAAATTGGATCTCTCTCTACACATTTGTCATAGACACCTTAATGACCCTTTTCAAACATTACAATCACTTAAAAAAATTGAGTAGGGTTGAACAATGTGACTTGGATCTCAATCTCTTTTCTAGAACTCTCAATTGAAGCCAATCTATGTCAAATTCTACAAAAGATTTGCATAGATGCTCTATATGCACTAGAAACTCTCAAAGGTTTCACTTGGAGGACAGATCCAAAGATGTTTTCTAGGAAATTGATTCTTCTAAACTTGACCCTATCACTCTTGAACAAATCTAGAGTGATGGTACAATGGATTTCAACCTCTCACCTTGCATATCACTCCTTGATCTATGATTTTTAGCAAAATCTTTTTTAACTTCAACATACACTCAAAAAATCAGAGAAGATCAATCAATGCATCTATTTCAAACTTCAATTTGAATTTTTTGGCTGATATAATCCAAGAATTAATCAAGGGATTAGACTCACTATAGAAAATGCTTGATTTTGCATTAAAAATCACTCAAATTGGGTATGTGAGTCAAATTCTACAAATTATTGAAATTTCTCAGTCAAAACCGGAGCTGTACGGCCTCACACGTGTGAAAAGGGTTCCTACAGCCCACAACAAGATCTGGACCAAAATTTTGAGGATAGCTATCAAATCCAATTCGCTACACAAAATTTGACTAGTTTCCAAAAAATTGCTAATTTTGGCTTTGATTTGGATT